>OY294047.1:27352888-27461018 GCA_958510825.1 Brachypterus glaber
GGGGTGTCCGAAATGTGGGGGAGGCTTTCTCTTTTTTACCCAAAACTTTTTGCTGCTTAATTTTTTGTGCCGTAGGATTAACCGTTTTCGAGAAAAATTAAACACTAAAATGTTGGTCACCAAAATTTTAATAACGCCTGGCGATTCTACATCAAAAACTAAGAAAAACATTCCCAAGCGGTACAGAACTCTTCATGTAAAAGTCTGACCATTTTTTAAATTTTATTTTAAAAATCTAGTTTTTTTTGTAGGAACGAATACTTACCATGAAAAAAAATCGCTTAAGTATCAAATGCGTGCGGAAAGTAAATGCGTACAGAAAAGTGCAATTTTCCACATGCAAACTGAAAGTATATACTTCCCGCATGCTAGCAGAAAAAAGTTTAAACTTTTTTCTGTGTGGTAAACATCTATACAGTGCTGTCCAAAAGTCACCCCCCCTTTTAACTTTTGAACGAGTTGAGATATCGACTTCAAATTTAGAACTCTTTAATAAGACAACTTAAACTATCTTTTAGCATATATTTTATATTTTCAGCTCTTAAAATGTGGGCAGGGGGGCATGGCGGGACATTTTTTTAAATGGAAAGGGGGTCGTATGATACATCATTTTAAAGTTTATAAAATTTTCTATTTAAACTAACATTTTTAAATTTTTTAAAAATGTTTTTTAAGGTTTTGATTTTTCAATTTTTTGTGTTAAAACATTCGATTTTTTAAGTTTTTTTTTTATAAATTTTTATTTATGTCAACTAAAATTAGTTTAAAAGTATAATTAACATTTTTTTATGATGAAATTAGGCATTTTTAAAAAATTATTTGTTTTTTTTAGAGGAATTTTGACATAAATACCCATTTTCAACCCCATTTTAAACCAATTTTTTTTTTATTTAAAAATATGGAGTTAAATGGAGAATTTTATAAGCTTTAAAATGATGTATTACACGACCCCCCTTTCCTTTTAAAAAAATGTGCCCCCATGCCCCCCTGCCCACATTTTAAGATCTGAAAGTATTAAATATATGATAAAAGATAGTTTAAGTTGTCTTATTTCAAAGTTCCAAATTTGAAGTCGATTATTAACTGGTTCAAAAGTTAAGAGGGGGGAGTCACTATTGGACCGCTCTGTAGAATAATAATAAAACAAACAAAAAATGCACTCAAGCGGTAGCTCTCAATCAGTGTACAGAACAGTTGTATGTTATTTTACATATGCATAGGAGACTAGATTGAAACCCATTTAGCTTAAATAAATTTATTTTAAAACCAATGTAATGGCAGGTGGAACATCTAAATAAATTGAATTTACTCGATTTACAAATTCTCGAGATTTATTGTACTGAAAAAGATACTGGGTAAATCTATTAAAAAATACAACAAGTACATGTAGTAAATTCAATGCTTCAAAAAGCTTTCTAAGATCTAAAAGAAGAAAATGTAATAAATAAAATATCTTATTATATTATTCACAGCGCCAGCGCTAGAATTATATTATACGGCAATCTTCAGTAGCCCGAAAATGTCAGTCTTTGTTTAAAATTAAAAATTTCTGTCCTTTATATTATAGGCAGTTTCGAATTTTCAAAAAAAAATAAAAATCGTTCTAGACAAAAATATTCTTAGATATAAATTTGTTTAATAAAAAATAAGCAACTTTTGTTTTTCAAATGTCCGTCTGTCCGATGTTACGATTTTTATAGACACGATAACTCAAGAACAAATATCCGATCGTATTGAAATTTTTAGGAAAAATCAAGTTCTGTGAGGGGAAGATCTCCATTATTTTAATCCCCCCAAAAACAAAAAAGTTATGGGAATTAATGTAAGTTTTTCAGGAAATATTACTTTTATTATAAGGATCAATCTACTAACAAAAAAATTGAAAAAATTTGAAAAAATTTCATTTTTTTTTTGTTTTTCGCAAAAATTAGATTTAATAAAAAATATTGAAAAATTAAAAAAAAAAACTTTTTATTTGAACAAAAAAAATGTTTTTTCAATAATTTTTCGTTTTTCAAAAAAGATCTTTTTAAAAAAAATGTATTTTTTTGTTATTGTTTTGAAAATTATTTGGGAAATGCAATATACTACTTACTGTGAATAATATATAATGGAATGCGTAGCATTACATATCTTCACGGCTTGTTTGATAATATAGTCGTCTAGAGGTTCACATAACTAACCATGGTACATTACATACATTGTCGTGATTAGCATGGTGTGCTGTTATGTTTCTTGTGCGCAGGGCTAAAATCAATGGACTTTGGACCCTTATATAGAAATATTTTGTTTTGAGTCCTACCTTGTCACTAAATCAGTGCGTTTGTTTACGCTTACTACATCTTGAAGTTGAATATACTATAGGCTTTTTCATGATACAATGTAATCAATTCTGGACTACTGTTTATTATAATATTTATTATTAGCCTTATTTACAATTCGAGTTATGAATTGTTCAGAACTGGTTCTGACCAGCTAATCCTTATTATCACGTGACTTAAAATAACCAATAAACAGTAGTCCAGAAATGATTCTAGCTTATCCTGAATAACTCGACTATCTATAGCCACCCCACACGTTCAGTTTGACAAATTTCACGGTTCTTAAGAGTGACAACATTCACACAGTCGCACTTTGCCGTACTCTGTCAATGTGGTTACAGTCATGCGTTGCTTATCAGTATTTTTTAAGTAACTATGGACCGATTATAACACAGCCTCACAAAAAAAAAAGTCCGGATCTCTAGACCAGACATGTGTATCCTTATGTATTTTGGCCCGCTGAATCCGAATCCGAGGTCAGAAAAAGCCCTACACCCCAGGAATTGGCCCCAGAGGCCGAAAATGGCCGCTGAAAGGTGTGAAACGGGAATTCCGGCATGACGGATGCTCAGGGCAGGTTGAGATTGCATTCTCAAGGCAAAGTCGAATTAGTGGGTAACCGAGCTTAGATCCGACAGGCACCGCGGCCCCTGAGGCCGGAAAATGGGCCCCTGGGGGCCGAAAAATCGAGATTTTCACGTCGGGATCGCAGCACTTCGATTTTCTTGTAACTTCAAACTGCAGCAACGTAAAGAGGCTGGAACCTCTTCCAGGCCCATTGAAATTCACACCCAGGGT
Organism: Brachypterus glaber; assembly: GCA_958510825.1. Taxonomy (NCBI): domain Eukaryota; kingdom Metazoa; phylum Arthropoda; class Insecta; order Coleoptera; family Kateretidae; genus Brachypterus; species Brachypterus glaber. Next base: position 27,356,008 of record OY294047.1, read on the forward strand.
CCGAAAAACGGGCCCTCAGGGCGGGAAAATCAAGATTTCCACGTCGTCATCACGGCACTCAAATTTCTATGGACTCTAAAACTCACGGAAACACTGGCAATGTAGCAACATTTTGAGGCCCATTGTAATTCATGCCCGGGCCCAGAAAATGGACCCTTAGGACCAGAAAATCAAAATTTCATGCCGGCATCACGGCGCTCGGGTTTCTACGGACTTTTAAACTTGAGAAACACCCAAGATGGTGGAACGGTTCAAAGCCCATCGGAAGTCATGCCCAGGGTCCGGAAAATGGGAGCTCGGTGGCCGCAAACCGATATCCCTACGTCTGAATCACGGTACTCGAATTTCCATGAACTTTTAAACTCCAGAAACGCAAACGACAGTGGGACAGTTCGAGGCCCATTGAAATTCATGCCCGGAGTTCAGAGAATGGCCGCTCTGGTGTCGAGGACATCCTGCCCCAAGGGCCCATTTTCCGGCCTCAGGGGCCGCGATGCCTGTCGGATCTAACCACCGTTAGCCACTAATTCGACTTTGCCTTGAGAATGCAATCTCAACCTGCCCTGAGCATCCGTCATGCCGGAATTCCCGTTTCACACCTTTCAGCGGCCATTTTCGGCCTCTGGGGCCAATTCCTGGGTGTAGGGCTTTTTCTGACCTCGGATTCGGATTCAGCGGGCAAAAATACATAAGGATACACATGTCTGGTCTAGAGATCCAGACTTTTCTTTTTTTTGTGGGGCTGTGTAATCGGTTATAATTATAAAGGCATGATAAATATCTAGCATTTGAGTTGAAAACGCCGATTTTATTGTGGCTTCAACATGATCTTAACAAGGTCATAGCAACTTCAAAATGATAGGATACATAAGAGAGGTGTTACAGAATAAATGCCTATCCAGAAGCTCGCATAAGAACGTAACACATAAGAATGCGATGCCGTGATTGGCTTACAAGATACATGGCGGCACATCAAGCCAATCACGACATCGCATTGTTATGTACTATGTTATTATGCGAGCCTGTTGATACGCCCTAAGGTGGCATAAATAACATATTTTGTTAATAAAAATTTCGAACATGCCCTTTTAAAATGGAAGGATTCAGTTACAATAATCACATGCCGCGGCGCATATAATTTTAACTAAACAAAATTATCGTGTAATGTACATACAGACAGATATAATAATTCTCACAAATTATAATTATCAGACAGACTCGCAAGTTTATTCGGCCATTCAGTAAATTATATTAAAAACGCAAACAGAGAATGAATAAACAGTGTTGCCGTTTCATGGACCAAAGGAAATTAAGTTTGCCTATCGTTGACGGCCTGCCGTAGGCTACATTTTCGCTAGGATGATAACGCTAACGCTAATAATTTATTAGAAATAAAATGTTTGGACTTTTTCTCGGGTGGATTTTATTGCAATCGTTTGACCACTTGATTTTTTATAAGGATGTTATTATACTCTACGCAGTCTTACAGCTCGAAAAGTATTATAGGCCTACATTCTTATAAATTTCCAAAATTGTAAATTCTTATGTTTGTCCAAAGATGTTTATACAAAACGCTAGTTGAATTCTACACAATTTTTAGAATGTCCATCTGTCGCGACTTGTAGGTACGTCCATCTATCTGTCAGTATGTCTATAAGTTTTACTGCCATAAGAACTTTTGATTTTTGAATTGTAAAATATTAAAGTAAAAATTATACCATTTATCAACAAAGTTCAGTTTAAAACAAAAAAAAAGTTATACAAAAACAAACATTTTTAGTCAATATCACTTGAAGATCATGATTGGGAAAACATATTCATGGAATATTAAAAAAAATACAGTCCATGGACTACAGTAAAAAATTACTTTTGGAAAAATGTCTTGATCATCACGGTAAAAATTTTTATTAAAGGTACTTAAAAATTCTTGTATTTATTTTTTTAAATAATAAAAAGCAATTTCATTTAAAATTTTACTTACTCTAATTTCAAAACCAATTAATGTAAAAGTTTTAAAGAATATTGATACGATAAATCTCACCGCTACAGGACAGGTTTTTAAGAAAAATATTTTCAAAATTAATTAAAATTGTCATTTTATGCGTTTTTGGAAACTTGATGTGATAGAAAAATTCTGCCTCAGATTCAGATTCAGCAGTCCAAAATCTATAGGAAGCAATATACCACAAGCCTAGGACACCGCTGGACACCGAATTAATTTTGTTGTGAATCTGTTATTTACAGAGAGAAATATGCAGATAATCCATCAATTTAGTATACTTGAAAGTAGAATTCGTGACCCTTGAACCCTTCTGTATATCTTTTATTCACAACAATTAAGTAATTGGCTATATATACATAAAAGAAATGAATGAAAATTAATTTTAATTATTATTAACTGCCACTTCCTAAAAAGTTATAAACACCTTATTTTCCCCCCTTGGTCCGGAAGGCTCTTGTAGCTAATTTCACGTATGTCACTGCCAATTGACTTCAGTGTATTTCTTTGGTATATGCCTACTATAATCAAAATTGCCATTAAGTTTTAGCTAGTGTATAAAATATTTCCTGTTTCTCTTCATATTTTACACCGAAAACTATAAATAACAAGTTTATTTATTAACCTAATCATGTCTCAATAAACATCAGCTGTCACAAAAAAGAGAAATATGTGCTGCCCTCTAGGGATAGAACGAAGTAACTTAGGTATTTAATTTTTACTAGTTTTTAGAGAAAAACATTTAAATGTAATACTTAATTTATATTGAATGAATTAATTTTTTTTTAAGATTGTTAATTAACAAAAAACAAGGTTTAATTTATTAATTTTTATTTAATTTATTATTCTATATTTAAAAAGCAACATTTGTAAGAAAATTTACTGCAATTAAACTTTGCAATATGGCGTTTAAATTGAAATAGTTTTTATAGTGGAAAAGAAAGCAAATAAAACATTGAATATATGAATATATGAATATGGTTGTGAATAAAATAGTATAAAAACCTCGGTTTAACATTTAATTTGTCGGGAATTAGCAAACCTCGGAGCTACGCTCCCTCATGAAATGGAACTATTTCTACCTCGGTATGTAATATACTATAACGCGACTGAATTACAGGACGCGATAGTAGGGAATGTCAGGACAGCACGACAATAAGAGGATACAAACTCTAATTTAAATTGTATACTAAACGGATGGATAATCCGTATACATACCATCAAATGTGAATATACTACAGAGTGTGAAGCATTACTTTCTTAACAATTTCTTTACTTTTCTATTAGATTTATGGGTTAAGCAAGTCAAAATGTATTAGTTTTTATATTATATTATACGAAAATATTGAGTTTTGATGTATACATTTTTTTTAAGTGACAGTTGTCACTCTTTGTTAATTTTATTTGAGTACAAATATTTTTGTTTTTGTGTTTTTAATTTTGAAGCATATTGATTCACGCCAGTTTAAACGTTTATTGAAGTACAAACAGCAAATTAAAAGAAAAATATGTTGAATTGTTATTCAAGTGTCAAAGAGAATGTAGGACCTACATTGTAGGTTAAAAAAATATATATACGAGAGTGGGACGAAAAGTTTCAGGATATGGGAGGCATAGCGTAGTGGCTAGCGTGTATGTATAGCAAGTCTACTAGCGTGAGTTCGATTCTCACTGGCGACGATTTGCCTTTTTCAGTTAATTAATAATTGAAATTTTGGCGAAGGCGATAAGTGAAACGGACACTCCCTAGAAACTGGTTCGAAAGTGAGTATAAGCCGGTGGTTCCCTCTACTACTAGCCCACACAAGTCCTGGACTTAGGGGATGCTTAATTAAGTAGAATAGTACGAGGTTAAACAAACAAACAAACAAAAGTAGGTATAGCGTAAAATGCTAAAGAATGTGTCTTACTTTTTAAAGTGTCAACGTTTTTTTAGTATCTTGTGTAAAAGAAAGATTGGGAAGAATAATAGGACAAGCGAAGTAATTTTAAAAAATTTCGCATAACTAGCTTTTACTTACTTAAGTAAGTAGTTTGAAATTTAAGAATACTTCTATATAAGAGATAGTGGTCATATTTGAATAAATCTGTTTTATTGTTTTCTATCCTTAAAAGTTAGATTGTGGATTAAAAAAAAAAGGTTCAGAAAATAAAACTGAACAGCAAAGGGTAAATCAGCTATCGATTATTTTAAAAAGCGTAAAAAAATAGATATCTCGATAGAGATTATTATTTTATCGTCAATATGGCAGATAAAATCTTTATGAGAAGCGGCTTTAAGAAACAATCTCTTCATTATTGCAACGAGTTGGCATTTAAAGCACTACCTACTCCATCCTAAACGCCAGACTTCAAACATTCAGTTTTTAGTCTTCTTTAATCACGAAAAAAATCATGGAAGTAATCGCAGCCTCAAAGGGATATTTTAACTACTTGGGTGTAGAGGGAGTTATTATGTTTATATTTAACCTTGTCCGACCACATAACCTTGGCTACCGGGGCATCGGGAGCGGAAAGAAATGCGTTGCCTCTCATTGGTATTCTTTGCCCTCTCCTCCCAATACACATCATTCATTGGCGACATAGCGCGACGTTGCCGATATAAAAATTCCTTAAACTGGCCAAGGCTACGTGGTCGGATAGCACTATTTTACTTAATTAATGTCCAGGACGGGTTTGGGTTGGTAGTAGAGGGAATAACCGCGGTACAATGGCTTATAACAGTCTTTAGGGGTGTAACTCTGTCTTACCGGTTCTCTTCGCCCAAATTTCAATTACTAATTAACTGAAAAGGGCTTTCAGCGCAAATCTATGCAGAAAAGTGCTACTTTCCGAACGCTTGTAGAAAATATATTTTCATGTAGATTAAACGGTGTAAATTTTATTTCCATGAAAAATTGCAGGCAGTCAGGCCAAACAAAAAATTCTAAAGTTTATTTCCAGAGTTATATGTCGAAATGGAATAAAAAGAAATTTAGTAAATGCTATTAGAACCAGTACGTACTGCGCTCTAGAGGAGGAAATTACTTTTATAAAGTAGTTGTTATTGCGTTTATTTCATCGTTTTTGAACTTTTCTATCATCTTAAAACATCAAAGAGAGAATTTTCCGACATTTTAATAAAATCAACCATAACAGCAAGATCACACAGAAAAATGATTAATAAAATCAAGTAAGTACAATTCAGATCGTGGCTTAAAAGTATATTCGCATATCAAGTACTTAAATCAGATTTGTTGCTTGATTGAAGTATTTTACTTATGCGTTAAAACTTGAATCACGTCTAAGTGCTTGGTTTCTTGTATAAGGTTTTCAAAAAAAAATTAAATGAAAAAAAAGCAAGTAGATATTTATACTATTTAAAATACTAAAAATAATAGTAATTAGTACCAATACTTTTTGAAAAGAGTACTAATTGAACTTGAAACAAATTATGCTTTTTTTTTAATCTACGTTCTTCTTAGTACCTATTAAGCACAAATTTGGCTTTAATGTTGACATTACAACTGCTTTTTAAAAATTTATGTAACTCATATTTAACAGTTCTTTTTTCTATTGTCAGGTAAGTGTAATCATTTTTATTTTTTCGATTTTTTGAAACTTTGGGCTGTAGAAATGTGAAATAATATACAGGGTTATTCACGGAAGTGGTCTATTAAAAGTTTATGGAAAACCAATAATTTTAAAAATCTGATATTTGCACTTTGGGGTTATTAAATATGGCCAATCGATTAAAAATATTTTCATGCTTGTGTCACTTTCGGTTGTACCGGAAAAAAAGGCGTATTTCTGTAATATTTTAAAGTTGTATTTAATCAAGTAGGCCGGTAAATGACATTTCGTTTTTATTTCTTTAACTTAAATATCATCGCGATAAATTAGAGTAAAATAATGGCAGAGGCTTATTCTTACCCTGTTATTTTGGATTTATTTGCTATTTTTAACGAAAATGATTAGTAGAACCTGCAGAAATTTTAATAGAAAATATCCTGAGTTACGAAGACTGTCATGTAAAAAATTTAGAAGAATTCACACTTTTTTCCAATTTGGGAAAGAATACGCAGTGAAATATCTAACAAAACCAATTAGAAGTAACTAAGATAATTAAGTCAATATTTCGGGTTACTTTTGTGCTCATCCACATGGCTGAATTCCTGCACTTCACGGTTTGGAAATTTCCTATATCTAAAGAATCTTAAAAAACCAAAAGATGCACGATTACAAAAAAAAACAGTACAACCTTAAAACCTGACGATTTTCAAAAATATTTTAGATAACGTCAAAAGGGACTTTACTTCTAAGGCTAATGTTATTGGACCTTAAGGTAAATACCTAAATACATCAATTAATTTTACTGGCCTACTTGATTAACAAGTATAACAAATTTTAACAGAAATACGGCATTTTAATAATAATAACTCGAAAACGGTTAATGTTAGGTATAGGGTATGCCATATTTATTTTAAAGCAAATTTAATTCTTTATTTATATAAATAAAAAAATATATAGGGTGCCATTTAAAAAAATATAACTCTATTTTAAATCTGTTAGATTTGACATGCTTTCTGAGACACCCCGTATAAATTTTGGGTTCTGTTTCGGCTTAGGATAATTCAGTTAAGTATTATTGATTAATTTAATCAGAAATCAAAAAATAAACATACCTTTGAATATACAATTTGAATACCTTTCAAATGAGGTATCACTCGACCCCCCTTTCCATTCAAGATTTTACCCCTCAGCATTTAAATATACTTTATTTTATGTTGTATGTCTGTTTTAAATTTCAAGTCGATATCTTAGTCCGTTAGAAAGTTAGAGGCTCTGTACCATTTAAAAGAATAACCCTGTATAACTGATGAATATACAAAAAAAAATAAAGAAAAATTAATTTACTATTTATATGAATACAATTTAAACACTGTGAAATAATAATAGACTTAAAACTTAATTGGCAATAGGTAAATTTAAATTTAATCAAAATAGCAATACATTGACCTCAATTATACAAAATGTTGCCAACCAAAATGGGAAATAACAACTACAATATATTATATGGTGGTGTTTGTATAATTTAATCGTCAATTAGTGTTGAATAACGCGTCTGTTATGTTGGCAGCATTGCTGGGTCGCATTGTCTCAATGAACCATTAACTTGTGGAGTTTATGATCACAGACGATTGTTATCACTGGTCCACTTTTAGCTGTAAATTAGTGTTACAGCATGTAACAGAAGTTTGAAAAGTTTTACATTCAGAAATAGTTAAATTTTGCAGTTTTGAACCCCCTCCTGTATGTAATGGTTCGGAACGATGAGACTCACACCTCTTATAAAAACGTAACGTTAGCAGCCAAGGCCATACCTAAAATAAAATATTGGGTAACAAAACAAACTGTTTTTTTTCTTTAACAATAATAAAGAGTCGTACGGAATGCTACCTACATCAGCCCCCCTCCCCCAAGTAGTGCATCATGTTCTACCCCCCACCCCCTAAATGAGTAACCTATTTTAAGTAAGGTAAATGTCCCAAATATCGGACACGATCCAATTATCGGACACTTTTTCACGTGTTTACAAAAAACAAGATATTTAAGCAATAAAATTAAAAAAATATTTTTAATTCGAAATTATGAACATATTTGAATCACAGCGTAAGTATTATTTGCCCCTTATATCATATTTTTTAAGCTCTAATAACTAATAAACAGTCATATGTCAGCAGTCACGAAATATATAGCCTTTTTCTAAGCAAAGTAAGTAAGCCAACGTTTAACTGTAAAATAATTTTTTAACATTGGTTATTCTTAAAATGACTATCAAACTCTTTCTTATTCATAATATTGTACTTTTATACCAATTTAAACCATCTTTGATGTTATTTTTAAGATATTTTTATGTTAATATGGTGTCAGATAAATAGGACAATAAAATATAGACGGATATAGTCCGATATATAGTACAATGTAGATGTATTTTTAACTTCCAATATAAAATAAAGGAAATATTTTAAAACAAATGTTATATACAAAGAGTATAAAGCTTTTTCTACCCATTTATCGGACTAGCACTTTCTTTCAAATAAGCCGTTTATTAGGCATTTTTAGTAACTGTCCGATATTTGGGTCTACCCTATAAGTTTGTAAGACCCAAATATTAAATGCAATTAAATGCAATTAAGCATTTCTGTTCATAAAATCGTTATTTTAATTATCTCATTCATTTTAAAGACACATATTAGTCAAGTAAGAGTCTATGGGTGGTATAGGTATTCTATAATAATAATATAAAATTTTATGTTTTGTCATAAAACCTGCAGCAAGTAAGTTTATAAAAAATAATGAAAAATATAAACATTTGCATTATATTAATAAATTCTTTTTTTTGTATATATTCATTATACATAGTCCGATAATTGGGACACAACTAGTCCAATATTTAGGAAACTGTGTCCGATATTTGGGACATTCGTGCTTTTTTTCGTATTTTACTTAATATTAAAAACTATCAAAAATTAATATATATTTAATTTGAATACTAGTAACATACATTATATAGTTATTAAGGTTTATATGTAATTTTAACACATCATCAAAGTCCGAAATTGCTCTAAAGTGTCCAATATATGGGACCTTTACATTACGGTCTCTTAGTAGAAAATGCAAATAGGCATCTAAAAATATATGATCTTTACTAAAATGAACAATGAGCCTAGAAGAAAGAATCAATAAAAGAGCCAAACTCCCCAGAGAGTATTAAGACGGTTGATCTGTAATAACTATTATATAAATATCAGTGAATGTCTACAATAATCATTCAGTTTCCTGAATGCCCTTTGTAATAGGAGATAAAACGACGAATATTAAAACCTTACGTAGGGTTCAAGCACGAATAATCTCTTCTATAAGTTTCATAATTAAACATGCCATGAAAATGTGTAATGCTTCGAGTTCTCTATCACTCTCCTCGCAGTTGCAAGTAGACTTTTCCTGGTGAAATTTTAATTTAATTTAAATTGAAATGGGACTTTTTTAACCATTTTTATTATTCCCTATAACTAGTTTTATTTAAAATTTATTTTTTTCAAAGGTAAGACTCTTTTAATAAAAGTATTTTTTCTCGAAAAATTCACACTTTATTATTATTATGTCATTCAACTAATCCTGCCCCAAATCTTGTACATTTTTCAGCCAATCAGCCATTTTTAAATCGAAGATATCCTGGGTACTCGAAAGCCTTAAAGATTTTTTCGTTTTTGTCATAGGTTACTAAGGAAACACCTGTTAAACCTGTTGAACCACATCTATTAAAAATAGTCTAAAATTAGTTTTTGAATTTGTTTAAGCGTATAACAAAAGAAAAATTTTAAAAACAAGCCATATTTTTAATAATATTTCTCAACATCCCAGAAAACATTAAAATATTAACAATAAGAAGTTCATATGTAAGCAACTTACTCGCATCAAGTCATGCCGTAAAAATTCAAGCAAATGTTTTAATTTAATTTTACCTACCTAATAGCTTTAGAACATTTTTTATCATGTTTTCAGACTGTGAAATCAATTTTCTTCACCTATAGCAGTAATAATTTTTTCTCCCCTAGTAGGAGTAAATGTTATAAAAAAATTATGTCTGCCACTTGTATTGTCTTGAACTGCAAAGACATGTTATTGCTTATAATTTTTAATGGACAAAATGCAACAATATTTTGCTATTGGATAAAAAATGAGCATGGCAAATATTATAAATGAATTAATTATAATATAATATAACATATTATTCAGTAAATAAACAACACCGATGTTTTCAGATATATTAAAAAAAGGCTACTTGTTTTTGCGAGGTTAATTAAGATCCAGCAAAAATTTTAGTTTATTACTGATATAAAAATGGTTAATAATAAGAATAAATGCGCTAGTAACGAAAAAAAAAATAATAAACTACGGCAGAGAAGACTATTATAGCCTCGCACTCTTAAATCCTTCGCTGCTACACTGCTCGGGATTTAATACCCTCGGCTATGAAAAATTTCTTGTCTACCTTGGTATATAATTACTATTATAAAAATTGTGAATTTTTCTTAGCAAATATAACGAAACCTCATGTTTTTTTCATCAAAGTTTGCTTCTTGTACTTACAGAAACTTTTTTGCCTAGCAAACACTCGACCCAGCAAATGCAAAAATCCCTCCCGCTACGCGGTCGGGTTTTTTTTATGCATTCATTGTATCTCGTACTAAGCAAAAAACTTAAATACAAATAACAAACTTAGGCTAAAAAATCATTCGGTCTTGTTATAATATTATTATTAATTTAAGAAATTCTTGATCCTTACTCATATTGGAGTTGATTTAAATAAACCATAGAAAAAATGTTATCTCTCCAAAATATAAATTTATTGTCTATTAAACAAACATTACAGCGACAATTGTTTCGACTTTTTTAACATAAAGTCATTTTCAAGCTACAAATAATGAAAAATTAGGTTGAAAATGGTACAATTCCTTTTAGAAAAACTTACTTTTTAAATTTATAAACAAAATAACTTGAGTACACATTATTAGAAATGTCATACTGACCTTAACTCTATTATTTTTATAAAATCTTAAAAATTTAAACAAAAAGAAAACTACAATAAGTTAAAATAAAATAAATTAATGAAATCTAAAATTTTAAATTGAATAAAAATCTGGGACATCTATCATAAAATAATCCAAACTATACTTCAAACAGACTAAAGGAATTATCTTTAAACTGCAAAAAAGGTAGATAAATATAAAAAAAAAGAAAAAGATTAATTTATATTTAACTTGGTAATTGGAATAAAATTGAAGAGGTGGCAGCAAATTCACATCAAAAACTCAAAAACAAACCAAAAAGGGAACAAAATTTTTGGAAAAGTTTTTAAACAAAAATATTTACTCCAAAGATTAATGCTCTGTAAGGGGACAGGCAACAATCTCCGGTCTAACGTTTAAAACATTATTGTAAACATAAATGTTCAAAAAATCTATTTGTTCATTAACTAACCTATCCCTATGGAACCTTTTGTTGTACAAAATGGCAAATTGTTCTAGCAGATCTGTAACTCTATCGTTCCTCGAAATATGCAAAACGCTTACTTCATTTTCATAGTCATGGTTGTTGCACAACACATGGTTGGCAAAGTTGGACTTATAGTTAAGACCTGCTAGATCAACATTATTTGCACGTAGTAAACGAAAGTGTTCGTTGGTTCTTATACAGATTTTACGATAACTACGGCCTATGTAAAAGCTATCACAGGAACAGGTCAGTTTATAAACGCCGCTCCTTTCCAAAGGATTAATTTTGTCCTTTTTATGGGATAATAGGAGGTTGAGGTTAGAGGGGGCTGAAAAGGACACGGAAATTTTAAATTGAGATAGGAGTTTTTTGATTTTTAAAGAAGGGGGACCTATGTATGGAATACTACAAAAGGATGATGGGTTTAGGGTTGAAATAGGTATAAGGGAGGTGACTTTTGCTAAACTATATTTATTAAGTTTTTTACTGTAAAGTTTTTTAATTATATTTAAAGGGTAGTTATTAACTTCTGCCAAGTGAAAAATTGTGTCTAACTCTATTTTGAAATCTGATTTATTAAGGGGTAAGGAAAATAATCTGTGAAAAAGGGAATGGAAAGCTGCCATTTTATGGCTAAAAGGGTTAAAGGCTTGAAAAGGAATTAAATGGGAAGTTGTTGTGGGTTTTCTATAAATGGAGACTTGCAATTCACTATTAGTGACTGTAAATTTAAGGTCTAAAAAGGGGAGTGAAGAATTAGACTCGATTTCCACTGTAAATTTTAAATTGGGGTGTAGACTATTTAAAAAATTTAAAAACGTTTGAATTTCTTGTTCATTACCTTCAAAAATCACAAAAATATCATCCACGTAGCGGGCATAAAATTTTATGTGCTTTCTAAAAAGGCAACTCTTAGAAAGAAATTCATTTTCAAGATAGTCTAAAAATATTTGTTTATAAATTTAAAAAGTAAGTTTTTCTAAAAGGAATTGTACCATTTTCAACCTAATTTTTCATTATTTGTAGCTTGAAAATGACTTTATGTTAAAAAAGTCGAAACAATTGTCGCTGTAATGTTTGTTTAATAGACAATAAATTTATATTTTGGAGAGATAACATTTTTTCTATGGTTTATTATTAATTGTTATAATATTATTACCTATGAAAAAATTACGTCGATATCACTTTTCTTCTTCTTAGTTTATCTCCTTTTATTTTTTGTGTTAAAGCCGAATAGAAAAAGTTTTATATTGAAATAAGACATTATTCTATTATTCTCCTATGGGGAGGAATTAAACTATAGGAGAATAATATAAAAATTTGTCTTATTTCAATTTCCTCTTTTAACTTTTTTTTATTTTTGGGGGGTTTCTTTTTAATTTCAAAATGCTTCTTGTATATACTAAGATTAATTTTTTCTGAAAATTTAAAGTCGATAGAATTCTTCTTTCTTAAGTTATCTCGCGCAAAAAAAAGCGTAACAAACAGAAGGACAGACGAATTGACATTTTGAAAAACTATTACAAAAAATTTTTATTATTTAGATTTTGTTTTTTCAGAATTCGAGTAAACCTATAATGCTCCTCTCCTATGAAGCTGAGATGAGTTTAACAAATTATTTTGTAAACAAACAAAAACTTCCCCATAAAACGAACATTCTGATTTTATTGATAATAAACAACCCAAGAAACTTAACATTATATATCAATAAAGTTTCTTTGAATTTATAGAATGCAGAGAACAAATTAAAAGTAGAGCAAGGGACAAAAAACCCAAATTCGTTAATATAACAATAGTCTAAGATCTGGCTAACATTTTCAACACGTCATTTTATCTCGGCAGAATATTAAATATATACATTAAGCTTTTTCCAAATCACCAAATTTTTATCCAGTTTCTTTGAGTGCTAGAAATTTAAAAAAGGTGCCGAAAAGAGGTACTGAAAACTTATTTTTACATTCAAATTAAACAATTTTTTTTATAGGTCAAGGGGTTAAAATGATATTTTATTAATTATTAATTATACAGAGTGTTCCGTTGAAATTGGAATCACCCCTGTAAAATTGGCACTTGAAATTTTATGAGGGTCGTTTTTTAAAACCTCCTCAAAAACTGCATTTACTGAACCAAACTAATTTTCCAAAGTATTAAATCTGAGCCTGCAACGATTTTTTAAAAAGTCGTTTTTTCGAGAAAACGCATTAGCGATTTTCTTACCAAATTTGGCTAAAAAAATCCAAGCGGCTACCTCTTTATGGTCGAAATAAGTTTTTGTTTAGACTGTCTGAAACTGTTATTTTTGATAGATGTCAGTCACAGTCTACCTGTCAAATGTGATATTTCAGTTTTGTGCACTTTTTTGCAATAGCCGTGTTAAAAAACGAATATAATGTGATAAAATATGTCTTTAAATGCTTTTTATAGCTTTGATGAAATATTTTAATTCGAAACTAAATAATAACATAATTTATTGTCTATATGTTTAAATGTATGTATTCTAAAGTGCCCACAGTCAATAAAAACCTGACAAGTAAGTTAAAAAACAAAACAACAAAAAACTTTTCTTCCTTTTTATATTTTTTATATTTTTCACAAACGTTTTTTCACCTTTCTTGCAGGGCTCGCCCTGAAGATGCTTCAATGATTGAAGCGAAAGCGCTCGGCTGATCTTATTTATTACAATTATACCGATATACAAAGAATCACAAGTTTTTTCATTATACATTCACGGTATACACGTCAAATCCACAGTAAAATAATAACAGTTAAAAAAATTATTTTTAGTTTATGATTTAATATTAATTTGTAACCTTTTGAAAATAAATAGACAGATAGGGCTTGTAGGGCGTGTTTCAGGAAGGTGATTTACCCATCTTAACTATTTTACTTTTTTATGTAGGAACGTGAAATTTGCAGGAGCTATATTATGTATAATTTAGGATTTTTTGACATGGTTATACATTTTTTGGCACTTCCGGTTTCACCGGAATCTAACTTTCGATTTTTAAATAGAATACCCTATATATTTTTACATATTTCAATTTAAAAATCAATTCTGAGAACCAATATGTGCCATTTGTCAATTTTTGACAGGTCATGTCATTTTTTAATTAAATTTTTATTTTAAATCTATAGTGCCTTAAATTAGTTAATTCACTTAATTGTTGGTCTAGTATCTTTAGAAAAATACTAATTTGATTTTTCCCAAAACTCTAAAAGGTTCGAAAATCAAACTTTGGTTCATTTTTTTTCAAATGGAAAGAGGGTGGCTCATTAGGTTAAAATAAAAGAGAATTTTCTTGTGAACAGTTTGATACTACACGTGAATAGTTTATTTGGAAGAAGTTGGCATTAAAACACAAAAGATTCACCCTGTACGTGTGATCCTGTATTTTTTTATTTGTCATATTTATTCCGGGGTATGTTTATTATGTAAAGAAAATAGTATATTATGATCCAAGACGAGAAATAATGTTTCTCGGTCGCATGAGGAGATTGTGAGGCGTGAGCCGATATTCACAACCGGGTAAGACCGAAATACATTTCTCGTCCGTGTATCATACGCTATTTTTTATTCGCTTGTAAACATATTTTTAACAAAAAAAGGTAAAGGTCAGTTGTCTAACAATTTTCCATAAGGGACCGCAAAAGTACTTGGGCTGCAGCCCGCTAAAGTAAAAAAAAAAAGACAAAAGACTAACCCAACCGCTGTACAATTTTCCATAAGGGACCGAAAAAGTACTTTGGCGGTCTGCAGCCCGCCAAAATAAAACAAAAGACAAACTCTTAACAAAAGTGTCACTTTTAACTTCTAACCAAAAAATGTCACTTTGGAACACAAGCGAATAAAAATTAATAAAAACTTCATTATCAAACAAAATAGTATATTATGATCCAATGACAAGAAAAAGTGTTTGTTGAACGCATGCGGAGTTTGTAAATCGAGGCGTGAGCCGAGATTCACACCCACGTAAGACCGAGATTTATTTCTCGTCCGTGTATGTAAACATATTTTTAACAAAAAAAAAACTAAAAATAATAAGTTAAATTAGTTTTAATTTGGTTATGTCAGTTATCTGACAATTTTTCATAAGGGACCGCAAAAGTACTTTGGCGGGCTGGAGCCCGCCAAAATAAAACAAAAGACACTCTTAACAAAAGTGTCACTTTTAACTTAACATTTCTAACCGAAAAATGTCGCTTTGGAATACAAGAGAATAAAAATACAATTTTTATGAAAATACAAGGTTAAAATACCACAAAAGACTGCGAGTCTAGCGATTATACCAGTCTACACAGATATTTATGGTATGAGATCGAATTTTTTGAAAAAATTGTCATTCAATTAAAATTTATTTTCATAAATACTCGTTTAATTAAAAATTTGGATGTCATTGTCAAGGACACTTTTTACCTGCTGTTTATGCCTCTGTGGTCCCAGAATTATTATTTGTATACAATGGTAATATAAATGCAATAAGTGTAATGTATATGACTGGTATATGACTGGTTTAGTCACTCAAAGTAACGTGATCCAAAACCTGGATATATAAAAAATAAATTAGAATATAATTTAATGCCTATATAAAATTCAACCGGGAGGAAATAACGTGTCCTTTAGATTTCCGACTACAATGGTATTCTACGAAGTTTAACAGATTATAGATTTCCAATCAAATAAACTTCATAAAGCGTTCTTAATTTTGTGAAAGCAAGTAATTTTTTTAATAGTCCTTACGTAAGTTGTAGACTGAAAAGAAAAGTTTTCTGCTTTTTTCATAAAACAATAAAGTGCCAACAAGGTGCTTAAAGTAAAAGCTCCGGAAAACTACTGTATTATTACTCTTCGTAAAGCTAGCGGAGTAGAGGAGAGTAGACTGAGATGGTACGGTCATATTATGCATAGGCCGGATGCCATAATAAACTACTTTAAATATACCAAATATTAGAAGAAGCATAGGAAGACTACAATTGAAATATGACTGCGTTTAAATATCACTTAAATACCGTAGTTATATATAGGGTGTTTCCTAAAGCTACGGGTTTCTCCAAAAGTCGCAGTCGCTGACGACTGCGACCGGGTAGCCGCGACCGAGTCATTGACACATCTTCAATGCATTTTAATTATCCCTGTTTCCCTAGCTGCTGCCGAGTCGTTACTACTAACTACCGGTCGCCGTTCGTTTGGTCGCCGGTCGCTTGACCGCTCCGGGAGCAGACGCACGACAAGAATTTGATGGTGGAACAGGTGGTTTTGCGCTGTGACAAGTATCTTTCACTATTTCACTCAATTAGAATTGCTTGAAATCCCTCCACCTCTCTCAGCCGAAAAATGTCATCAACAATTACCATTTTTTCTTAATGATGTAATGTTAATAAGAGGAGGAGATTATCTTCTTCCGCTTGATAATTCAGAAACATTAAAAGAACCGAATTTTTAGAGATATTCATACTGATTGAAAGGCGTAAACTCGCAAACAAAAAGCAGCTCTTTTTAAAATGCCCAGCTAACAGAATGGCGACAGGAAAACAGGTAGGGTCGTAACGACCTGGTCGCGGCTACCCGGTCGCAGTTGTCAGCGACTGCGATTGTTGAAGGAACCCGTAGTTTAATACGGTTTTCCATAAGGGACCGAAAAAGTACTTTGGCGGTCTGCAGCCCGCCAAAATAAAACAAAAGACAAACTCTTAACAAAAGTGTCACTTTTAACTTCTAACCAAAAAATGTCACTTTGGAACACAAGCGAATAAAAATTAATAAAAACTTCATTATCAAACAAAATAGTATATTATGATCCAATGACAAGAAAAAGTGTTTGTTGAACGCATGCGGAGTTTGTAAATCGAGGCGTGAGCCGAGATTCACACCCACGTAAGACCGAGATTTATTTCTCGTCCGTGTATGTAAACATATTTTTAACAAAAAAAAAACTAAAAATAATAAGTTAAATTAGTTTTAATTTGGTTATGTCAGTTATCTGACAATTTTTCATAAGGGACCGCAAAAGTACTTTGGCGGGCTGGAGCCCGCCAAAATAAAACAAAAGACACTCTTAACAAAAGTGTCACTTTTAACTTAACATTTCTAACCGAAAAATGTCGCTTTGGAATACAAGAGAATAAAAATACAATTTTTATGAAAATACAAGGTTAAAATACCACAAAAGACTGCGAGTCTAGCGATTATACCAGTCTACACAGATATTTATGGTATGAGATCGAATTTTTTGAAAAAATTGTCATTCAATTAAAATTTATTTTCATAAATACTCGTTTAATTAAAAATTTGGATGTCATTGTCAAGGACACTTTTTACCTGCTGTTTATGCCTCTGTGGTCCCAGAATTATTATTTGTATACAATGGTAATATAAATGCAATAAGTGTAATGTATATGACTGGTATATGACTGGTTTAGTCACTCAAAGTAACGTGATCCAAAACCTGGATATATAAAAAATAAATTAGAATATAATTTAATGCCTATATAAAATTCAACCGGGAGGAAATAACGTGTCCTTTAGATTTCCGACTACAATGGTATTCTACGAAGTTTAACAGATTATAGATTTCCAATCAAATAAACTTCATAAAGCGTTCTTAATTTTGTGAAAGCAAGTAATTTTTTTAATAGTCCTTACGTAAGTTGTAGACTGAAAAGAAAAGTTTTCTGCTTTTTTCATAAAACAATAAAGTGCCAACAAGGTGCTTAAAGTAAAAGCTCCGGAAAACTACTGTATTATTACTCTTCGTAAAGCTAGCGGAGTAGAGGAGAGTAGACTGAGATGGTACGGTCATATTATGCATAGGCCGGATGCCATAATAAACTACTTTAAATATACCAAATATTAGAAGAAGCATAGGAAGACTACAATTGAAATATGACTGCGTTTAAATATCACTTAAATACCGTAGTTATATATAGGGTGTTTCCTAAAGCTACGGGTTTCTCCAAAAGTCGCAGTCGCTGACGACTGCGACCGGGTAGCCGCGACCGAGTCATTGACACATCTTCAATGCATTTTAATTATCCCTGTTTCCCTAGCTGCTGCCGAGTCGTTACTACTAACTACCGGTCGCCGTTCGTTTGGTCGCCGGTCGCTTGACCGCTCCGGGAGCAGACGCACGACAAGAATTTGATGGTGGAACAGGTGGTTTTGCGCTGTGACAAGTATCTTTCACTATTTCACTCAATTAGAATTGCTTGAAATCCCTCCACCTCTCTCAGCCGAAAAATGTCATCAACAATTACCATTTTTTCTTAATGATGTAATGTTAATAAGAGGAGGAGATTATCTTCTTCCGCTTGATAATTCAGAAACATTAAAAGAACCGAATTTTTAGAGATATTCATACTGATTGAAAGGCGTAAACTCGCAAACAAAAAGCAGCTCTTTTTAAAATGCCCAGCTAACAGAATGGCGACAGGAAAACAGGTAGGGTCGTAACGACCTGGTCGCGGCTACCCGGTCGCAGTTGTCAGCGACTGCGATTGTTGAAGGAACCCGTAGTTTAATACGGTAGTTAGGACGCGTGTAAACGCACTTTTTTGCTGTATTTAAAAATCAGGACTATACGGTTCGATTTTTTGGGTCGATAACAAACAAAAATGGCCCAATGCAAAACTAGGCTTAAGCCATTCCTTATATGTCTGGCTTTTATTTCAGACTAAATTTAAAATATTTTATCGACGAAAAAAAAATTTATTCAACTTTTTATTTTTCAGTGTATTTTTTTGGATTAAATTTATTAAATTAACCAATAATATTAAACTTTTGTTATAAAACTTGGATATTTTAACTGTTTTTAACTTGGGTCGCTGATTTCAAAAATATTTATACAATTTATAATACATAGCAAAATATGCAGATTATCATAGTTTTCCATGGTTTATATTTCTTGAACAAAAACTTTTACAGCAAAACTGATATTGTTTTTAAAACCACATTAGTTAAAAACAGTAAAAATATCTAAAAAGTTTAATAAAATTGGTTCAAACGTTAAAAAGTTGATCGATGGATTATTTTATGAAATGAATGCTAGACTTATAAGGAATAGTTTAAGACTAGCTTCGCGTTGGGCCATTTGTTTTTTTTTGTTATTGACCCAAAAAATCGAACCGTGTATCCTAAATCCAATCTCCTCGAACAGTCGTACTATTCGGGATTTAGATGGCAAAAACTCGTGAGTAAACCGCCGGTATTAGTAAATACCGTTATTGCCAACCTACGGAGAAAAAATTAAATAACCTATAGGCTTGTCAAATGTATTGTTTTTATTTTCTAAATGTTGGCGACGTAATCGTGGCGAACCTACGTACGGAGTTATTAAATCCGGTATTTACATTGAGCGTTACGTGACTAATGGCGGAAATGCAAATGCGCCAATAAAGAAGAAAGAAGAAGAAGAAGAAGAAGAAGAAGAAGAGCGTTACGTGTAAACACTTTGGATTTAATCGGCATTAAGAAATACCGTAGTTATAACTACGGTATTAGTGTGTCGTGTAAACATAGTCTATGAAAAGGAAGCTTATACAAGACCAACAGATAATTTGAGTTTAATTTTTTCCGTCGCAAGAAGGTTAAACCGATAAACTGCATCTGCTTTCGTCTCGTTAGTAAAACACTTCATGGGTTTTTCCTCATACTTTTAAAGGGGATCGTATTTTTGGGCCATAGCCAAAAGCAAAACTAAATAGAAAGAAATTAAACTCAAGAAAATCATTTAGAAATATGATCTCTTTCCAAGAAAATTTTAGGAACCAATATTTTATATTTTTTTATCAGTTAACAGGAATTACAAACAGAAAATAAAAACAAGCCGTAAATATATGTGACCTTGCATAAAGAAATCCGGTTAGTGTGTCAAATTTTTCGTAATTCTTTTTTTGTCGGATTCTTATGTAAAAAACTTTTTTACATAAGAATCCGATAAAAAATAAAATTCGAAAAATTTGACACACTAACAGGGTTTCTTTGTGCAGGGTCACATATATGTTTACATAATATGTAAACATATATGTGACCCTTAGGTGCTTAGGTGCTTCTTTTAAGTTAAACTTAATTTATATTGAATTTTTATTTTTTTTGTTATTTTTTTTTATTTTTAACCGAATATGTTTATTTTTTTATTATAATTAAATAATAATAATACAAAATAATTATTTAAGTAGCTGCTATTGACATATTTAATGAAAATATTTTTTTTCTATTTTGCTTTTTTTTTCAATTTTTTAGCCTTTTTTTTTTGAGGGATTTTTTTTAATATGGTACAATTCTTCCTTTTAATAGTAAAGAGTATACTACGGAATATGAAACATCACATAACATATTGTTAAATTTTTACAATTAAAGTTGTAAAGTTTTTAGGATAAAGTAGAAAATGTACTTCTTACAAAAGGGTGATAAAAAGTATGATATAGTGTTATTATTTACTAGCTTTCCTTTAATTACTTTAGCTCTTTAAACGGTTTAAGTTAAACCCATAGAGAAGAAAAGAGGACTAAAAGTCCAGCCTGCTCAAGATTATTTTGTGACACAACTGGGCAGCGAAATGACGTAACTAAATTTATCTGACTTTGCGCAGTACGCATCTCTGTCGGCTGTGAAATACTGTCGGTCGTAAAACAATTCGTCACCCCAGTATGCATTTGTCGTATCTCTAAAAATCCCCCCGTAAAAATCTCAAAATTTCCGAAAATAGAGATTTGGCAAACCAATACTGGGGTGAAAAATTATTAGTAGTTTGTTTATACTGTCAGTACTGTCAGATCGTCGTTTGTTTCTGTTCATTTTTCTACTTCTACTGTGTTTTAATTGTTTTTTTGCTGCATTTGTTTATAACTTTAAAAATGACCTGTATTGTTGCTTTATGAAGAGCAAAGGGTCAATTTCTGGTGTACTCAAAGTAGGTGTACAAAATCCCGAAATTCAAACACACCTCGAAAAATTCTTATAAAATAATTTAAAAAAACTATTTTGACGTTTCTTCGTAGATATTTATTGTTTTTTGTTGCATTTTTACAATTTTTATTTGACACATAAAACTAAGGTTAAAAAATACTTGTCAAAAACAATAATAATAGTGAGCATGTGCAAGTTTATCGCAGATGCGCAAGGCATATTTATCACACTTTTCCGCAACGGCTATGGAGGTCTTTCCTTGTCTATGGTTAAACCTTACCTACCTGCTTACTTTCTTCATATGTTTTGCAAATAAAATGGTATCCCTCATTATTATTATGCTTTTCACAGCGCGCAAACACAGTAGGTATGGGGTCGGTTGGCCCAGACAGTTTGGTACATTTAAACTACTGTCGGTAAGTATTGGATCTGCATTACCGGTATCGGAACATTTGAACTACTTCCGGCATCGTATCATTTAAACTACTTCGACGAAATTCTCTGTGGTGACACGGTAACTGCTTCAGACACTGAGGGTCCCGGGTTCGATGCTCCCGTGAATGTCTTTTTATATAAATCCATATTTTTTTAGTTGCTATTTATACAACTACGCTTGGTTTTAAATATTTCAATGTTATTACTTCTTTGTAGTTGTATTTATTACCGTAAGTAATTACGTAATAGTTGCCGCCTATACACGACTACAAATTGTAATCAATAGTATATTAAATATAAATTTTATTATATTAAGCACAGTTTTGTTTCATATCAATGTTAAATAGAGCTTTTAAAATCAAATGTTAAAAAAAGTATTGAGCTTGAGTATTACTTGTCAAATTAAATTTAAAAACTAACTCGACAAGACGTTGCGAATGACGTACGGTTATAAATTAAGTTGGCTGAGAGAAAGTTAAATTTGAATTTGTTTTTCTTATAGAGCTCTGGATAAGACGTTAGCTTGTCACTGATAAAATCTAACTGATGGAGCAATATTTTATGAGATTTTTATTTATTTAACTATAAGTGGTCGAAAAACAAAAACAAATCAAATAAATGAAACAAATAATTAATTAATTTTTCCTACGACCTAGTTAGTGGATAAAAAGTCCTATGTAGAAAATTTTCAATGTTTTCTAAATAAAATTGTCCTAACTAGTCTTTACTAGACGAATAAGTCAGGACTAGGACTAACTTTACAGATCTTAGTAATTTGATTTGACTTTTTAGATTATTTTGTCCTAACTTTCTCAGATAGAACAAATGTATATATTATTTTTAAGGATATCAGGTATTTTTGATTTAAAATAAAGCAGAACCCAACGCCATATTTTTCTAAACATGTTTTCATAAAGTGCAAACAAAAACAATAAAACTGGCCATATCTCAAAACATCTAATTTGCAGATAGGACAACTTGTCTTAGCAGGGCAGTGTACATGTGGTAAGTTAAGTTTATAATAATAAATTGACAGGTTCTATACCCCGAAGTCACTAAAAATAATACATATAAAAGGTACATACAATATAGTATAAAAATAAGAACAAATATAAAAAATAAATAATTATAAAATTATAAAATATGCCAATCTTTACACGCATGGAACTCTTCCAAACTATAAAAATATTTTCCCAAAAGAAGTTATTTTATTTTTTGTTTAAATCTTTTACCACAATTTATATTTTTCATAAAATCTGGTAGGGCATTACCATACAGGGAAATATAGTACGAGTACTTTTTTTTACTCGGCTCCGCCTTGTAAAAATATAAGCACTCTCGTGCACTGAAAACTAGGTTCGCTTACTCGGTGCGTAATATACTATTACGTTCTTAGTAAGTTTGCGACCCTCTCAAAGGGTCCGTTGAAAAAAAAAGGTTGCTTGGTTGCTATTATTAATTTTACGCCATTATTAATGCTGCCTTCCTAAGCCAAAAGGTCCTATCTGTGTATGTTAAACCTATGTAGATAGCACGTTTCAGCTTAGCACGGCAGAATGCTCATAGATTACAAAACAATTTTATACTACGATATTTCAAAAACACTTTGACCCAGAGAGTTAAAATTTCGAACATTTTTATAAGTGGTAGAAAAAATTGTTTCAAATTTCAAGTCTCTGTGTCAAAGTGTTCTTGAAATATCGTAGTGTAAAGTTCTTTTACAAGCGAATTTTTACACGAAATATAGTTTCAACCTTCTCTTTTTTAGATCCACAAAAAAAAAGTTATCTGTGCTGGGGTTGAGACCCACCTATTCTTATGTATTTTGGGATGCTGAATACAAACCTGTCATAAAAAATGCGCTTCATGGGCTTATTTTTTTACTACACTAAAATTGCAGATGAGATTTTAATCATTTTAGACGGTTTTTTTAGTATAGAAAAAAATTTGGCCTAAAAGTTGCCTTTTTATAGGCACAGACAACTTTTTTTTGTGTGTTTTTAAAAGACCCCCAAAGTCTGTGCTAGGGTTGAGACCCACCTATTCTTATGTATTTTGGGATGTTGAACACGAATCTGTAAAAAAGGCACTTTTTAGACTCATTATTTGCTACACTGAAATTGCAGTCTAATAATATAAGATTTTTACCATTTTAGACAGTTTTTTTCAGTATATTGAAAAAATGAGCCCATGAGTTGCCTTTTTTTATGGCAGGTTTGTGTCCAGCATCTTAAAATACATTATAATAGTTGGGTTTCAACCCAAGCACAGACAACTTTTTTTTTTTTTTGGGCTGTTGTTTTTATCGCGTAGTGGCGCCTTCGCCAAAATTGTAAATATTAAAATACATCATAATTATAATTATTCCAATTACTTATTTAACATACAATACTATTATTTAAATATACAACGTTGCACTTTAATGTGCTGTATCCCTTGAAATCAAAAAATATTACAGTCAGTACCTAAATTATCTACTGCCCCACGGCACTATGCAATTGTTGAGTCTAGTGCACTATAGTGTTGAGCAGATAATTATTCTGAGGAGCATATATTATCTTCACTATTCAACGCCTCTTCAAAATATTATGGAGTGGAAATGCATATAGATAAAAAATAAATTCAAAAAAGAATAAATAAATATTTATTACACTGAAAAAAAATCAGCTAATTTTCTAAAATGTGTGATTCTACAAAAAGTCTGTCTACTTTTATCTGCAATAAATATATTTTAATGCGGTTCTTGAAGAGGTTTAAAAATAATTTTAGAATAACAGCACCAAATGCTAGAAAATTATATAAAAAATAAAAATAAAAAAAAACACCAAAGTATATATATTTTGTGTTTTGTATTTTTTTATATGGCACTCTGGGCTGGATTAAAGGATTATTATTATTATAATTTATTTTTATTTTTTAGGGAGAAGTCATGATAAATCATTTCAACTGTTTCGCCTAGGCAAGCGGTCTTCAGCAGGAGTAAAGACTTTCGCGGAGACAGGTCGATCAGACGTCCTGGAGGAACAAAGTCAAGGAGAAGGTGGTATTTACGATGAGTTTAATGCACCTCCTATTACTTCTGGTGTCGGAAGAACTGAGGCCGAGTTTTTTGTTGACGGAAATCATTCTAGGGTAAGTAATAAAACCTATAGTTTTCTCTTTCGCTACCTTTGCTGACACAAAATAAAATTGGGTGTAGCCTGGAGTTTTAAGCTTGGAAAACCTTAAAAATATAGCATTTGCTTGGACTTTCGTTGCTGACACAAAATAAAATTTGGTGTAGCCTGGGGTCTTAAGCTTGGGAAACCTTAAAATTATAGCATTTGCTTGGACCAATTTATTGCAAAATCATAATTTTTAGGTTTTCACTTAACCTACTATTAGACTTACTGTCAACAGCGAGATACCTAGATTCGTCATGCAATTATTCAGTAATGAAACCATGTAACCATAACCAGAGATACAATGATTTGAAACTGTAAAAAAAAATATTAAAAATTAAATTGACTAATTTAAGATTAAAATAGAGTTAGGGATTTAATTTAGTTTAATAGTTTGTTTCGGTATAGTTCGTGTAAAGATGCAAGTCGCTTGCAAAAAAACTTTACACTATGATATGTCAAGAACGCTTTGACATAGAGACTTAAAATTTTAATAATTTTTTTTCTACTACTTAGAAAATCTTTGTTCCAAATTTTAGGTCTGCGACTGCATTTGACTGAACCAGTTCAGTCAACTAGTCAAGTACGGAAAAGATATTTTCCGCAAGTGTTAGGAACATATTCTTTTAAAGCAATACAGAAAACTTAAACATTAAGTTAAGTTAAAAGAGTTATATATTCTAACCAAGGGCAGAATAAACTCTTTTAGAGAGTTAGATTTTAGAGTTTAGATTTTACTTCATAGCGCGCCATGATTGTAATTATGAGAGCAACATAACCAATCATTTGTTATTTTGGCAATATTTTAAGTTTTATATGATAGTTAATAAAATACTGTTTTTACCTCATTAAAAAATTATATTTCCAACTCTCTAGATGTTCTTTAGCCTCGGCATTCTACCTCGTTCAAATGGCATCTCAAGTTAAAATTGTTTAATTTTTATATTAGCTTAGAAATATACTATTTCACGCTACTTTTCCACACTAGTGCGAAAAAGTACAACTTTTAATATTTCAAATGTCCTTTTTACAATTTTAAAATACGAGGTTTTCAAGATCTTATGCATTTCAACAGAAACCCCCTAGTAGGTGGAATAAATATGGTTCCATTTACAAATGTGTGACAAAATCTGATACTTTGAATATATTTGTACAGCCGGAAAGGATTGAGTTAAATTTTATTAGCCTGCAATATTCGTCAGCATATTTTATGTAAATTTAATACGCCTGAATTCTATATTTGTGGATCTACCCTGCTTGACAAGATCCCTTAATATTCACACAGTAAATAAAATAACAAGCTGTGAAGCTCCGCATTCCATAGTTACTCTTCATAGTGGATATTATATTGCTTTTTCTCCTAAAATAATATTTTGAAAATATGACTGGTTTGATATCGTGCGCCTACTTTATTGCTTTCCCATTTTGAAAATTTTCAAATTTTCGGAAAGCCTTGTATTCGTGCAAAAATTTTCAAAATTTTTTTTTGTTTATTTTTGCGTTTTATTACGTTTTATGTCGATATAAATCAATTTCGAGCAAAAAAAAATTGTCGCTTGGTCGGTCGGTCGGTTGGTCGGTCATTTTAAAATGTAGAAATACTATTTATAAACATCGCAATAAAGCAAATACTTGTTCAAAAATATTTTATTAAAAATTATGTTTAAATTATAAATGTATAAACAAAATATATTTCGTATTTTAAACATTAATTAACTTTAACTAATACATATTGGTACAAATACATATATTTTCATTATTCGCGGCATATTTTACATATATATATATTTACAAATATTGAGTTTAGTACATTATTTAATTTTTAATTATGGATATTGCATCATTTTTAAAAAATATTTATTAATTTTTATTTGACAAAGCTATAATTTGAAGTTTTGTTAAAAAATATTTTGGTGGATTTTTTAAAAACCGAAACTTGATTGGTAAATCTGGGAAAATTTACCTTATTTTACGTATCAAAAAGCTATTCCTCTAAAAATACCAATATACAAGAGAAAAATAAATTGTGCCCATACCTCCTTTCTTTTGTTTTAACAGACTTCCCATCGAGGGAAATATACAGGGTGATCAGTAACTGCCATGCCAAAATTTAAGAGGTGGTTCTACATCCAAAAATATGAAAAAAAGTTTTTATGAAAGTTGGTCCGGAAATGAGCGCTAAAGGAGCTACGGCCCTTCGAATATGACATATTGAATGGGGAACAAAAAAAAGCAACAATAAAATTTTAATGCTTCAGAGTAATTCTTCATTTAAAACTGAGCAAAAAAGTATTCTTCGTCAAAACACCTAAATTTAATATTAAAGGGACAATCATCTTTTAAAAAGTAACGTTTTTGGTGGCACAAAATGTTACTTCCTCTTAATTGCATTTTTTTTTGAAAACGGTTGCTCCTACAGTGTTACACTATATAACATTATTTATGTATTTTTACTCAAGGAATCCATGTTTTTTACAAAAAAATGCAAAAAAAGTACGCATAAAAAAGTTTGGGGCAAAAATGTGTTAAGTCTAATACATTTTTCCGTCTAGGGACGCCTCTGGATAAATTTAAAAAAATAAATTAACATAAACGTATTGCCCTTAATAATACTAGTATACATGCAAAAGTTCGACGCTCTAGCTTAAGGGGTATTCATTAAAAACCTTATTTTTATTACAATTTAAAAGGGCCGTAGCTCCCTTTGGGCTCATTTGCGGACAAACCTTTATAGGAACTTTTTTTATATTTTTTGATGAAGAATCATGTCTTAAATTTTGGCATGCCAGTTATTTATCACCCTGTATAGTATTATACATTGTTGAATTTCAAATTTTATTGCCGTTCCCTTAATGAAATATTAGAGACTGAATAAAGTAACACTAAATTTTATTTATTTATTTATTTAAAGTCGTTCAAGACCTTCGATCGAAGGTGTTTTATACCATACTGGAAAATAATTGAAATAATTTAAGTGCTACAAATCTATTTCAAACCATTCCATTTTTTTTCTCAAAAAAATATTTCTTCAGTCAGTGTTATATACCATACATTCCATGCACTTTTTCACAAGCTGTGATCTATTCCAAAAGTTTTAAAATTGCCATAATACCATAAAATTTGTAAAATTTAAATTTTCCAAAATAACTTAACGGTGACTTTTTAAAGCTCACGCCAAGTTCATTGTTATTTCATTTAAGGGAACGTTCAATTATTACGTAACGCAAATTGTACCAAAATTCATAAACTTCATACCCCATTTCTTGCATTATTAAAGGTTGTAGAGATTTCATGTTTTGGCTACCCCCCATTCAAGTATTACGTAACGCAAATTGTACCAAAATTCATACACTTCATACCCCGTTTCTCGCATTATTAAAGGTTGTAGAGATTTCATGTTTTGGCTACCCCCCCATTCAAGTATTACCTAACGCAAATTGTACCAAAATTCATACACTTCATACCCCATTTCTCGCATTATTAAAGGTTGTAGAGATTTCATGTTTTGGCTACCCCCCATTCAAGTATTACCTAACGCAAATTGTACCAAAATTCATACACTTCATACCCCGTTTCTCGCATTATTAAAGGTTGTAGAGATTTCATGTTTTGGCTACCCCCCCATTCAAGTATTACCTAACTCAAATTGTACCAAAATTCATACACTTCATACCCCGTTTCTCGCATTATTAAAGGTTGTAGAGATTTCATGTTTTGGCTACCCCCCCATTCAAGTATTACCTAACGCAAATTGTACCAAAATTCATACACTTCATACCCCGTTTCTCGCATTATTAAAGGTTGTAGAGATTTCATGTTTTGGCTACACCCACATTCAAGTATTACCTAACGCAAATTGTACCAAAATTCATACACTTCATACCCCATTTCTCGCATTATTAAAGGTTGTAGAGATTTCATGTTTTGGCTACCCCTCCATTCAAGTATTACCTAACGCAAATTGTACCAAAATTTATACACTTCATACCCCGTTTCTTACATTATTAAAGGTTGTAGAGATTTCATGTTTTGGCTACCCCCCCATTCAAGTATTACCTAACGCAAATTGTACCAAAATTCATACACTTCATACCCCGTTTCTTACATTATTAAAGGTTGTAGAGATTTCATGTTTTGGCTACCCCCCCATTCAAGTATTACCTAACGCAAATTGTACCAAAATTCATACACTTCATACCCCATTTCTCGCATTATTAAAGGTTGTAGAGATTTCATGTTTTGGCTACCCCCCCCCCCCCCCCATTCAAGTATTACCTAACGCAAATTGTACCAAAATTCATACACTTCATATCCCGTTTCTCGCATTATTAAAGGTTGTAGAGATTTTATATTTTGGCTACCCCCGGAATAGGGGGTTTGTTAGGGGGGTAGCCAAAATACAGGGTGTTCCGTGAGGAAAGGGAAATATTTTAAGGATGTATTCTAGAGGTCAAAATAAGAAAAAAGTTCTTATAAAAAAATGTCCAAAAACGACTCGTAAGGGAGCTACGCCCCTTCAAAGTGGTCCCAAAATTTCGATTTTTTATTAATAACTTCGGAACCCTTTGTGTTAAAGCATCGAGGTTTAGCACGTGATCTATGCTTTATAAAGCCTATCAGCCAATGGTATTTGAATGTAGTTACTTTAACCAGGGGCGTCCGTAATGGAGGGTCTTATCACTTTGTTGCCCAAAACTTCTTCTGCTCAACTTTTTTGTGGGTTTATTTTTAGAATATTATAACCAAGGTAAAAACACATAAAAAAGGTACTCTTATTGTAATACCATAGAATTAACTGTTTTCGAAAAAAATACAATTAAAGGCAAACTTACACCTTTCTAGAACTAAAAATTAAAACTAAAATGTTAAAAACCAGAATTTTAATTTTGCAATGTGATTCTACATCAAAAGCTAAGAAAAAAAGTTTTATACATGTAGGTTCAAAAATCGATTTTAAAGGTACCATCACCCTTCAAAAATTTTGGAGACCATAACTCCCTTATCATTGATTTTTGGAATTACCTGTATACAACCTTTTTTTCTTAGTTTTTGGTGTACAGTTAACCTACACCATTGAAATTTTGGTTTTCAACAATTTGGTGTTTAATTTTTGGTTCTTGAAACTTGTAATTTTGCCTTTAATTGTACTTTTCTCGAAAACGGTTAATCCTAAAGTATTTTAGCAAGAGTACCTTTTTAATGTGTTTTTACCTAAAGAATACTATTCCAATAATAAACCCACAAAAAACTTTAACAGAAAAAAGTTTGGGGCCAAAAAGTGATTAGACCCCTCTTGTCGCACGCCCCTGGTTTAAGTGACTACATGCAAATACCATTGGCTAATAGACCTTATTAAGAATAGATCACATGCAAAACCTTGTTGCTATAACACAAAGGGTTCCTAAGTTATTAATTAAAAATTAATTTTTTGGTACCCCATTTGAAGGGGCGTAGCTCCCTTATGAGCCGTTTGTGGACATATGTTTATGGGAACTTTTTTCTTATTTTGACCTATACAGCATATTCTTTAAATATTTCCCTTTCCTCACGGAACACCCTGTATAAAATCTCTACAGCAAGTGTATGAATTTTGGTACAATTTACGTTACTTAATATGTAAACGTTCCCTAAGCTCCCTATGAAACAGTGGGGTGCCATTTGAAAGAACACAGTTGAGGTTAAGGGGGTAAGTTAAAAGGGCCAAGATTTGATAAATTAATTAAAAGTCATTTTGTTCTCATGGATGATTATTATATTATTCATAGCGCCTGCGCTAGAATAATATTATATGGTAGTTTCTAATTTTCAAAAAAATTCAAAAATCACCACAGACAAAAATTTTTGGATATAAATTTGTTTCATGACAAAATACATTGCCCAGAGCAACCACAAACCCCTTTACAGCAATTTTCAAATTTTTCCAAAAAGAAAATGTATTTTTCCCCATTTGCCCCCTTGCTGCACCCAAATGTTTACCAAAAACAATCCCGAACGAGAACTTATGGTAACATACCTGTATGCCAAATTTTAAGTCTCTAGCTTAAAGCGTTCTTAAGTTATTGTGCACATAAGATTTCCCGGACAGATCGATCGACCGACCGACAATTTTTTCTTTGCTTGAAATTGATTTATATCGACATAAAATGTCATACAACGCAAAAATACGCAAAAAAATATTTGAAATTTTTTGGACAAGGCTTTCCGAAATTTTGAAAATTTTCAAAATGGGAAAGCTATAAGCAACTTTTTTTTGTCTGTTTTTCTGATGTCACGATTTTTGTGAACACGATAACTCAAGAACGAATAATCTGATCGACTTGAAATTTTTAGGAAAAATGAAGTTCTGTGAGGCAAAGATACCTATTGTTTATGAAAGTAATACCCCCAAAAACAAAAGAGTTGTGGGGGGTAAAACTTAAAAAAAAATCGTAAAAAGCTGAAAGAAAAATTCGATTAACGTAACTTTTTAGGAAAAAATAATTTTATTATAAGGATCAATTCTACCAATTTTTAAAGTAATCCCTCCAATAACAAAAAAGTTATGGGGGGTTAAACTTTTTTAAAAAATTAAAAAACTACAATTAAAAAAAAATTTTTTTTTTCAATATTTATAAAAAAAATTGTTTGATTTTTTTTATTTTTTGTTTTTCAAAAAAGAACTGATTTAAATAATTTTTTTTTATGTTTGAATAGTTTTATTGTGTACATAAACATATTGGTAATATAAAATAAATATAACTTAAAATTAAAATAAAAATAATACATAGAAATTAATAATTAAATATAAAAAATTTCATCCAAACCTGACTCATTTTTTAAGGTACCTAGTACTTAATTGTTTTTTATTTTTTTGAAAAAATTTTTTTTTTCGCATAAAGAAAATAAAAAGAAATTGTAAAATGTTTTAAAGTTTTTTTTTATTTAAAAAAAAAAGTATATATTTGGGAAAATGCAATATACCATTTACTGTGAATAGTATATAATAGAATGCGTAGCATTACATATCTTCACGGTTTGGTTTTTGATTAAATTATTATCATTAATCGGAATAAATTCAGTTATGACTCATCAACGTTGAAAATAAACACAGAAACGTAGGCTTACGGAATAATATTGCGGAATTATGAGGGGAATTTTTATAAAGGTCACTAAATCGAAACATTTGACGACTAATTTGTTACACACAACAATATTGAATATACATATTAACTATAAATATGTAAATATATCGGTGTTTTTCGAAGAAAATAATAAATGTAAATATTTAAAACCTCGTGTCAACGATAGAATCGACGCGGCTCCTATGCGAGCACTGGAAATTCGCCGATGACTGATTATAATCTTTAAAAACGAAGATATACGAGGTGTAAAAAAATGTAGGAAATCCTGTATATAAATTGACTTAATACTCATACAATTTAAACTTTAAGAGAAAAAGGAGATTATTTTCGGTACAAAATAGCCAAGCAATACTTTCAAATAAATTGTTAGTTATGCGAAGATACGACGAGAAGCGTCGCGGCGATTGCAAACTTTGTAAGGTAAAGGATTTTTTTATCATGTATTTATATTTTTTATCGCATGTAATTAAAAAGTACATCTAACAGATTCTAAATAAGTGTTTTTCTTTTATGAAACACAATTAACTCGATGGCATCCTTTTCCTCACTAATAAGACCATTTAGAGCATCTGCACTCCAAGCACGTGCTCTTGGCTGTCAGTCCAGCTCTGCTTAACTCCGATCCGGTTAGGAATTGGCCATTTAGACGCAAGTGTCTTGATAAGATAGTGACTATTAAGACTCAAGCTGTTGACGTATGCCGTCCTTGTATGAAGAGGATAACGTTTATGCGGTTTAATTGGTTGGCAACGTATTGAGTAAAAAAAGAGCTATAACATTTTATTTGCTAGTTTATTTAGCTTAATTTAGTTAGTAACTGTTTTTCTTAAATACAATTGAAGGTTTATAGTTTCAAGATTCAATTTATACTTGACCAAGTTATAATAGTTGTAATTATTGTCTTTGGCAAGTCAATAGTATTTAAAATATAATAAATATAGAGTATATAATCTATTTTATTCATATTCACAGTGAAATGTCATTTTTGTATATTATAAGAAGTTGCAAAGTATATAATTTTTATTTACTTTTTAATAAGAAGAGAAAAGTTACCTTTTTTCTAACCAAGGGTAGAAAAGAGGTCTTTTCTAACCTGTTTTGGATTTAGATTTTACTTGATAGTTGGCGAGCTATGATTATCATTGGTAGCAAAATCACCAAAAATTTGTTTAAATGTAATAATTTTTGTAACGGTTTATTTTTTTTATGATTGTGAATCAAAAACTTTTCTAAACTCATAAGAAAATTACTTTTCAAATCTAGAGATGCTAATTTGGCCTAGGTTGCGCCTCATCTAAATAGCATCTATCCCGGGACCGGGATTTCCCGGAACTGGAGCAATTTTAATATATTAATTAATCTATTAATTAATATATCAATTAATCTATTAATTAATATATCAATTAATCTATTAATTAATATATTAATTAATATATCGTCGGCTTACAAGTAAAAGGCACTAAGTCACTTTTTTTCAAAAATGGGATTTTTATGGCACTGTAATTAATTTTTGATGATCTATGTACAGGTAAAACGAACTAACTTCTAGGTGGACTGCCAAGAGAGTTACCCACTATACAAAACGCACCAATTTGATTTTGATTAAAATTTTATCTGGAAATAGGCACTAAGTCACAGTGCACTTAGTGCGTTTTACTTGTAGATTATTTCAAATGTTTCTGCGCTAAGCGACTTAGTGTTTGTTTATTTGCCGAAACGTGCATTTTTGTAGTGTTGTTTTTCGTTTTCTTTTTGTATTTTACAAGCTAAAATTAAGTTAAAATGTGTAGTCCGGGTGCCAAAATATTTGCTTTGTTAAAAAACAATGAGAAAAATAATTATTGTTTATTTGAGATTATGTTATTATTTATAAAAAAGAGTTAATTTATAAAAATATGATAGCTTGAATATGATACAATATCGCGTTATTTATTTTACTGACAAAAGCATTCAAATTTTGCTATGTTAAAGTTGATGGAATAGAGACAGAACAGAGAAACATAACTTTACCTGTAAAATGCCAGTGCTTGTTACGTGTACTTTTGATGTGTTTATAATTATTGACTTTAGGAGACGTTTCTTTGCCGCCTCAGCCGATAGCCTCGGAAACTGTCTTAGTTCTGGCATATTAAGCATTTTCATATAATTAATACTTTATTATTATTATTAATTTTGGAAACGTTCTTTAAACAATCAAAAAGTCCAAACCCTTATTTTAAAAATCAAATTTTTGAAAATTTATGTAAACATCTTGTTTTTTACTTTATAGTTATACATTACGTTTAATTATCATGATAATAGAAGAGTTTTAACTTTAAATACTTGTTTTTTATATTATTTTATTGACTTAGTGCTCTTTACTTGTAAGCCGAAGTCGTGGGCCTATAAGTAAAAGGCACTAAGTCCATGTCTTTTTTCAAATTTAGTTGAATTAAACTACTTCAATTTTTCTTTATTTAACTGCAAATGGGACATTATTATGACCAAACATGTCATTGCGATCTGCGCTAGTTTTTTTCCAAAAACAATTATTACAAAAATTAAAAAACAACAATGAAAGTTAAATTTGTCAATATCTTAAAACCATCTTTTTGGACTTAGTGCTCTTTACTTGTAAGCCGACGATATTATTACATAAATAATAAACTTGACATTATTAAGTTCAGTTTAACAAAGTCGGTATAATTTTATGAAAACTTTGTGTTTCCTTAAATATGATATATGTTCAATTTTGTTTTTTATGACAAAGCCAAAAAAAAAATAAAAATATACACATTTTTTTTTTTCATTTTCGGGACGAAATCTCGGGATTGTTATTTTCAGTCCCGGGACCAGGTCAGGTTCGCTGGGATTTGAATTCCCTAGTTACACCGATGTTGCCAGCGCAAGAATGAGTCCAGTCGTTATGTTAATAAAAGAGGCTTCATCTGGAAATAACTTAGGAAGTTTTGATTTTGGGTTTATTGGGTAGGGTTTAGAGCCGAAAATAAAAAAAATAATTTTGCGAGCTTGAACTCGATTTGAAACTGTTATTTTTTTGAAGTATTTTTCATAAAAAAAACGGATTTTTCAAAATATCTTAAGATCGGTGGATCCTAAGACAAAAAACGTTTTATATGAAAATAAAAAGACCAAATTTCCAACATTTTTTGTCCTATATATTTTTTTTGCACGACTAATTCAGGGCACCACGATAAACGTTACACTATAGGTTTTTAGTTTTTCAATTTTCGAGTCGACTAGGCTTATTTTTATCTATTCATAAACTAGTTTTTGTTTATCGTATGTTTGGAATTTTATCAATAGACATCGGATTTTAGCGAGTCATGACGTCACAAATCCATAGCGGGGTACAATAATTATGTAAGTTAACAAATTAATATTAATTTTATGAAAATGTTTAATATGTTACCAAACTAATACATTAACAAAGAAAATTATATAAATATTATGAAAATCCCATAACGTTTTTATTTAAGAAAAGAATATTACAAAAATAAAAATTCTGAAAATTACGATTTAGTTGGGCTTTTAAAAATCCAATTTTTATTTAATAGTATAGTGACATGGTGACTATGTATTACTTTTACCAAGTTAAAAAAAATCTGGATGGCCAATATTTTTAAATTCGCAATAAAAGGTCACGTGACGTTTATAATTTGTAATTAAACTAGCCAATTAAGATTAATTTTGTATTTTTTCACTTACTTTAAACTAAATTGTTCTTGCTCCTCATCTCCTTTATAAGTTTTTGTATTCACATGTCTTACAATATTACTTATTTCCCACGTTGTCTTTTTTACACAATGTGCACTGCACATTGTGCACATTGTGCAGTGTAAAATATTGCCGTCGAACTCTAGTTCTGGATAATATTCAATCCACTATTTAACCTTGATGGTTTTACGGACATTTTATTAAGGGATTTAACTAATGAAACGAATAGGTATAATAAAAACAAAAAAGTTGAAGCAAAAAAATAAATTGATTCGCATTGCTAAGATAAATCAAAAGAAATGACTCGATTTACTTGCAACAAAAACCTTGTTTCCTCGTGCGCTTGATTCTAACCAATAAAATAACGTACATGGTACGCTTATCTTACATCTTATTTTTCACAAGTTATAAATGTCACGTGACCTTTCAATGAAAGGCTTTCATTGCCAATAAAAAAGGATTGGCCAGGCAGATTTTTTTAACTTATATTTACACTTTCATTTTGTTTAACCTCTACTTAATTAAGCATCCCCTAAGTCCAGGACTTGTGTGGGCTTGTAGTAGAGAGAACCACCGGCTTTAATTTACTTTCGAACCAATTTATAGGGAGTGAAAAAGGCAAATCGGCGCCGCGGCGAGAATCGAACTCACGCTATTTTGGGTAGTAAACTCATCAAGTATGACGCGGTAGTCCACTACACCAATCCTCCCAACTTGGTAAAAGTAATACCCAGACATCATGTTACCATACTATTAAATAAAATTTGGATTATTTAAAAGTCCAACTAAATCTTAATTTTCGTATCTGTTATGTTTTTTAATTTTCTTTTACTTAAAGACGTTAGGGGATTTTCATAATATCTATATATTTTTCTTTGTAAATGTAGTAGTTTAAAACATTTTTATAAAATTATTATTAATTTTTTGTAGCCGGCTATGGATTTTGACGTCATGACTCCGATGTCTATTCATCAATATACACATTTCTACGGTATTCTTCTTCTGTTAGAATAATTTTTCATTACAGGATGTATATTTCATGCTCTAATTAAGCCAAAATTAAATGAATCTTAAAATATAAATGGACTGCATTGTGCATCTGGCAGATAAAATAATGATGCTCCTTAAGAATTACAACGTAATAATATGATGGGCTAGGTATAGTAACTTAAGCGGTTTGGGCTCATTTCCGTCTGTAATTGACTTGCAAATGGGATGCTGATTACACTGAGAAAATAATTTTAGCAATCATTAGAAAAAAACAGTTGTTATTTGTTCTTTAATAAATCCAGAATACATTTAAAAGCTAAAACAGTTATATGAGCTTTTAGGAGTTACAGAAACAATTTTTTTTATAAGTATCCCAATACAATATAAAGTTTAATTTCACCATAAAATAGTATGTTATATTACGCACCGAGTACGCGAACTTAGTTTTTAGTGCACTCGATGTACACTGAAATAGTTTGCGTCGAGGTGCGTATATTATTTTTCCTACGACCTAACACCTAAGCATAAAAAAATGCAAAAAATTTCTTAAAATTAGTTTGTCAATTTGAGGTTATGTGTTTGACGTTTACTAATTTTCTGACAGCAGTTATGTAAAATCAGCTGATCGGCACTTCCCAAATAGACACTACCCTGCTGAAAATGACGGGCGGGTATAAATGGTACATAAACCGGACTTGAGCGGATGAAATTCAACCGCTCAAGTCCGGCCTATGCAACATTTATACCCGCGCAATAGGTTATAGTGTATATTTGGGAAGTAAGTAGTTATAACTACTAACTGGGTCGTAGGAAAAAATACTTGCAACTACGAAAAGTATACAGTAGAATGCGAAGCATTACATAGATTTATGGCTTGATGAAATGCATTATTGGTTTTAGTTCATAATTGACTTGCAAATAGGTTAATGATTAAAATTAGCCTATAATCACTTTGGTATGGCCAGACTCCCTAGCTATTAATAATTATTATATAATCTGTCAATAATTGAACATAAATTACAGCTTCGTGAAGATATAATTAGATTTATGAAGAATTAATAATTTGGCTAATTTTTTGTTCGACCGATCAGCGGTAAAACCATTTTCTTTGAAGTTCATAAACCTAAGAACCAAACAAAGATAATCTTACCCGGTTTGTTCAAATACCCAAGAATAAAAACGTCCAGATGCATACTTTGCGTTCTACTAAATATCGGGGTATTTGGTTTGTTTTGGAGAAGAGGAAGAAGAAGTTTTGACAGTAGTTTAAGAATATCTCTAGCGTTACCATAAAATCTTCTTTTCCTTTATTTTTTCGGCCTCCATAAGCGATATTAGCCAGTTCGATTTAAAATTGTTGATTCTAGCATTTTAGTTTTCCTTTTTTTTAATCTTATGTATTTCACCGTCAAACGTTCAAAAACAGTTGACGAAGATGTTTACACACCGATGAAAACTGTCGTGGAGGGCGTGCATCTCATCCAGGTGATGGTTGAGGGTTACAGAACTGATGATAAATTTATCATCATAAAGTCGTTTATTTTGACTTTGAGATCTTGACTTTGTGTCAGGTTTATTTACTTGTCATTTGCTTATTTGAAGCAATTTGAAGCAATTTAAAGCGATTTGAAGCCTTTTGAAGGGTGACAGTTTTCATGTTTTGTGTCATTTTGATTGATTTTGGCATTCTGTCATAATTTTTTAATATTTTTTTTTGTTTTAATTTATTTAATATTTTATCATTTTGTGCTTATTTTTCTATTTGACTATTATTTTTTGTTAATAAACAATGCCCTGAAGAAGCCCCAACAATAAGAGGCAAAACGTTGGTATAACTGTTGAGTTTTTTATTGTGTTCTTAAAAGCAGGATTACGAACTAATATATTTATTTATTTATTTTATTTTATAGTGATACAGGGACCTTTATTTAAAGGTAGTTTATACCTAACACTGTTTCATGTTACAAAATTTTTAAATGAAATAATTATAAATCCATTTGACAGTTTACCAGGACATTTCTTCTTATTTTATTCAAATATCTTTATGTAAATGCATTATCTGCAGTATATAAGTTCTTGTGTATAATTAAAAAGATCTTCATGATTATTTTCCAAAAATCGCTTAAAAAGTTTTACAAAAATAATAATAAATATAATAATAATAATAATTTTCTTGCATCTAAAAAAAATACAGGTTTTTTTTTATTACAATGGTTGAGATATAGCAAAATTAAATATAATACAATGCTGTAATAAGTTCTACAATAGCTTATTAAAATTTTATGATAAACCATAAAATTATTCTTATATTAAGCCTATTATGAGTATAATACTATCCTCCTTACAAGAAAAGCTGTAAACGGAGATAGCAATGCAGTCGATATTTCTGTGAGCGCTTACGTAAAAATGGACTGTTTTGCTATTGTTCGACACACGAATGTGTGACTATGAAAAATATGTGACGAATGTGGGTATTCTCACTTGCATGCACGCACGCCTTATGACGTTTATGACGCAAAGAAAAGAGCGCGCGTGATACCTCCCCCTTTCGTCGTAGATATTTATCTGTGTGAAGAACTATATCTGCATTTTTTGCGTTTCTGCTAAGGAGGATAAAATACAACTACTAGTCATTTAGAAGAAATGACGTAAGTTCTAGAGTGCTAATTTTCTAGTTGACAATAAATTTAGTGCTTGAGATAGAAATATTATCAAGAAGAGAACAAAACAAAAATACAAATTTATTTACTACAATCGAATATAAAATTGTATGATACACGGTCGATAACTGTTTTTATGGCGTTTGAAGTTACCAACGGAGCTCCGAAGTCGCCCTTTTTATATAATGAATCAGTACGAAAAGTTCGTTTCTTCGTACTGTGCATAAGGTAAAATAGGCGACGTTGATTGATTGATTGATTGGTATCAAAACTGTCCTGCCCTCTTAAAGAGGAATGCGGCATGTACACCTGACACATACGGTTTTCGAGCTTAGTATTATTTTAGTACGAAAAATAACGGTATGTACCAATCCTAAGGAAATCTGCGGTAAGTGCATCGAAGATGTTACTTGCCGCGTTCTTTCTATGTGAAAAGAGAAACAGGATAAAGCAAATAAAAAAGAAAGCAAATTTATGGGTATTTTAGTGGCAGTCAGACAAAATTAATAGATTAGATTAATACATTTATTGTTTCTAAAGAAATTTCTTATAAGAAGATAAAATTAATATTATTATAAAATATTGATCAATCAACAAATAAAAAAAAAGAAATAAAAAAAATTTATTGTTTAATATTATACTACTATTTTTTAATACTAATGTTGTTACTACTATTGTTTAATAGTATATGTACTACTATAGTATCTACTAGTAGATATATCTGTTTAAATATAATTAAATAATAATATAATATAAAAACTGCTGCCAACAAAATAATACTTACATTTATAGGCCTAGGTTTATTAAAATTAAAAACGAAAAACACTTGAAAAACAAAATAAAAAAATTGAAAAAAAAATTAAAAATTAAAAAAAAATTAAAAATTTAAAAAAAATTAAAAAAAAAAAATTTTTCAAAAAAAGATATTTTTAAAAAAAAATATTTTTTTTTTATTTTTTTTTTTAATTATTTTTTTTAAGTATTTGGTAAAATAAAATATACCATTTACTGTGAATAGTATATAATGGAATGAGTAGCACTACATATCTTTACGGCTTGTTATAATATAAGGTATCAAAAATTTATATTGTTAAAAAAAATCATACAAAATATTTAATGTTATAATTTCTTCAAAAATTCACTTGCACGCACAAAATAATTATACTTTCAATTAAATTTTATTTTAAATATAGATACCACAAATTAACAGATTTT
The DNA here is from genome assembly GCA_958510825.1 of Brachypterus glaber. NCBI lineage: Eukaryota > Metazoa > Arthropoda > Insecta > Coleoptera > Kateretidae > Brachypterus > Brachypterus glaber. The sequence continues at coordinate 27,396,249 of OY294047.1, forward strand.
TTAAATACCAAAAAGCATAAATATAGTTAGTTAAGATATTATTTCGTTTATTAAAAAATTAAAATCCATGTCAAACTTTTACATAGAAAGAACGCGGCAGGTAACTTACGGTGTACCGCAGATTTCCTTAGGATTGGTACTTACCGTTATTCTTAGCAGTAAAATAATACTAAGCTCGAAAACCGTATGTGTTAGGTGTCCATGCCGCGTTCCTCTTTAGGAGGGCAGTGTTAACATTTTAACTCGAACGTCAAAATTTTTGTCAAAAATAAAAATTTATTTATTAAGATATTACAGTCAAATAAATGGTATATTAAATTACTAGTTTCATAACACCCGTTTTTAGCGCACGAGTACAAGTTTAGAAAACAAGCCGCTTGCAGCGAGTTTTCCAAACTACTAGTGCGCTAAAAACGTGCCATGAAACGAGTGCTTTATAATATTTTTTTCTCTTTGCCCTAAAATAAAAAAAAACTTACATTTAATTAATTACCGATTTAGGGATTTTTGTTTTGGGTTGGCATTACAATTTTCTTAATGTTTAAAATTCATAGAACAAATGATATTTTGATATCTTTTATAGTCAGCTCCTCTCTTTTTCACTGCAAGTAACCAAGCCACAATTTTAACACGGTAAAAATTAACTTAAAACACAATTTCGTAGAAAATTAAACTTAAAAGCGATGTTGACATTTGCACGGAAAACGCCAAGCGATATTCTTTGCTCCTGTCTTGCCAACCCGAATAAAAAAAAGTACTAACCTCTTATAGGCCTATAAGAACACGCAAAATGCGTATGATTATGAGCATATAAGAGTCGCAAAATAGAAAAAAATAGTTTGTGATACACGGAGGAAAACTGTTTTTAGGGCGTTTACGGATATCTTCCTAATCTATGTACTATGGTTGAATTTAAACCTGAAATAATTCTCTTATAACCACATTTTATTGTTATATTCGCCCAAAATCCATATAATTATAGAACATAATCCAATTTTTCTAAAGCTGTTGAAGCTATTTATGTATTCAAAGCACGTTATTTAATTTTCCACAATATTCAGTTGAAAGCATGGGCTTTTGCGAAATAAAAAAAATCAATGTCAAAAAAGAAAAACAAATGTAACTTGTTTCAATTTCCTATACAGAATTTTTCATACAAACTAGGATGAAACTAAATTTAATTTTTTAATATTTTAAACATTTTTTTTATAAAAAACAGTAATTTTGCTAGTTTTAATCACTGTTTAAGAACACCAATAAAATAATATGATTTTTTTATTAAAACAAAATATGAAAATGTTAAGAAAAACTTTTTATGGGTAGTGGAAATTTTGCGATCGTAATCAAGGGATTGCCTTGAATAAAAGATTTGCTACGATATTTGCTACGACGGATTGTTTAAAGGATTACTGGCTTGAGAGTTTTATTTTAGAAAAGTTTTTAACACCTTTACTGCCGCTGACGAAAATTTCCGTTTACGGTCGAGTGCCGCCGACGGCAGTTACTGTGGCACTGCGTGAGCGGTTTAACACGTTCGCTACAGATGTATCATATGCTGATACATCGGCGTTATGCGATCGGTACCGGTGTATCAACGTGTCTAAATCGTCTCATAAATATATTTAAGCTCAGTATTCAGTCGGCATTGCAGAGAGGTACTCGTGAAAGTAACGGCAGCGAACGTGTTAATAGATAGAGGGCTTTTCCTATCTAGTAGGGGGTATAGTTTAGAGAGACCGTCGTTGTTTATTTGGAGGGTATTTTGACATGCTGATCCCACGTAAAAATTTTGAATGAGGTAATACTTAGCTAGATATTTAAGATGGTTTTCCGACTTAATTCTTGATTATTTATCGAAATGGGTTAAGGTGGGTCCTTTCGTTTTCTGGGATTAAAACATCTTTCATTAAATGTCAAATCTGTCATAGATTAATTATTTATTATTTGAAAAAGATCAAAATTTTAGTAAACTAGAAAGAATTTTTATATAGAGCTTGGGGTGGCATATGTAAATCGTATGCGATTACATGTGCGACTCATTTGAACTTCGCCTCATACCATGTAATGTATTGGTTAATAAAGACATTTATTATTATTAATATTATTATTATTATTATTATTATTATTATTATTATTATTATTATTATTATTATTATTATTATTATTATTATTATTATTATTATTATTATTATTATTATTATTATTATTATTATTATTATTATTATTATTATTATTATTATTATTATTATTATTATTATTATTATTATTATTATTATATCTATTCACATGCAAACTATTATGGACCCTGGATTCATGGCAATATAATTTTTTGGACTAGGAGGAAGATTGAAAATTTTTAAATTGCAGGAACATCTCGAAAAATTTTAGTTTTTAATCAAATGACAAAGTATGTATTAAAAACAATAATAAATAAATAAATAATAATAATAAATTTTTATGCAATTACTTTGATTTACCATTTGTATAAAACCATTGCAATGGTTTGGCCTAAAGAGTGTCCGTTTGGCGCTGGAGTGCGTTATGGATGCGTTTATGGTTTTTAGCGTTTGCTAAAAACGGTAATACCGAATACCGACTGTTGAAAAAGTAAACGTGTCTTTAAAGTACCATGTAGGGATACAACAGGTACAAAAATTTAATTTACAGATCATAAAAAAGATTATTACTCAAAAAATTGTATTTAAACTATTATAGGTAATTTTTGGTAGAATTGCTATAATTTAACCTAAATTCAAAATTTAAAATCAATTTTAAAAGCTAATATTTTATTATTTTGTAAATTAATCGTAGAAAAACTAAGATGTACAACTCGTGCGGAATTCCCATATCGCACTTTGACAATTGCGATTGGGCATCAGATTCACATTTGTACAATAAACTATTATTTGCTCCACTCTATTTTTAATAGTAATAGAGTTTCAGTTCATAACCTATAATGCCGTTTTCGACTATTGCTTATTTTATTTTCGTGGTCGCTGTCCCAAATGTAAAGTTTTACAATATCGAAAGAGACCAGTGCAAATGTGGATATTGGTTTTGTGGCCATTTGCAATGACAAAAAAGCAACACAGTCGATGGAAATTGAAAATTTTATAATAAATTGATAGTTTTTAGCTTTTCGCACTGGGTATTCAGATAAACCTATGATTCTATTTTTGTTTTTCTATTTTTCGACTCTTATAAGCTCTTATAGGCCCATAAGAGGTGTTTACTTTTTTTTGTTTTGGGTTGGAAACAGACAAAAGCCCATCGCTTGACGTTTTCCGTGCAAATATACAGTGCGGTCCAAAAGTCACACCCCCCCCTTTTAACTTTTGAACGAGTTGAGATATCGGCTTCAAATTTAGAACTCTTAAATAAGACAACTTAAACTATCTTTTGGCATACATATGATATTTTCAGCTCTTAAAATGTGGGCAGGGGGGCATGGGGGGACATTTTTTTAAATAGAAAGGGGGGTCGTGTGATACCTCATTTTAAAGCTTATAAAATTCTCTATTTAAACTAACAGTTTTAAATTTTTTAAAAATGTTTTTTAAGGTTTTGATTTTTCAATTTTTTGTGCTAAAACATTCGATTTTTTAAGTTTTTTTTTATAAATTTTTATTTATGTCAACTAAAATTAGTTTAAAAATATAATTAACATTTTTTTATGATGAAATTAGGCATTTTTAAAAAATTATTTGTTTTTTTTTTAGAGGAATTTTGACATTAATACCCATTTTCAACCCCATTTAGAACCCAATTTTTTTTTTTTTAGTTTAAAAATATGAAGTTAAATGGAGAATTTTATAAGCTTTAAAATGATGTATTGCACGACCCCCCTTTCTATTTAAAAAAATGTGTCCCCATGCCCCCCTGCCCACATTTTAGGAGCTGAAAGTATTAAATATATGCTAAAAGATAGTTTAAGTTGTCTTATTTAAAAGTTCCAAATTTGAAGTCGATATCTCAACGGGTTCAAAAGTTAAGAGGGGGGAGGGGTGACTTTTGGAACGCTCTGTATATCAAAATATCATGTGTACTTAGAATTTTAAACATGCCGTAAATTGTAATGCCAACTCGAAACAAAAATCCGTAAATCAGTCATCAATTTATGCAAGTTTTTTTTAATTTTAGAGCAAAATAGAAAAAATAGTGTAAAGCACACGTTTGGCGCACTAGTACTTTAAGCTTGTACTCATGAGCTTAAAACGTATGTTATGAAACTATTAGTTTAATATACTATTTTAAAATTTATATTTTTAATAAAATTGCACCATGAAAATAATACTGGGTGGCTACGAAATTATTTTACATATGGCATATTTTTACTAATAGTAACCTTAAAATATTACGTAACGCAAATTGTACCAAAATTCATACACTTCATACCCCGGTTCTCGCGTTAGATAATACAGATTTGATATTGGCTACCCCCCAAATAGGGGGTGTTAATGGGGGTAGCCAAAACATCAAATCTCTACATCCTTAAATAACGGGAGAACCGGGGTGTAAAGTGTATGAATTTTGGTACAATTTGCGTTACGTAATACTTGAACGTTCCCTATTTTAATTTTTTTAATATATAGAAACTGTACAATTATAGTAAAGGTATAGACTATAGGTGATTCTGAAAATTTGAAAAAAATAAATAATTGGGGAAAATGGCTTTATAGTTTTTTGCCGCCATCTTAAAAAACTAAATCTATCAAAACTAATTTCATGCGATTCTTCAGAAAGTTTTTGTTTTGTTCTTTTTTAGTTTTTGAGTTATTGCACGGCAATGTCAAATTTATTTTATATTTATTTAGAATCCTCCATAAACTCCAGTTTATAAAAAAATATGTTTGAACTCAAAAATTTTCAAAAATTTGAAATAATCTTTACATTAATGAAAGCGCATTCGCCATAATTGTAAATATTAAATGGCAATATATTAGTAAAATGCTTTTTACTGTTTTATCCACTGCCGCTTATATCCATGTATACTTCAAAACCCATAGGTGTATCAACTATAGTTTAGATAGTTTTTTTATAGATTTGGATCCAAAAAAATATTTTTCACCTAATATTAATAATTAATGTCTAAAAACAGTGTAATAGTGAAAGACATGCATGTGCCATATTGTCGACAAGGGTTTTCTTTGTGAGGGACACAGATGTTTCCTGTGGGATTTTACATCTTAAGCAAGTAACTGTCAGTTTTTTCACTAAAACTATGTAAAAAAAGTGTACTTATCATGAAATTTGGTCGGTAATTAACATGGAAAATAAATGCAGATTGAAGTGCCATTTTTGGTTTTTGGAGGAATATTTAAGCTATCAGGGGAAACCAAAGAAGTTATTTTCCAGTTTTCTTTTTATACTTACGGTAATCTTTTGTTTTTTTTTGTAGCTTTACCGGATTGTTTTTCTGGCGGCACTATTTTCTGAAATTTATTTTAAAAAAATTAACTAAAATTAATTTTACCTATGATTGAAATTTTACCAGTGTCAAAATTTGACATCTAATTAAAATTTTAAAATAAATCAAAATTTATTTAAATTTTTGTTTATTTGTTTATTTTTAACCTCGTACTATTCTACATAATTAAGCATAAGTCCAGGACTTGTGTGGACTAGTGGTAGAGGGAACCACCGGCTATTGACTTTCTAATCAATATATCTAGGGAGTACGCCGTCGTTAAATTTCAATTATTAATTAACTGAAAAAGGCAATCGGCGCCAGTGAGGTTTGAACTCACGATCATTAGCTCAGTGTCAATGCTATATCGATGCCTTAGACCGCTGAGATAATCTCCCATAATGCCTATTAAACTAATAGTTCTACGATAAAAATGATCACATATGTTATTTTAGGGAATTTAACATTATTTTCATTTATAAAAAAATGTCCTACTCACACGTCCCACCAAATGGAAATAGGTTTAAAAAAATAGCAACATTGTAAACTATTATGTTAGCAAAGGGTCTGTAAACTTCAAAACCTCTGAGAACGAAATCCTAATGAGCACTAGTTCTTAAATAGTGGTAAAAGTTCTTCCGCAGACTGCAAGCTAAACAACATTAACAAACTGCAATTTCTTTTGCACTATTCTAATAGTGTTTATGTTCCTGAATTCGATTTTGTTTAGATCAAATCTCTATTAGTTTCCACTTTTAAGAAAAGCCGTTCCAAAATTTTATAAAAATTAAAATTTGTCATTTTTGGAGGCTCATATTTAAATTATTATAGCAGGTACAAAAGCTTTTTCTAGTTTAAATTAAAGTTACATTTATGCTTTATAAAATAATTACAAAAAATGTCTGGATATCATTTTAAAATTTCAGTTGAGGAATAGCTTTTGATGCCTCTGCAATGATGTTTAAAGGAAGGTGAATTTATCTTTGTTAAGCAGTTTTTATAAATTTAACGTCAAATTTATTATATTTGTCAAGCCCATGTGTTTGTCAATTTTGCTAAATATGATATATACTGCCCAAAATAGTCTTAAACAGCAACACTGAATTGTCATTGCAGATGTCTTTAAAATTAGTCTTCAGTTGGACACCGGAAGTGAAATCCATATACTTTTCTTTACGGTTTTATAGAGCAAGCATGTAACTTTAATTCAAGCTATAGAAAACCTTTGTAGATGCTTTAATAAATTATTTATTGTTCACCTAAAATAACATTTTTAATTTTTTCAAATTTTCGGCAGGGTATTTCTCAAAAACGGAAAGAGATAGAGATTTGGTCTAAACAAAATCGAAATCGGCAACAAAAACACTATTAGAATTGTGCAAAAGAAATTGCAGTTTGTTACTGTTGTTTATCATGCAGTCTGCGGAAGAACTTTTACCACTATTTAAGAACTAGTGCTCATTAGGATTTTGTTCTCAGAGGTTTTGAAGTTTACAGGCCCTTTGCTAACATAATTAATAGTCATCTAATCTTGCTATTTTTTTTAAACCTATTTCCATTTGGGGGGACGTGTGTACTATACTGCCCTACTACGCTAGAAAGCAGTTACTCCATTTGTCGCATAGCAGCGTTTTCCAAATATTACATCAGAGTTGACGTGAAAACGTTGTTATGCAACAAATGGAGTTACTGTTTTCTAGCGTAGTACGGCAGTATAAATAGTAAGTGAAATACCGCTAAAAATTATAGTTTTTGTCCATTTTGTCCCCCTTGCGCTAAGCTACTGTTAACCATATTTAATGTGACGCAAACAGTAATTGTCCTGAAACGTTTGGTGAAAGAATTTTTGAAATCTGACATTCCGTTCGAAAGTTATAAGGTTTACATACAGACCGGCCAAGATACAGACAGACAGACAAACAGACAGACATTAATTTTTTTAACACCCACTTTTTTGACAATATCTCGATGTTTCAAGATATTCTTAGCCGAAAATGTAAAAACAGCATTTATTTTTCGGTCGATTTTAATAACGGGTTTTTCCACCCGTAAAAATTTGACCAACCCTAATGTTGAGCATTAATGATCATAATTATAGTTAGACACATTTAATCCATAATTAACGCAGCCCGTTAATTCTACTGTTGTCCTATCATCCTCAATGTTCGTACACGCAGTTTACATTATTCTCTTCGATAATCGCCTACTTGTAATCTGTCTGTTAGCCCTTAATGGATATTAATTAATTGACGTCGTCCTCTCATTACAGATATGCGAAATGGTTAATATCACAGGCCCACAAAAAAAATGAAAGCGGTCTGCGCCATGGATAGGACCATGATATTCCTATGTATTTCGCCCGCTGAAACCGAATCTCTACTGTGTTTAACCCCTACACGTCTCTACACGTCTGAATTTTTCTCTATAGCCGCACTGTGCTACCAAACGGGAAAAAAGTGACCAACATTATTTTATTTTGTATTTCTACTTTAAATGATTAGTAAGACCTACAAGTTGTTTTTATTTTTATTTTTTAATATTTTTCATTGAAGAATTTAGAGTAAAAAGGGGAATAAACAAAAAAACTAACCAACATTATTTTATTGTGTATTTCAACTTTAAATTATTTGTGTATTTCAACTTTAAATGATTAGTAAGACATAATTTTTTTTTTTTTTAATTTTTTAATATTTTCTATCGGAGAATTTATTATTATTATTAATATATTAAAAAATTAAACTTTACACTTTACTCTTTTTTTTAGTCATCAAAATTATTCATCAGGACCTTGGTCCTGCCCTCCCCCCAAAAATCCCTCGCATCACCCCTGATACTAGGCAATGTAAACTATAGTTAACATACATTAAAATCGGTGTCATGTCATACCAAATATTGGCGGTGTAAATTACAGTTAACGTATATTTTAAATTAAGTTATATATTTTCAAGTAAATTCAATTTTAATTCGAATGTTATTTTACTAGTGCATTTTACAGGCATTTATTAACAATTATACCAATTTTTGTAATTATATTTTAATTTTTAATGAAAAAAAAGTAAATATGTTTATTTTTTTATGTTTATTTTTAACCTCGTACTATTCTACTTAATTAAGCATCCCCTAAGTCCAGGACTTGTGTGGGATAGTAGTAGAGGGAACCACCGGCTTAAATTGACTTTCGAACCAATATATCTAGGGAGTACGCCTTCGTCAAATTTCAATTAATAATTAACTGAAAAAGGCAATCGGCGCCAGTGAGGTTTGAACTCACGATCATTAGCTCAGTGTCAATGCTATAGAGAAACTGAACTCGCACGTACTCTACTCACCAAAAAGGCAACATGGCAAATGGACAAAATTAATGCTCCTAATTTTAGTTTGAATAACTACTGTAAGAAGGCATTTTTTGTTTTAAATTATTAAAAATGGTATAGTTTGTGATTTACATTACTGAGTTTGGTAGATATTTCTAGAATTCAAATAAAAAAAAAGATGTTTTATTTAATGTTAACTACAATTAACAAAATCAAATACAGGGTTAATAGTTTAGGAACGCCATGTAAAACCAGCTGAACAGTTCAAAGCACCTTGTCAAAACATCGGCACTAGGCTCTAATTTGAAATGTTATGAAAAGGAAAGTTGTGTGATAACGTGAATAGGCAGCCATTAACACACCTGCATAATTTATTAAAGTTTAAAAGTCTGTATCCTCAAAACTTTATATTCTAGCAAAAACATTTATATAACATTTTTAATAGGGCTTTAAAACAGCTTTCATTTCAAATATAATTTTTTGAAATCGGGTTATAAATAAGTAAGATATGGTAAACAAAAAAGCGTTTAAGTGCTTTTAACGCCAATATCTCGAAAACAATGCATTTTAGGAAAAAATATTTTGTAACATTTTTTGACCAATTTAAAATTGTCTCATATAAGTGCTAAATTAATAAAATACAATAATAATTGCCTTAATTATAACCAAAAAACGCTAAAAATAGGAATTTTATCCCATTCTTACCCCTTACCCCCAATCGTTTACCCCCAAATATAATCAGCTCTTCGAAATACGATAAGAAACAATATGCAAAAAACCGCTTGTCAATTGCCGATTTTTTGTGGAGCAGCGGTTACTAACCAAGTTAGGGGAATATGTATTTCTCTCTCTTTTTAACTCAGCAATTAAACAGAGAAAGAGTAACATACTGGTTAACCGGCGTTACCACAAAAAATTGACTAATATCTTATTTAGAAATGAAGTTATCGAGTTTACAGACAGACGAAAAATTTTTTTTCACTGATTTCGAAGCAGAAAGGTCTAAAACGTCGAGAAATGTGAAAAAACATGGCCAGAGATTTTGACTTTTTGGCGAAGATTTCAATACATCTGCACTAAGTGCCGATGTAATAAGATGTTTTCAAAGAGACAGGTGAACAGTCGTTATGTAGCTTGTAACTATATTGTCAAAACAATAAAACTTAATTTGTGTCAAAATAGCTATCACATTGGAGTTGAATTTATCCTGTTAATTATGTTCTTGTTAGCCTTCTGTCAGAATGTAATGGAAATTAATTGTTCCAGGTATCCCTGATGTCGAGGATCGTACCCTCGCCTGATTGGTTCATTGGCATAGACAGCTTCGACTTGTGTGTTAACGGGAATTGGCTGGACAGCATTACAATAGAAGTAAGTATAGAAACGATTAAAAAAAAATTGTTTGCATTCCATTTAGTCTGAGAAAAGTAAAGACACAGAAAAATTTAATATAATTTAATCTTTAATTTGAAACTAAATAAGTATTTAAAAATATGTTTATATATATTCAGTGATTCAGAAATAAGTTAAAATTTTAAGGAGCGATTAAGGGTTAAAAATATGAAAAAAAGTTTCCATAGAGGTTGGTCCGGAAATGAGTCTTAAGGGAGTTACGACCCTCCTAAAGGTACATCTGAAAAGTAGTTTTTATTTAATATATCTGAAACCCTATGAACCTCAGTAACGAATTTTTGTACAAGCCTTAACATTGATAAAGGTTATCATTTTATGTAATTTTTATTTGGTAATTTTAACCAGGGACGTGCAAAATGGGGGGGGAGGCGATGTCAAACTTTTTATCTGTAAACTTTTTTACATTTTCTCAATAAAATATTATTTTTTGATTAAAAATACATAAAAAAGTTACTCTTCATGTAACACCATAGGGCCAACCGTTTCGAGAAAACTGCAATTAAAGAGGCAATTTTACGTTCTGAGCATCAAAAATTGGAACTAAGAAAATACACCAAACAAAAATTTAATACTGCTGGGTGATTCTACATTAAAAACTATGAAAAAAGCCTCTATACATTTAGGTTCGAAAATCAGTTTTAAGTATACTACGGCCTAAAAGGATAACACTTTTTAAGGGACCGTAGCTCCCTTAAAAGTGATTTGTAGATATTTGTGTATGGGAACTTTTTTTATATATAATTTTTGATGTAGAATTGCCCTGCAGTATTGAAACTTTTATTTTTGCATTTTTAGTTCCTTTTGTTGATGCTCAGAATGTGAAATTGCCGGTATTACACAAAGAGTAACTTTTTATGTATTTTTAATTTAAGATTAAGATAAGATAAGATAAGATATTTATTCATGTTACTAACAATTATATAAAATGTTTTACACTTGTCATACAAATTTAAAAAGTTAAAGAGTTTTAGAACTTAGGATTTAAAGAAAAAAATATATATAATAATTAATGTACCTATATAGGTCTATACCAAACTTACGTGATTTGGAATAAGTGTATTTGGTGGAGTATCCATATATTCTTCCTCAGAATAGAAGCAGAACCTCTTTAGCATCGAGCTCACCTCATTTTTAATTTTTTTTAACTGAAATTTTTTGTAATAGCTCGGTAACTTATTATAAAGTTTTATTAATATACTATTGAGAAAATATTAAAAAATCTGCAGATAAACAAATTTAGGGCAAAAAAGTGACAAGACATCACCCCCCCCCCCCTATTTTGCACTCTCCTGTTTAAAATTACCAAATAATAATTACATAAAATGATAACCTTTATTAATGGTACGGCATGTGCAAAAACTTGTTACTGTGGTTTATAGGGTTCCAGAGATATTAAATAAAACACTACTTTTCAGATGTACCCTCAGGAGGGTTCTATCTCCCTTAGAGCTTATTTCCGGAACAACTTTTATAGGAACTTTTTTTCATATCTTTGGACCTAGAATCGCCCCTTAAAATTTGGTAACTTATTTCTGAATCACCCTGTATTTAATTTAGTTGTTTTAACATAATCTTATTACAAAATAAACATTTAGTTTCAAATTAAAAATTGATTTTTTTTATTTTTGTATGAATGTCGGGACCACTCGCCCTTTGTAATATATGAAACTTATAGAAAATTTTAAGAGCTATAAGTTATGTTTATCCTCTGGCTAAAAAATCGAAAAAACCGTTTCACCCCAACATGGCCATTTTTGAATATTTATAACTTGATTGTTATTAATATATTAAAAAAACGATCCAAACGAAAATTGTTAAAAATTTCCTCCTTAACAAAATTGGTTATATGAAGAGTTCAACTAACATTTTGGTTTGGACTTTTTTCAAAATACGGTTTTTGCTGGAAATTGGTACTACTTAACGTACTTTATCGCTCTATAAAAATTCCTAACGTGTTACTAGAGGTGGAAAAAATGCATTGGAAAATAAGGTTAGGAGTGCAATTTAAAATAATTTGTTTTTTTTGCCCCACCCAAATATTTACCGTTAACTATTCTTATTTAAAAAAGGTTATAAACCTATTTATAACTAAAAAAGACAAGATTGATAAAAAAAACAATCTTATAATAAACTGGTAGGTAAGGCTTTTTTAATAATTTACTTTTTTGCCCCGCCCAAATATTTATCGTTAACTATTCTTGATGAAAAAACGCTTATGGGCCTATTTAAGACTAGCAAAGGGCAGATTTTATGCAAAAACAACCTTATTTGAAATTTGTGGGTTAGACCCTTTTGATAATAAGGGCATTTTTTAGGCCCTTATTTCAACTTTTTTTTGTTGAAATCTACATAAAACGATGTAAACAATCAAACACTAGTGAAATAGAATATTATCAAATAGAAATATCATTAGAAAAAAAAATTAATAACATTTTTGCTTCTCCTGTAAAATAATAATTTTGTGGGTTAGGCCCTTATGCTAGTTGCACTCTTCAAATGATTTTTTATCGTAAGATGCATATTTAGCGGGATAACCGCACTCATGTCTAAAACTCAAGATAGCGGACACCCTTTAAGCAAAACACACGGTGAAAAACTAAAGGAGTGTTCTGTTACCATCCACTACTGCTCTTTAAAATATCAGCCCGTGTATATTTATTGCAGTTTTAACAAAGGAATACCTCCCGGGACATTAGTCGTATATCCCAAGGATATCCCGAAAGGTATGTCCTGAGGATATACTGCCCTTATATTCCAAAGATATACGGTATGTCCATCCCACGGACGTCCCGAGAGTATGACCCGGGGATGTCCTTTCGAGATATCCCTGGGATATACGGGCGGTATGTCCCCGGGAAATACGCCTCGGGGCGTCCCTGGGAAACACGAAGGACATTCTGGATGTACGAGGTATATCCATGGGATATACGGGTTCGGAAGTCGCTCGACTTCCCGTTTAGAACAAAAGTATACCCTGGGGAAGTCGCAAATTCCCGATTAGTAACAAAAGTTATCCTGGGGATATGGGAGGTTTGGTGTAGTGGACTACCGCGTCGTACTTGTCTAGTTTACTACCCAAATAGCGTGAGTTCGATTCTCACCGGCGCCGATTTGCCTTTTTCAGTTAATTAATAATTGAAATTTGGCGAAGGCGTAAGTGAAGCGGACACTCCGGTGGTTCCCTCTACTACTAGCCCACACAAGTCCTGGACTTAGGGGATGCTTAATTAAGTAGAATAGTATGAGGTTAAACAAAAATGTAATGTAATCCATCGTAAATTGTGTGCTATATGGGTCCTTATTTGACTGTACTAATAATATTGTATTTCACGATTTGCGCTATGAAATGAATCTATATCCAGAATATTGTATCCTGGAGCTAAATCGTAATGGAATGAATTAACATGTGGATGCGCTATGGGCCAGGAGACCTTCGTTTTTGGCCAAAACTCGGATTTTGCCGTAATACAGTAAAAATTAGTAACAAGGGGTTTTCGAGTATGCTGAAACCGAATCTGTTAATAAAAATTCAAAACTAAAAATGGAGGATCCAATATGGCGGCCCAATGTGTTAGATTTTATTGGATTCTGATGAAAATTGATATTCAGAAGTTTTTGAGGATGCTAAAATGGAATCTGTTTTCAAAAGTTGAAAATTCAAGTCGGATCTAATATGGCGCCAAAATCAGTTAAATTTTATTGAATTGGGATGAAAATAGGTATTCAAGGGTTTTCTAGGATGCTAAAATTGATAACTGAAAAGATATAAATTGATAAGAAATTCATTGCTTTTAACCCCTTAGGAACTGACCCATGAATTTATTGAATAATATATGAAATATTTATCAGATATTACTATTCTTAGTCCAAATAAGTCATTTTCACTAAAAAAAATCAAAAAAATCTTGATGTTTTCGCTTGTTAAACAAGATTAGTAGTAAAATGTAAACAATTTACTCGCTAGAAATAAAAAAACATAATTTTTGCATAGGCTAAGGGAACGTACAAGTATTACGTAACGCTCCCAGGGGGTGGAGTCATTTTGGAGTGTTACGCCCATGTTAATGGTATAGGAAAATAGCTTTACAGGGGGGGGTCCAAGATGATCAAAATTTGCGTTACGTAATACTTGAACGTTCCCTAAGTCATAAATAAATAAATTGGAAACGACATGCATTTTAAAATACTCCTAACAAAATTCTGTAAATCTGTATGAATATTTAGACGGTAGTCCTTAATGGGTTAATTTACATAGGTAATAAGTATAAAATACACTGTCCAGTAAAAAAGCCTTTCCATTTTTCACCTCCGCGCGTGAAATGGATTTTTTGATTATTAGATTCACTTTCAGCAACCTTAAAAACCCCTATTTACCAGTTTTTACGATAACTACCCCCCACTCAGGGGGTGAATTTATAAAAAAAATATAACAATTTTCAAAAAAACTACCCCTCCCCCGTTAGGGGATGGAGTTAGATTTTTCTTATTATCAGATTCACTTTAAGCCCCCAATATACCAATCTTCACGAACACTACCCCCCGCCCCTCAGGGGGGTGGGGTTAGAATACTTTTAGTGTCAGATTCACTTTCAGCAACCTCATAAACCCCAATATAGGTACCAATTTTCACGAAAACTACCCCCGCCCCTTAGGGGGTGGAATTAGAAAAAAAATATTATTAGATTTAGTTTCAACTCCAAAAACCCCTCTAAACCAATATTGACGAAAATATTGAAAACATTTAAAAACATTTACCTCCTCACCCTATCGGGGGTAAAGTTAGAAAAATTTTATTATTAAATTCAATTTCAGCAACCTGTAAAAAAAATTACTCCAGCTTAAAGCGTTCGTAAGTTTAAGTGCCCACAATATTTCCCGGTCAGAACGACCAACCGATCAATCGACCAATCGACCGACAATTTTTTTTTGCTCGAAATTGATTTATATCGACATAAAACGTCATAAAACTCAAAAATACGCAAAAAATTAAAGTTTTCCAGGAGTACAAGGCTTTCCTCAAATTTAGAAAAGTGAAAAAGCCAAAGAAGCCAAAATGGGCCAGCTCATTAGATATTGAAGAGATTTATATAAATAAAAGTTTTTTATACGACGGAGTTTTTAGGGTGCTGCTTAATAGAAGGACAACAAATATAATAAAATGAAGGCATTTTGTAAAAAAATATTAAAATAATATGTTTAAAATATTTAACATATATTAAAATATTATATTTTTAGGTTAATGATATACACTCACAGACAAAAATATTGTATATTTTATTTTAAGTATTTTTTTATGTTTCTTCCTTTTTATATGAATTTTTTATTGCTAAATGTCTTATGATGTAGTGATGTACGTATATTCCTAGTCAAATAATTTACATATTAAAACCTTACAACATATTTGTAGAGAAATTAATGACATGGCCGGATTTTGGATATAACATTTAATTAGAAAGAGCAACATTGACGACAATATAACAATTCTTTAAGGCAATATAATAACAATTTAGTACTATTTTCTTCTCTAGCTTTAGCGATAGCCTGCACCCTCCTAGGCAAGCTTTGCAGAAAGTCTTTGATGGTTTCTTGCAGAATTTGATTTCATTCTTCCTGTGATTCTGCAATTGGGTTAGCAGCTGGATTTCATGCTCGTGTTGCTTTAGAATGTTCCATACAGGTTCTATGGGATTTGCATGAAAACTTATTGGTGGTCACACTAGTGCCTCAATACCAACAGCCTGAAGATACTGGATTACTATTGTAATGCATTAAAACGGAGTTATTGTACAATAAAGCCATCATAAGCTAGAACATGCTCTTTAAGGATGTTGCGTATGTACCAGTCAGCATTTATTCTTAAATTCACCTTAAAAAGCTCCGTGCGAATCTCCCTAATTTCACCCCCATGCATAATGAAACATGCACCAAAGTTAACGTTTTTTGGAAGATTAATAAAACTGAATATGTGACATTTATCGGCATTTAAGGGTAACTTGTGTTCATTGCACCATTTAACTACAGTATCTAAAATATCTTGTAGTTGAATACAATCATTTAAACTTTGGATTATCTTATATAACTTCGTATCGCCTGCGAAAAGAAGACCATATACATTAATAAGGATCATTATTAGATCATTAATAAAAATGATAAATAACATAATGAACCCTTGCGGAACACCCGACGTTGCAATGTATATGAAAGTTTTATACCACTGTATTCAACATATTGCATTCTGTTATATAAATAAGTAATCATTAGGCATAAGAAAGGAATTGAAAAACCGGAGCATGTCTAGGAGAATGCAGACTATCGCTAGAACTAAAGGAAAAAGTACTAAATTGTTATTATGTTGCCTTAAAGAACTCTTTCTAATTATATGTTATAACTAAAATTAGGCCATTTTATTAATTCCTCTAAAAATCTATTGTAGAGCTTCATTATGTACATTATTTGACTATAAATATACGTAAAATACTCCAGCATAAGACATTTCTCAATAAAAAATAAATAACGTTTTAGGTGAAAATAAATAAACATTAAAAGAGACCTAAAACAAAATATGCAATATTTTTGTCTGTGAGTGTATTAGTTATAGTTAATATAAAGCGAAAACAATAAATGGATTGGATTTTACGTGATAAAATTAATAATTCTTTTATGAAGCAAATAATGTTTTTTTTCACTACTAGGTTTAGATCATACCATTATTTATCATGTTTTCAGACTAATTAAACCCAAGAAAATAGCTTTAAATAACTTTTTATTTATTAAATATAATTAATTATAATTATTACCAATTAATACAATCAATAATTAGCTAAATATTATGAAAAAAAATTAAAAAAAAAACTAAATTTTTAAACGTCAGTCCAAAGTATTTATTTGAGTAAATGTCATTGATCAATGTTACTTGATTTTTATGAAAATTTCAAGAAATATCATTTCTGTTAATAATTTTAGTTATTATTTGAATAAAAATAGTTAAATAGTGCTAGTAGTGAAAAAACTAATATATAAACTACGGTAGAGAAGACTATTATAGCCTCGCACTCTTAAATACCTCGGTGCTACGCAGCTCAGGATTTAATACGCTCGTCTATAAAAAATGTCTTATCTACCTTGGTTTATAATTACTATTAAAGTATACTAAGTTTAAAATATCATAACAACTACATTTTTTTACCGATTTATAAATAAATTGTTTATATATGCCTTGATGTGTTTAGTATATCTGTTTACTTTTTTGATATTATCACTGATTTTTGGCCAAATTTTCTGCTCTTCTGGCCCATAGTCCGGATGGTCGGAAAGCGAATGGAATCAGTATACATTAAATACGTGGGAAATTAATATTGCTACCTGGTTACATGAATAATTTACTGGTCAATGTAATATTTAATTAAGTTATTTGCTTACTAAATTCATTTTGTTAAATGGATTATTTTCACGCCTGTTTTAATGTCATGTATGACAATTATTTTTACTCTCAAATAATCATTTATTATTATATATTATTTTTAAAAATAACTTATATGTTGGAGTTTTTACCCGTGAGTAATGTAAGTAGGAGGTTTTGTTGGGTTATCGGGCAAATTTATCAAATCAGATTTCGTTTTTTATAACAGTTTAATGGATGTTTCGACCCCGGGTTTGGACTGTTTTTAAACTGTTTAAAAACTGTTATAAAAAACGAAATTTTATTTGATAAATTTGCCCGATAACCCAACAAACCCTCCTACAAATAAACTAATAAATAAAATTTAATTAGAAATACATGATTAATTTACTTATCATTGTATTATACTATTCACAGCCCAAGTGCTAGAATAGTATTATATGGTTATTTTTGAATTTCTGAAAATCGCCAGAAACTTCTTGGATACAAATGTGTTTCATAAAAAAATAAGAATCTTTGAAAATGTGCGTCTGTATGTCCGTCCGTCTGTCTGTCCCAGTCCGATGTCACATTTTTTGTTGACAAGATAACTCAAGAACGACTTGTCCGATCGACTCCAAATTTTCAGGAAAAATTAGGTTCTACGAGGGGAAGATCCCTATTGTTTTTAAAAATAATCCCCCCAAAAAACAAAAAATATATGGGAGGGTTTAACTTAAAAAAAAATAATAAAACTATCATTTATTTTTTTTTAATTTTTTTTTTCGTTTGTCGCAAAAATAAAATAAAAAAAAACTGTTCAAAAATGTTTTAAACTATTTTTTGAAAAATTTTTAACGTATTTTTTTTTTAATTTTCTTTTGGGTTAATGCAGTATACCATTTACTGTAAATATAATATAATGGAATGCGTAGCATTACATATCTTCATGGCTTGTTTAAGTTTTTTGCTTATTTAACTTCACAGATTCTTGTTTACTCGCGTGTTTTAATGTCACTTATTACAGTTATTTTTAGTGCAAATAACCGTTTGGATCTTACCTAAATTTCATAAAATAAACTTAAGTAACTTTTTATCTCGCTTTTTATTAAATAAAATATAATCAGAAATACATGAATAATTAACTGGCCAATTAAATATTTAATTAAGTTTGCCTATATAAATTAATTTTGTTAAATGTATATATTATTATTATTTTGGCGCCTGTTTTATTGTTATTTATGAGAATTATTTACAGTATAATCATTTGTCGACAAAATAAATTTTATAAAATAACCTGAAACGGGAAACATTTCTAATTGGATCACTCTCCAACGAGTTAATAAAACAATAATTTTATTATTATAATAACTTATTGTCAACGAACTAAATTTTATAAAATAAGATTAAACCGTGACTATATCTAAATTAGTCCTCCCAGAGTAAGCCCCTAAGTTAATAAAACTATTTTTAAGTATTATTCTAAATAAAATACAGGGTGATCAGTAATTGGTATGCCAAAATTTAAGGGAGGATTAGACATACAAAAATTTTAAAAAAAGTTCCTAAAAAGGTTGGTCCGGAAATAAGCCCTAACTGTCCCTACTAAAAATAAGACCGACGAGATTTTGCATAGTATAGATAAGGGCAATTAGTTTATGTTAATTTTTTTTATTTATCCATTGGCCTGCCTAGACTTAAGGCTTAACAAATCTTTGTCCCAAACTTTTTTATGTGCAAGAAAAACAGGCACAAAACCAACGTTAACCAACGCTAAAGTAAATCAACGCCCCGCCATAAAAAAAAACACCAAATAACAAAAAACCAAAACAATGTCGGTAAGGGTAGGTATAATTAGGCGCTCATCAAATGACTGCGCTGGTACCAGTACAGCGTTGCCAAACTTTATTATAAACCGATCGCAAATTGTTTTTTTACGGGTGGAAAAACCTGTTATTTTATTTCTTTTCAATTGAAAACTAAACTTTTTAAACAAAAACAGCAATGATTTTTATTTAAATGCTAAAATATATGATAACAACTATTTTATTGAAATAATCTCAAGCATAAAATATCCCTCAAGCAAAGTTTAGACTTATCAACATTCGAGAACAAGTGAACATCGTGGTTTTAAAAAGTGCGGCAAATTTGAAAATTTTAATTATACTGGTAAAGTAATATTGTTGTTTAGTTCTTAAATTTTTAATTTAAATATGAAACAACATTAAACATGGTAAAATTATATACTTCCTTATTTTGTTTGTGAAATAGTCTTACAAAATACCATTCGTGCATGTTGAATTATACATAATTTTTTTACTCTATGCATTTTTCGTCAAAATTCCTCGACCTGCCGTCTCGGAATTTTGTAACACGAAAAATGCACTCAAACAATTGCCAAGCACAATATTTTTTGAATACAGTAAAAAAATTATCGATAATTCAACATGCACTTATGATATTACTACTGACAATTAAACATGTAAACATTTCCTCCAAATACGGTCGTTTCAGTAATTTTCGTTTGTTCGATTTGACATCAGCTTATAGCGTTACTTGCCTCAAAGACACACACAGGTACCAATGCTAAAGCCTCCAGATATCTTGGCCATTAATATTCATATTTTTTAAGCATATTTTTTGAGAAAATAAGATACAGTGGTACTTTTTTCCGAAATGAAAATCAATAGACCGTTTCTGTGAATGGATTTAAATTCTCTGATCAAAATTTATATAGAATAAGCTAAAACAGTATAAAATGAAGAACTAATAAGTCGACTGGTAATTTCTGATGAAAAAAAAAAAAAAATTTTCTCCCGAAACCGAGCACCCCAGATTTAACTGTCAATAATTTTATAATACACTTCTGCTCAAAAATATCGGCCCACCTAAAAAAATACACATTTTTGAATGCAAATATCTCCAAAACTATTTAATGGATTTATTCGATCTTTTTTTTATTTTGAAGCTTGTACTTTTAGCTCTTACTTACTGGAATAAAAATTATCAAACATCTTTTTTTATACCGGCAGCAATGAAAAGTGCACAGCTATGTTTTTTTACTGCACCTTTCGATATGCGCATGGTTCGCCACTGCATATTTTTTTACAATTTAATTAATTGATTTTATAGCCTAATTAAATGGAAGTAA
Source organism: Brachypterus glaber (assembly GCA_958510825.1). NCBI lineage: Eukaryota > Metazoa > Arthropoda > Insecta > Coleoptera > Kateretidae > Brachypterus > Brachypterus glaber. The sequence goes on from OY294047.1 coordinate 27,416,912, forward strand.
TCTCTTTTTAAATTTTTTAATTTTCCTTTTCTCGTTTAGGAGATATAAGGTTTTTTCTAAAAATTTACATTTTTGCAAGTAACAAAAAAACTACGCAATGGATTTAATTGATTTTTTTTAATTTGAAGCTTAAATCGTAAACTTTTATTAAAAAGCAAAAAGTCCTTAAAAAGACGTTAGAACTTGTTTTTGGAGTACCATTAGAGATTTAAACAGTCTGTGCAAAGTTCGTTCGACATATATGCCTCAAAACGCAGTCTGAGCTGGGAACCAAAAAGTTGCTAACGCAGAAAACGTGTTAATTAAATGTATTTATTTAAGCTAAAGTTATAGAAGTGCAATAGATCTTTATATTCTATCGACGCTTTTCCGTCATATACAGTTTTACAGGGGTGGCACTAGCCCACTGATTAAAAAGTCACTTTTTCCGAAAAACTTTAATTTCTCCTAAATGAGAAGACTTAAGATAAAAAATAAAAGAAGGAATCAGTCACAATAAGTGTGGCTTTTAGAATAAGTTTTAAAACTTATGGAAAGATTTGAGTTTAAATTGCATCAAAAAAGATTGGGTAAAAAAAACATGACTATTTAAGCAATGTAAACCCAGTTTAAACATGTTTGCACCAGAAACATAAATTAAATAAATAAAAGTTAAGGACTTAAGCTTCAAATTAAAAAATAAATCAATTAAATCCACTGTGTAGTTTTTTTGTTATTTGCAAAAATGTTTATTTTCAGAAAAAACCGTATATCTCCTAAACGAGAAAAGGAAAATTAAAAAGTTAAAAAAGAAATTACTCCCATTTAATTGGCCTATAAAATCAATTAATTAAATTGTAAAAAAATATGCAGTGGCAAACCGTGCGCATATCGAAAGAAGCAGTAAAAAAACATAGCTGTGTAATTTTCATTGCTGCCGGTTTAAAAAAAGATTTTTGATAATTTTTATTCCAGTAATTAAGAGCTAAAAGTTCAAGCTTTAAAATAAAAAAAAGGTCAAATAAATCTTTTGAATAGTTTTGGAGTTATTAGAATTTGAAAATGTGTATTTTTTTAGGTGGGCCGATATTTTTGAGCAGAAGTGTATGTAGATTTCCTACTAACGGACTAACTGTTGTTTTGCGTTGGCAAGTCACTAAAACTTAATCTGTATTCAAGATTAGTGGGTAAGAGTAATATTTTGTGCCACTAAAAATTTTACCTTTAAAAGGCTATTACTTCTTTAATATTAAATATAGGTGCTTCGGTGAAATATATTTTTTTGCTTAGTTTTTAATGAAGAATTGCAGCATTAACATTTTTGGATGTAAAATGTATTTAAATGTATGTATGTAAATTTTGGAATGCCAGTTACTGATGACCCTGTATTATAATGATAAAATATTTGTTATTTTTCGTAAATTGGTTAAAAATTTTTAAATTATTTAATTTTTTAAATTATTTAATTTTTAAATTTATTAATAATATTTACATATTTTTCTAAGAATTATAAATAATTATTTAAAATCCTTAAAAAAAAATATGTAAACAATTATAATTATTTAACAAAACAAGAATCCTATGAATTTCATCTATTTTCGGTTCCACTTAGATTTTCAAGATGAGACTTTAAATGTCATAAGAGTTTTATAAATTTGATATACAAACCTTATAAGGTTAAGCTTAACGTTTAAAAAGGAGACATTTTTAATATGCGGCTGTCGTCAAAGGACCATCAGGAGGGACAAATTGGCAAAAACTTATTCAGATTAAAATATAATTAAATATACGATTTCCATCTAGGGGGTAGTTTAGGCACTTGACGTCAGTTACTAAGCTCACCACAAAAAGTGGGACTAGAAGTTAGCAACGAACCCTACATATTTTCGATATTTTGTCGTGTTATATCATTCTTGACAGTAATTTTAACGCGAAGAAAAAGTAAGGCTGTCCTATCTTAAAGAGCATTCTCAGAACCTCGACATGCTGCGGCATTTTCATGCCGGCATCTAAATAGAGCTTCCTCCCAATTGTTTTTCATGCTGCCGATTTTGACGATGAAGTTAAAAATGTTCAACTTCACCCCTGCTGCTGGCTTTTTGAGGTTATATTTATCGTATGTCAAGTGATTTTTTTTTTGACTAAAAGAAAATTTTATAGAAATAGGTAGATTTAAATATGAAATTACTCGCTACGTGGATATATTAACAATTTTATTTGTTTTGAACAAAATATTTGGGGAGCGTCTGTTCGAAAAAGTGACATTGTCAAATTCTTTCCTGTCGCTGGCATTTCGCGTCAGACAGCATGTCGAAGTTCCGAGGATGTATTTTAGATTTGCGTAAAATCTTGACAGTAAGTTGCTCATTATAGGACAGGGTATATTATTTGACGTTATGTATAAGAACCGTCATTTATTGACAATCGACGTTGCCTTTTGCAAAAACGAATAAAATTACTATTGACATAATTGCATGCAACTGATTTATTTCTTAAATTTGAAGAAGAAATAAATATATTTTTCTACTACCTAATTAAGTGCTAGCTTACACATTATCTACCGTTGTCAAGGCTTGTTTACCTTGGCAACCAATAAAATCAGTAAACTAATTTATTATTGACCGTTGTTAAGCATTGTTTATTGACGAAGGTCAATAATGAAAAAAATTTAAGACAACTATTTTTTTCAACTTATATGTCAAACTGACAGCTATGTCAAAATCATTTTTAAACTATATTTTTAACTACCCTGTTGTAAATGACGGGTTTGTGCACCATTTATACCCGCCCAGACCCGTCATTTTCAACAGGGTAATATTTGGAGTTACTAGCTTTAGGTAGTACAAAAAAATTATATGCACCACGTATGCGAATTGTCTTAAGTGTTCTCGACTGGTTTTTGCCTCGACTCCGTCTCAGCAGAAAAACTTCAGTCTCGAACACTAAAGACTTAGTTCGCATACTAGGTGCATAATATACTATTATATTATTAAAAATCCTATCCTACTTTTTTTGACGCGTACTTTTTTACTGATATACGAAGGTTGTTAAAAATATTAAATACAATATTCTTCAAATATGGATTTAAGTTCCAAAAATATTAAAGTTGGTTTAAAAAATAAGTTTGCTTTAAGGAAAAATAAATGAGTTCTCAAAATTTTGCATTTTCGGTTAAAATTATGTTTAAAATTTAGATAAGTATGATTGCAGCTCAAAAACAAAAGCTAGTGGAAAACATTTGTATGGGCAAACTTGTAGCTTATTGGTTATATATTCACTGATTTAAAATTTATTTTGATAGCTTTACCAATAACTCGACAAATCGTTTAATTTGTCCTCACCTAAAGGTGAATCATGTTGTATATTTATTGATTCTACTATACAAGTCAAGTAGATACGTTTCTGCAGTAACGTATTATAATTATAACATACCTACGTATACATTTTAGTAGAAAATCCCCACTTGTTGCATATAATGAGTTTGGATAAAATAAAAATTTTATTTACTGCAAAATCTAAATTGTATAGTCAAGGTAAGAAACCTGCGACGAAAGGGGAGGTAGTAGCAAAAAGGCTCCGATTAAAGCGAATTCAACGTAAACGTGTTTTTAGTTATATTTTATATTCAAGTATATTGCCTTCTCATTTGTTGCCGAATTCTTTCTATAGCCTTAGAACCGTGTGTCAAGCAATATCAAATAAAATAGCTTTTTTCAATTTGGATAAAAAGATAAATTAGGGTTAAGCTTAAGCAGTTTAGTTTTCGTTGGCTTACTATACACATTAGTGTAGTCCTTAAAAAAATCGGAATCAGAATCCTATTTTAGTATTTTTACGACATGAAAGATTTTAAATTCTCAAAAATAAAATAAAATTTTATATAAAATCTACTAATTACAAAGGTTTTAATAAAATAAATAAATTATAAATTTTACGTATTGTCAATTATATTCCATTTATAAAATATATTATTCTAAAGCTTATTAACCCAAATTAGAATAAATATATTTACGAAATTAAAATGTATTGTTTTAATTTACAATCAAAATATTTATGCGATAAATAAACTGTCTAAAATAAATATCGTTAAAATTAAAGAAGTTGGATTAAGTTTTAAAATTATTTACTATGCTCAAATAAATAAAATGCAAACTGGAAGTTCCAGTTTTTTTTTAAGTTAAAAAAAATTAAATGCTATTTTCTCGAAACTTACTTTTTCAGCTTTGGAAGTGCATAAAAAAATGATTCCTACTATATCACGGTTAGCTGTTATTCACTTATAGTTTAACTTTAAATGTTTGTATTGGTCCGTTAAAAAACATTTATTCTTATTGGTTTATATGACGGAAATATCAATAAATATCAAAAATACTTTGTTCTTAGCAGATAGTATTTTTACAATTATGGCGAAGGCGCGGATTATACACATGTGCACATATGTGCACATGTTCATAATACACGCCTTAACTGTGCATATATGCATATTTAAATACTAAAATTTCCAAAAATTTTGCTTCTTTATTTTTAAAATTTTGGGAAAGCCTTGTTTTAGTGCAAACTCCTGTTTGCTTATTTTTGCGTTTTATGTACAAGGTATATTATATATTTTACATCATTTTAAAGGTCTTTTAATACTGATTAAAACGACTCTGTACTTTTTAAAACCGGTTCAAGATATTTTAAAATTTATAAAAAGTAACGTCTCTTTTTTTTAATTTCCCTGGCACAAAACATATTTTTAAGGGTGTAAAAGTCAAACGCTATGTCCTGTCAATGAATGCAAAGAAAAAAAAAGAAATAAAAAAAAATACTGTTAGGTATGTAATTTTTTTGAAATTTTGTAATTTTTTAGTTTTAAAAAATATATATTTTTTATTTTAAACTTTTTTAATTTTTCTGCATTTTTTTTAATACTTTGTTGGAAAAGTTTTCTAATTTTTTTAAACCTATAACTAGTGTTTATTTAACTAATCTAGTTTAGGTTTTTTAAACAATTGTTATTGTATTGTTTAAATATGCTTAAGTACACTTTAAAAATTATATATGTAAAACATGCAGAATCATAGGTAATGTGCTACCATGCAGGCACATATAAATTTTATAAGGTTTTAATTTTAATTTTACAATTTTTTTATGTGTTTTACCAAGCACTTTTAGTTGATTCAAGTTTTAACCTATTGTCCCAAGTAAGATACGTATTCAACAATGAAGCAAAGCATTTGATTTAAGTACATGAATGCAGATATACAAACTTTTTATCACCTTAATCTGAATATCACGTACTTTTTTTTTAGTGATAATTTATATGTGTGTAGAGCTTTAGCAAAAAAATATAAATTTATAGAACACTGCTAAGAAAAAAATAAAATGATAAACTCCGTTAACTCAAAGCACTCTTTGTTAGTATAACTGTGTTTTTATTGCGAACAAAATGAAATTTACTCATACAAAGGAAACATTTAAAACAAAAAACAAAAAGCTTGATACAGCACAAACTATGAAAGTATACCAAAGTTGTCAAAGTCATATTAAAGGGGGGTAACACTACAGTAATGCATAATAATATCACTTACACTTAGGCCAAATACACACTGTTAATACCTCCTTCTAAGGACCACCGGCCTTTAGTGACTTCCAAACCACTTCAATATTTAGGATACATCTTTTGATGCTCATAGGAAATATTTAATTTTTTTTTCTTTATGTCAGAAATTATAATACATTTTTTATTAAACCCATCCGGAAACATTATGCACATAAAGAACAAAAACAAATACAAAACTAAAAAATATTAATACTTCTTGCTCACAAATTATCTGATAATCAGGAAAACAATTTTTAAATATTTTTAGTACGTTTTTGAACAAAAACCAACACACTAACAAAAATTCGACTCCAGCAAATCTTAAAAGTGCGTAAAATAATCAGTGTTTAAATATACCGGCAAATTATATGGCATACTGCCTTCTATCAATATGTACTTTAACTTAAAAACCAGTGTTCCCAAGTGAAAACTAGGTGCCCAAGTTTATATTTTAATTATTAAAGAATTCAGGAGTATTAATGCACGGTGTTCCCAAATGGGAACAAGCTGCAATATAGGGTTAATAGATAGGTACTTGTAAACTTATCTGATATGGGATAATATTTTTACAAAAGCGAATCAGATCTCAAGTAAAAAAACTGCATAAACTTTTTTCTCTCGTATATTTTATAGCTAACCTTTTCAAGTTGACACTTAATAAATGTCCTTTGTCTCTGAAACATGTATTCTTAAGGATCAAAAAAATCTCCTTATATAAAATGCCTAAAACCACTTTACTTTATGTCTGAGTAAAAACGAGCATAGATAATCATGTACATTTCTCAAAGAGGATTTTACACTAGCAGAAATAAAGTGGACCTATAGAATGTTGTACCAGATTTGACTTTAGCCTGTGTTATAATTAAGTAATTGCATTTTTTGTACAGAATCAGATAAACTTGGATCTTTCATAGGTAATTTTTAGTTTAACCCTTTGTTCTTTGACGGTATTTAAAAAAAGCGCTAAATGCAAAACCAAACTGTAATTTTATAGTAAACGCTTTAAAGACCTAAAATTATTTAATTATTTATATTATATACCGAGGTGGAAAATGTTTCAATTCCTGAGGGATTGACAGCTGACCAAGGGGCGTAGTCTCCCGGTCTGCTAATTCCCGAAGGAAAAATTAAATGATCCACCGAGGTTTGTATACTATTTTATTCAGAAGTATACCTTTTTTTTTCACAATTGTGTGTTTAATTTTTAACAACAAAACCGACAAACCATCTTTAAATTTATAAAGATTGGTGAAGTTAGTTACATATGTTTGCTTTATCAATACATGTATAGATGGCGCTGTCCACGAAAACAAAATAAAAAATAACTTGTTTTTAATATTAACAATTTTAAAACATATAAATATATTAAATATATTGAATATAAATATTTATTATACATAAAAGTTGAATACTTATCTAAAAAAGTATAAAATAACGTTATATATTTACTTTACGTTAAATTACCATCAGAGGCAGCACTTATCAGTGATATTTCAGAAATGACAGATAAATTGGTTGTAAATTTAATATATTTTTTAAAATGCGACATATCTGTGTGAAGTTAGTCAGAAGATTGTTTCCGACCAAGAGATAAAAATGTGGTGTTTCACTCTTTTTACGTAGCAGAAGTTAACAATAATTGATTTTCCAACTTTTGCGTGTCATACGTAATGTATGTAATACATAACACATAATGTATGTAATTAGCTTATTTCTAAATGATTGTGAATAAAAATGTATATTAAATGTCCACTTATTACACTAGTCCAAAAGATACTAGATGGCAGTAGAGCAAGAACGTGCATTTAAGTAAAAGAAGGGTATCGTTTTAAATAGGAGTTTTGGGCTAAATAAGAAAAATATGTTTTTGTTTAAAAAATTGCAAAATGATAAAAAGAAATGATAAAAAACTGTTATTTTTTAATAAAGAACAAAATGAAACAAAAATTAAAAATTATTTGTTATCGAAAACCCGACAACATCGCATTATTCTTGCGCTAAATGTGACTATCATATTAAAAAATATCTGAAACGCAAAAGCGTTTGGAAACATTTATATTTTAGACGAACAGAATAGCGGAAATGGACTACACACTTTTTGTCACACTTCCTTTGCCTTTCCTCACCTCTAGCAACTCTAGAACACTTCTGTGCATTCTTATGTATTATTAAACACGTTTGCGCATAAATATGTTTCACCAATATTTACTGCGCATGATATATTTGTATATCATTGCCAGAACATTTCTGAATATTCGTATGTATTATTAAACACTTTTGCGTATAAATATGTTCCACCAATCCCTACTGCGCATGATATATTTGTATATCTTTGGCAAAACACTTTTAAGCATTCATATATATTAATAAACTCTTCTGCGCATACTTACGTTTGTCTAAGCAGTTCTGCGCATCGTAACTGGTGACCGAAATTTTTTTTTGCTTGAAATGGACATAAATCATTATTAAAATTTGCAGAATACAAGGCTTTGCCTATAAACTAATAAAAAGACTTCACAGTGGCGTGTATTTTGTTATTTTGCTAATATCTCCAGAAGTATTGGTGCTACGAAAAAAATGGTTTTTACCTTTTTTATGGTATATTTTATTACCTTTCTATACATGCCAAAATTATAATTGAACGATAAATTTTTTTAAAAAAATACCAAAAAATTAACTTTTTTTGGCCCCTTTGACCCCTTCTCCCCTACCCACATACCCCAATTTCAATCCCCGCCGAGATATTCACTACGCAAATATACCCTCCAAATTTCAAATCGCTAAGATTTGTATTTCCCGAGTTATCGTGTTCACAGACCGACAGACAGACAGACAGACAGACCGACAGACAGACAGACATTTTTTTAACATGGTCTCAAAAGTCTTAAAAACTTCGAAAACGTCGAGAAATGTGAAAAAATCGGAAAAAAAAATTGAAAAAAAAATGTGTATTTCAATACTTTTAATTTTAGAATTCTAAAATATAAAAGTAAAAAACAATATTTTTTGTTATCTAAAAACCAACATAAATACATTTAGGTAGAATGTATAATAAAAACACTGTACAATATTAATTAAATATATTTATTTTTAAATAAATATATTTAATTAATATTAAAAGTTAAAAGTATATGTGTAACTTTTTCATAATCTAGTTAAATATAGTTTAATTAATATCATGGAAATAAACTAATTTGACATGTTGAAACCCACATTAAATTACTTGTCTTGGGTAACACTGTCCTATGGAACTACATGCTTTGGTTTATCTGCTGGTTTGCTTACAATGTTATTATAGTATAAATACCTCAAAAATAACTCCATAATCGTACTGAAACCAAAGAAACTAGTCACCTAAGTCTAATTACATATTGAGTTATAGTATATTAAATAAAACCAACAAAATATTTTAATATTATAGTCAAGATCAGTGAACACAACACAGGCTCTTTCTTTTGGCCCCACTGTAGTAGTTAATGTGCAAAGTTATTTTTATTTTGACGAGATGACATTTCGTTTCACGTATTTTTTCAGTTACTGAAACCACATAACTTTTATTTGATTCTGTCATAAAAATACACTTTTAGCTTTGCGGCTGTAAAATTGGATTTTACGGATTAGTCAATAAAAATCCGAAAAATCTTAGTTTTCCTTTTTATGTCATAAATATTTTAGAATTTGGCGCAAATACAACTTATTTTAATTTTTAAATTAAAATAAAAAATCGTTTTTTTAAGTCAAATCCAATAATTTCTTTCCTAAGAATTTTCAAATACAGTATTTAGACCCATCTAAACAAAGTTTGTATGCACCAAATTCTCTTATAACTATTTTATTTTTGATCCACTTATTAAAATACTAATTTAAAAATATTTTTACAGTCTTATTTTTTATATTTTTCAGGTAGATCCCGTAGACGCAGGCACCGATAACGGCTTCACATTTACGGCGCCCAACTGGCCCACCGAACCCCAAGGAGAGGCCTATCGCATTACGGCCCATTACCCGGCCCACCCTGCAGGCTCTTTTTTCTATCCGTATCTAAAGAGGCTGCCTCCCATCGGCACTTTCCAGTTTATTAAGGTGAGTGCGTGTAGAGAACATGGATTACGAGGCCATGTGTCATTTTTATAAGGGTGCACCCGGCTGTTTTTATCGGGGTTATTACTGATAACTTATTAGTTAATATAAGTATTACGAATATTTTCAAGGGATTTTACCGAAGATTATAAAAATTATAAGAATTTTTAGAAGACACGCTGTTATTATAATATTCGCAGCGCAAGCGCTAGAATAGTATTATACGGTATTTTCGAATTTCCCAAAATCGCCAAAAAATGTCCTAGACAAAACATTATTGGATACAAATACATGAAAATGAAAATGTTTGTCTGCCCGTCGGTCTATCCGTCTGATCATGACATCAGCTGATGTCACGATTTTTGTGTCCCCGATAACTCAACAACGAATTATTCGATCAATTTGAAAGTTTCAGGAAAAATATAGTTCTATATGGGAAGATCCCTATTGTGTTCGAAAATAATCCCACTAAAAACAAAACAGTTATTGGGGGTTAATTTTTTTTATGAAAAAAGTATCATATTTTTAATCACACTAAAAACAAAACAGTTATTGGGGGTTATTCTTTTTTAATGAAAAAAGTATCATATTTTTAGTCACAGATTCTTATTTTTGATATATTATCACACATATTTTATTTTTTTATTTTGAAATAAAGAAGGTGTGTACCATATTTCATTTTTTAGGCTGAAATTTGACAAAAAAAGTGTATTTTAAAATACCCTACTGAATTTACATGCTGCAACTATCTAGCCTAATATAGGATTATTCATGAAAACTGTAGAAAGATTATGAAATGAAAATAAAAATATAGATTTTTCAAGTGAATTTCAATGTTCAACTCCAGAGGCACTATATGAGTTTTAATTTCACAGCTGGATGCAATTATTTGAATACGCTCAAGTTTTGTTACACAGGGAGAAATATTTTATAGTTTTAAAGTAACTTAAATGAAAGATTGCAAGTACTTTGTTATGATGGTGGAATCCATTTTAGTTAAGAATAGTTATTTTCTTAACTAGTGTATTAAGTGGATTAAATCAATTAATACACGAGAATTTAATTTTATCCAACACCTTTTATTTTTTAATAAAAATATATAATTTTGCGAAAAATTATGTCAAAAATATTAAGATTAAGTTTTCTTAATACTAAAATAATAGGTAGCCATGGCCTTAGTATGCCTAAAAAATAAGCAATTACTTGTTTTACATTTCTTACAAACTTCAAAATGGACGCGGTGATGACAGAATTTTTAATAAAAACAGTATTTTATTCAAAAACTAAAGATTAATTTGCTGTTTTCTTTAATTTTTATGGTTTAGTTAACGTGCTTCTATTTATAGAATAGTTATAATACTTAATTAATAGGATATGTAACTAATTTTGGGTGAGATCAAAAGCTGTACGTAAAAGAGTGGGTGAAAAATTTTTTAGTCACTATTGGAAAAAAACTCACTTTTGACATTTAAAATAGTGCTCAAAACAAGTGTTTCTGTGAAGGTGTTGGATAAAAGTTTATTTTCTAAATAAAAGTACCAAAGTACAACTTTTATATCACTATGTATATTTGGTACAATAATTTAAGTACTAAAATAAATTAGTTTTGGCGGTACAACTGATGTTAAATGGTTTGTTTTCTATTTTGCGACTCTTATAAGCTCATAATCACACGCATTTTGCGTGTTCTTATACGCCCATAAGAGGTCTGTACTTTTGGGTTGGCAACAGACCTGGCCTATCGCTTGACGTTTTCCATGCAAATGTCAATGTCGCTTTAAAGTTTAATTTTCTACAAAATTTTGTGTTTAGGTTATTTTTACCATGTTAAAATTGTGGCTTGGTTAATTGCAGTAAAAAAGAGAAGAGATGACTATAAAATATATCAAAATATCATTTGTTCTTAGAATTTTGAACATGGTGTAAACTGTAATGCCAATCCAAAACAAAAATCCCTAAATCAGTCATCAATTTAAATCTAAGTTTTTAGCGCACGAGTACAAGTTTAGAAAATGAGCCGCTTGCGGCGAGTTTTCTAAAGTGCGCTATGTTATGAAACTAGTACTTTAATATACTGTAAGAAAGCGCTACTTGATTTACGCCTTAGTTGACCTAGATTTTACTAAAGTCTAGTGACTCAGTATTTTTGCCAATATATAATAAATGTTATTTTTATTGCAATAAATATTGCAGTTTCATAATTAATTACGACAAAAGTTTTTATAGATTATTATTATTTGTTTGTCGGCGCGATTAAGTTAAAACCTTTTTTTAATAAAATTTAGATTTATGTGCAAATTGGAGCACTGGATAGGCAGGTTTGGTAGGGTAGGTAGGTAGTTTACACACTACACAGAGTACCGACATACACGAAATTTCAGACCTAAAATGGCGGACGGAAGTGCGTCATCAAGAGGATAATTTAAACAAAATAATTTTTATTTTTAATTGTTATTCTATTTGTAATAAAAGTTTGGCAATAACAGAAAATAATTAATGACAGTTTGCATTAATTTTCTCAATATTTTCGAATAAAAGCTACACAAGAAGATGAATTAACCTAAAAATGGTGTAATTTTATATAGGTAGTGTACAAAGCTAATCAGTTTTTGATAATATTTTGTTGCTTTGGTTTAAGAATTAAACTTATGTATTTTTTTAGGTAAAAAAAGGTTTCCTTTATTTTCTTTCTAAACTAAAAGATATATTTCCTGAAATCATAGCCTGGTTAATAATAAGGTATGAGTTAAATTATTATAAACGATCTACAAAATTACCTAAAACTTCATCAAGAGATTTATCTTCCGAAAGATTTAAAACAAAGTTTTAAATCATCAATTGGTAGCCCCAATTTATCTTCAGCATTGATAATACATTCAATATTAACAAATTTTGCGACTTTCATTAAAATACTGTTTCTTTTTAGTAAAGAAATATAAAAATATTACTACTCACGTCAGAATAAGTTATAAACATTTTAAAATAATAATTTTAAACAGAACCGTTTGTAAACAGAAGTCACAGTATCTTCTATGCAATTTATGAACAGAACACCTCAAAAAAAAAACTATTTTATTAGAATATTTGGATAAAAATATTGAAATTGTCATAGTTAATGTCAAACTATTTTTACCTTAATAGTTAGCTCAAATGTTTGGTGGTTGATTTCAACAATGTTTTTGCAGTAGCAACGTTCGGTTTATAGGAAAATGTCTTGCAGTCTGAAATTGTGGCTATGTCGGTACTCTCCTGCGGAACCACTCAAACTACCCACCTACCCTTTCACAATTTCACGGCTATCGCGATTTCAATTGATTTTTAATATGGTTGACACAAACGTCAAAAAAATGGACGAAGATGTTAAATTTTAAGTTGTGTATAAATTGTTATAACAATGTTATTTTTAAAGGTTTTCTTTGTTAAAATCAAATAAATTGGTTTGAATCCCAAATATATTACAAAACATCAAGGTTGCCGTGATTTTTGTTCCCTTGGGAGAAAAACGGCAAGTTTAGTTTCGAAAATGAAAGCGTAAAATTAGGTTTTAGTCTTGGTCGTGCAAAAAATTATTTAGTTTTTTTGGCAAGTCTGTCCGCGAAAGTTAGATCTCTGACAGTAAAATAAGGGTTAGTGTCTGATCAAAAATGTAAGTTAGAAATCTTTGGAACTTTTAATAATATAGCATTTTTGAAAATTTAACTGCTGAAATAATGATTGACATTTTTATTTAGTTGTGAGTATTAACTTTTAAAATGGAAATTAATTTGTGTGACAGAGACTTAAGTAATAATTTTCGTGTTGAGATTTAAAATTTTATTTTAAATTTAAAGTTATAATAATATTTTATTCACAATTATTTAGAAATAAGCTAATTACATACATACGTAAAAGTTGGAAAATCATTTATTGTTAATTTCACCTAAAAAGTTTGAAACACCCCATTTCCATGCCTTGGGCGGGAAGGCTCTTGTAGCTAACTTGACTAGCTCACTTGACTTGAATTTTATGACAAAACAGTTTAAAATACTTATTTTTGTAAAATAACATTAAAATTATTAACCAATTTAGCTGTCATTTCTGAAAGATCACGGACACTGTCACCGCCAGTAATTTACATAACGTTATTGGATTTGGGTTCTTAGTTGATTTGCATGGATTTCACAATACAACACCATTTGTATTACATTTGTAAATGAACTGTAATTTATAACATTTTACAAGTACAGCCGACACCACGACAGATCTATCGCCGCTTTCGTTGGACGTACTCGGACGAGTCCATTCTCATAACCCGGGGGTGTCGGGTTAGCTTTTCTTTTCAAAATAGAAAATTACTTAAATACTAATTATTGATTACTAATTAATAATTAATTATTTATATTCAATATATTTATATGTTTTTAAATAAAAGTTTTTTTTTTTTATTGATAAAGTAAAAATGTGTAACTAACAGTTAGTTACTAATTTCGCAAGTATTTATAAATTCAAAGATGGTGGCAGTTTTGTCGTGGAACATAAAGCATACAATTGTTAATAAGAAAGGTAAAATTGTATGTATGTAATATACTATTATCGAACAATCGAACTTATCGGGTCGCGGTTTAAATAATAAGCTTTTATAAATTGATTTTAAATTAAAGTTAAAATTTTTATTATGGCGACATAGTATTTGGAACTTGAAAATTAGTTAACAGATTTAACTTTTTAATAATATACGACAGAATGTAATGACTGAATAATTTTAATAAATTTAAATAGTAATTAACGTTAATTAATATAATTTTAAAAGTCCACCCCTTATCGCAATTTGCTCCCTTATAATTATGAATTATAATTAATTATGAATCGTCTTGAAAATACTATCAAATAGTTCATTGATTTGTGAAGTGTTTGCTAATATAAACACTTTCTGTATACGAGTTAAATAGGTCAATCTAAACGTCCATCTGAAAAGAAATAATGTGACTTAAATATTTACTAATGAATTATAATATCTGGTAGTAAGGCGTTTTGTAACAACTTAATATAAAAATATCATTATTTAAACCAAGCACTTTTACTTAATTCAAGTTTAAACCTCTTGGTCTAATTAAGGCATGTATTCAACTTCAATGAAGCAAAAAATTTGATTTACCCACTAAGCAAAATAACCTTACGAGAAGCTTACCGCAAGCTTTCTTTGGGGTGTGTAAGTTAGGAAGTCAGCTTACAGTAAGCTTGCAGTGGGCTTGTATAGACCTTGTAAAAGACTTTTTAAAGCTTGCATCTGTAAGTTTTGTAAGTTTAGTAAGGTTCAGGCAAGCTTGAGGTAATGTTTAGAGTAAGCTTACCAGAAGGTTGTCATAGGCTTATTTAAAGTTTAATATACAGGTTACGAAAAAAAATTAACAAGGGGTGGAGGCGGAGTGGGTTACTTTTAGAGAGGGCAATATTAAAATATTAGATCCTATGACAGGATTTCATAGAAAACTTCTTTCCATTCCTCCCTCCACATATCTGCTCCTGTCCAGTGAAGGGAATTTTCCACAGGCATGGAGAACCCGTACTAATACGATGATATACATCAAATTAGCATACTATCTAGCGACTAAACAGTACTTTCAGTTTACGTTATTCCAGAAAAAGACTTTTTATAAAGTCCTCAATTTTTAATTAGTATATAAACTTTAAAACTTTTTAACAAAACTAACTTACAAGAAGCTTACCTCAAGCTTTAAGTAAGTAGGAAAAAAGCTTTGGGAAGCCTTACTTTCGTAAGGTTTAGGAAAGCTGGAGATAATGTAAAAATAAGGAAAAATAAAATGACGGAAATTTTAAAGAACAAAAGAAAAAAAAAGTTTTCACCTCGCTTTCTCCCTGACGAAAATAAAAAAAAAATAAATGTATCTGATGCTTTGTCCTGGCGAAAAAATTATAAGTACTTAACATACTTGGGAGTATACTAACTTTAGAGCTACAATATTTAGATATTACGTACCTACTTGTTTTTAGTAATCATTTCTCTATGTGTGCGATTTTTCGTTTCTAGATTTATTATACCTGAGCTATTACACGGTTATTTCGAATTTTACAAAATTTTCAAAAATCGTCCTAGACAAAAAATTCTTGCTTACTTTTCATGAAAAAAATAAGAATTTTTTTTTGTCCGTCCGTCTGATGTCACGATTTCTGTGTACACGATAACTTAAGAATGAATTATTCGATCGACTTGAAATTTTCAGGAAAAATTAGGTTCTATGTGGGGAAGATCACTATTGTTTTTAAATGTAATCCCCGGAAAAACAAAAAAGTTATGGGGAGTTCAACTTTTAAAAAAATCGAAAAGAGCTAAAAGAAAATTTCGATAAACGTAAATTTTTCAGGAAAAATTACTTTTATTATAAGGATCAATTATATCAATTTTGAAAGTAATCCGCTCAAAAACAAAAAAGTTTTTTCAAGTTTTTTCAAAAATGTAAAAAATTAATTAGGATGTTCGTTAAAAAAAAACACATTCATGTCAATTTCGGCGAAATCGAAAGTGAAACAAAAAAATTAAATCCGTGATTTTATAGCCAATGTAAAATTATATAAATCACCAGTTTCGTTTTTGTCGAATATGGATTAATCTTAATTTTAGGTGTGGATAAAAATAAAACTTACCTGGTATATATGTACACACTTTCTAAAAAGTATTCTGTTTTAGTAGAAAAAAATAAAAACTAATAATATCCATGGATACTCGCATGCACTTTAAGTACTTTATTTCTGTTAATAAACAAGTTTTAGCAAAAACCGAAATATACTTCCGGTCGTCGAAAAAATAAGGGTTTACTGAACATGAAATATATGAACTCACAAACTACAAATTTTTATTACCTACTTTTCTTGTCACTTTCATATTGAAATTTTTATTAGGATATAAACAACCCGTTCCGAAATATTAAAAGCAATAACGTAAATATTTCGTTTGGAGTTAACAAAGAGATAAAAATCAAAGATTTCTCATGAAAGGTCCGCTAAGGTGCTAAAAACAAGTTCGTAATATTCAGGTCAAGTGGTCAAGTTTCTATATCCCCAAGAAAGTACTTACATGAAGTCTAATAGCTGGTTTCATCTCATTATTTTCTCCCGGCTGTATTTTATACATGTCCTAAAGTACGTTCAGATTAAGATATCGTCCGTGATACTGCAATACCGCTTAAAATCCAACTGCAAGAAGAATCCTTAAAATAAAAATTAGGAGCTAATTCCATATTATTACGCTTAAAAATATTCGATAGATAGAGCCAGTTTGACATAATTTTTATGACTTAACTTATTCAGTTAGCTTTTGAAATAATAATTATAATATTTTATATTATAGAAAATAATAATTGTAATCAAAAGAGTGGTTTAATATTTATTTTAACTATTATCATAACAAATTAGCTTAATAATAATATTATTTTCAATAAAAATCTAAAATTTCAAAAAAATTAATAAAAAAACTACGTAATTAGATAGTTTTTATTTTATTTTTGACTAAAATGGGGTAGCTATCTTAAAATTAGTTTACTAAATATTGTATTAAACTGTTTAAAATATACTAATTATACAAAAATCTTTATATATCCAATAAAAGCAAAATTAACTATTATTTCTCTTGTCCTGTAAAATTTTGTTTTTAAACTTTAAGCGGTTTTGCAGTTAGACGTTACGCGGTTTTGCAGTTAGACTTTATGCGGTTTTGCAGTTGGACGTTTAGTGGTATTGCAGTATCATGGACGATATGTCCTAATCGCCATTATAATACGGTGGTTTCCAATCTTCCAAAATGGCCAAAAAAACGTCCGTGGCCAAAAATTCTTCTATACCAATGTGTTTCATGGCAAAAAATGTTACTTTGAAAATGTCCGCCTGTGCGTCTGTCCGTCCGTCCGATAAAACGTTTATGTACACGATAACCCAATTGACCAACAGCGAATTACCTGGCCGACATTTTTCCTAAAATATGCTTAACAATATTTCTTTTTATGAAAGTAATATACACTCTTACAGTACACTGTACACTAGTGGGTAGTATAAATACATTGCGTTTTCCTTCGATATACTTTGCAAAATATAACTGCTTTTTAATTTTTTTAATTGATACCTTTTTAGAAAAAATATAATATTTTTGAATTTGTCCAGAGGCGTACTTGGATGGACAAAATGTGTAACACATTTTTGTCCCAAACTTTTTAATGTCTATTTTTTTGTTTTTTTTTTTTGTAAAAATATAGATTCCTTGAGTAAAAATGCATAAAAAATATCATAGTGTAACACTATAAAAGCAACCATTTTAAAAAAAATGTAATTACAAGTAACATTTTGTGCCACCAAAAATGTTACTTTTTAAAGGGCTATTACTCCTTTAATATTAAATTTAGGTATTTTTTTTGCTTAGTTTTAAATGAAGAATCACCCTGCAGCATTAAAATTTTTTTGTTCCCCATTCAATAATCATCTTCGAAGGAAGAGCCGTAACTCCCTTAGGGCTTATTTCTGGACCAACCTTTATAGGAACTTTTTTTCATATTTTTGATGTAGAATCTTAAATTTTTGAATGTCGGTTACTGATCACCCTGTATTTAGGGGGCACATTGGAGGCAGGGGGCAAGGGAGAACAGTTTCTTAATGGAAAGGGGGTTTGTGTGATACATCACTTTATTGCTTATTAAATTGACTGATTAAATTGACATTTTTAATAAAAAAATGGTGTTAAATTTTTAACTGTTTGTTAAAAAATGCGATTTTGAAAATTTTATTTCATTTAAAATTGGTTTAAAATTATAATTTACTTTTATAATGAAATTTTAAAAACAAAAATTTAGTTTATTTTTTTAAAACAAATTTTGATGAAAATTTCCATTTTCAGTATTTATTTATTTTTTTTTAATAAATATGTATAGTCTGATAGAGAATATTATTAGTTTTAAAAATGTATCACGAGACCCCATTCTATTAAAAAAAAACACCGTTTCCCCCTGCCTCCATTTTGACCCCTAAACATATCAAATATTATATATTATACCAAAAATATAATACATATAATATAATATACCAAACATATATATAAGTTCCAAATTTTAAGTTGATATCTCCAGCCGTTCAAAAGTTAAAGAGGGTGGTCTTTTGAAGCGCAGTATTTTTTTCTAAAAATTTATTGTCAATTTAAAAAAAAAACCGTTTATAATACAAAAATGTATAAACTTTCAGATAAAGTATGAAAGCACGAGATGAAAGCACTTATATTTTGTAAAGCATATTGAGAGAAAACGCAATATATTTATAAGAGTGATTTATTTTTGGGTTTGTTTTAATTATCAAATTGGTACCTACTACTAAACAAAATTGTTTGTTTTGTTTCAGGTCAAAGAATATGAACTAAGCGAAGTTTTTCACCATCAAGAAGACGACCGCCGATATGACGTCCTCAAAATGGAACACCTAACCCAAAACTCCATCAGTGTCTTTAACGGTAATAACGATATTGAAACAGCCATCGAGGAAGAAAGAGAAGAACAAGTGGTACACCAAAATATTCCCAAACCCAGATCAAGAAATTTTAACAAATATCCTTCGCCAAGTTATTCCACAACATCCGCTAGCACGACGTCAAGAAATTCGTATATAGAGGACAGAATGAGTAATACAATGTAAGTGAGGTTTTTATTTTTTCTACGACTGCTTTAGAATGTAAGCAAATACACACACTTTTCAAACACAGAATGAATCCATTCTAGCTCTAAATACGGTATGAATATTCCGTATCAAGTGTTAGAACGAGCACATGTAGTGCCATCACTTGTTTATAAAAGTAAAGAAAACTGTGGCAAAGTTAGCAAAAAATATATATTTTGAAATATTGAATAATTTAATGCAATTTAAAGTTTTGCGTTTTTCTTAATATTTGACCAGTTTTTTATCAATTTAGTTCAAAAAATTAAAACTGCTCCATCTGTTCTTAAATATTTAAACCTGATATCTGTCACAACAATCTGACATAACCTTCAATGCAATGCATTATAATTAAATTTTGTAAACATGTGCTAAAATTAAATAAAAATCTTTTTTAAGTAAATAAACACTTTCGGTTAATCTATTGGTAGTCAACTTCATTTTTATTTTTGCATGCCTCGTTTCGCTAATCAGACTAGAAAATACGTTGTTTCTGACATTGGCACACAAGTAGATATTGCAGTAATAGGAAAACCCTCGTAAATACAAAATATTTCATGTATTTTTAATAATAAATAATTAATTAAAAAAATAATACCATTATATGGTATATAATACAATTATTTATAATTTACTGATATTGAATAGATTTATTATTGTTTATTTATGGTTTAACTACTATTTATTTATGGTTTACCTATGTCCAATGCTAACTAACACTAAATTTTATATCAAATAAAGGCACGTTTAAAATATGCATAACCCTGGGGGTCTATTCTGGTTTCGAGTGGATTTTTTCCGCCTGATATTTCGATGAATATGCGCGGAGCTACACGTTCTAGGCCAATCAATTCATCAGAAGAACTATTGTGAAGTTGGCTTTTACACGTGAATAAAACTCACCGAAATGAGAATAAATGGGTATAAATTAATATAATTTTAAATTATACCCACCAATGTAATTACTTTATTTGGATAAATTTTTTTGTGTTTTAAACAAAGATTTGTTTTTCCCTGATTGATATCTCCTAATTAGCATTTTTTCTTGTAAATATGCATTCTATAGAACCGAGTTTTGTATTTAAAACGATAAAATAAAAATATGATTTTTATATTTCTATTAAATATATTGTGTAGTAATCTAAACAAATTATTATTTTAAGAAAAAACACATAACTTTTTTCTAAATGATTTTTAAAGTTTGGGGTGGATTACACCTCACCACACACGCGATTTTATAGTTTTTCACCACACACCCGCCGGGTTAAAGGGCCATATATGACCCTTTAAATATGGTGCATTTTTTGGAGACTATAGCTCCCTTAGAATTGATTTTTGGAAGTACCGGTACTATGCATAGTAGCTTTAATAGCGATTTTTCGACCTACATGAATTTTTTTTTTTAGTTTTTGATATTATTTATTTATTTAGCGTATGGCATTATTACCGGGGAGACCCACCATTTTGGATTGTTCCGGCGCCTGTTATATCTTTAACCCGGTTTTAGGTAGTTAGTAGCGATGCCTACTAACCGACGTCTTTATGTGCCTCCAAAGCACTTGGTTACGGTAGAATTTTTATATGAAATTTTTTTTATCTGGCCGAGGATCGAACCTCGGACCTTTTTTGGTTACTTGTAGACTATATAGAATAACCCTGCATAATTAAAATTTTAGTTTTTAGCATTTTATTGTTTAACTTTTAGTCTTCGCAACGTGAAATTGCACCTTCAAATAATTTTTTCCCGACATCGGTTAATCCTACATTACAGTATTAGAACGAGAGTACATTTTTTATGTATTTTGACCTGAGGAATCATGTTCCAATAATAAAATTACAAAAAAGTTAAAAAGAAAAAAGTTTGAGGGGTGCAAAATAGGGGGCCCTATTTGCACGCCGCTGTTTAATAAGTACATGAAAATAACATACATATATTAATATTAGTTTACATAAAAAACCTTGTTGCTGTATCTCAAACGGTTCCTGATTTTGGACTTTTTAAATAAAAACCGAATTTTTTAGCCACTTTCAAAGGGGCTTAGCTAGGGTCACTAGATCTAGCTTAGCTCCCTTGCGACGTATTTTTAGACATATGTTTATAGAAACTTTTTGTCATATTTTATAATTACACCTTAACACGTTAACTGCCACGGTAATTTTCGGAGAAGGGTCCAACGAGTTACGACACTTTTTTCAATAATTTTTAAAAATGGGTTTTCTTTTAAAATCCTTCTCCTCTAAACATTTTTTACAAAAATTCCGGCCGTGTAATTTCACGATAGGGCAACCATCCTGCCATAAGAAACCCATGCTAAGCGTTCTCCTGAAGCATACACGCACAGAAACGATGTTATTGTGCCTGTATATAAAATCATACACGTAGCGCACTGGACCCAACGTGTATACTTTTTCAAACACATGGCAGTCAACGTGTTAAAATTTATGCCAGAAGACCGTAAACTCCCTGTTTAGTGTTGTTTTTAAGAATTATAATTACAATTATAGTCGGAGAGCTGGTGACCATTTTTATTTCATTATTTGCTCCCGGCTATATTTTATAGGCTATAGGCTATAGACTATATGTCTTAAAGTACATTCAAATTAAGCTATTTTTAAATTTCTAGACTCCGGATCAGGTTCCTTTGGGTGCTAGAAGCTTTAAAATCTATGGCAATGAGCTACCAAAAAATCTATTTTTAACTTGCCGAGTCATATACATTTTATTTAATAGATTCAGATTAAGCTATTTTCATAGTTATACACAGTATTTATGGGGCCAAGGGGTGAGAACAGCCTTTAAAAGGTGCCTTTAAAATATCTGATACTTAATTTTTTAATGAAATGAGAATTTATGAAATGACATTTTGATTAAATGAAAATTACTAAGAGTTTTTAGTGTTGACACATTTCAGATAGAGTTTTAAAAGTTTTTTTTTAACTCTTAGCCTAGTGAATAATTGTGTAAAACTGTGAAAATAGACTAATCTAAACGTAATAAATGTAATTTGTTTGACTCGCTTGGTAAGTTAAAGTTATTTTTCGGGGACCCCATTACACCACCTTTTCGAGGCTTTTAACATCCAAAGGAACCCGATCCAGGACCTGACAATTTGAAAGTAGCTTAATTTGAATGACTTTAAGACATATATAAAATACAGCTGGGAGCAAATAATGAAATAAAAATGGTCACCAGCTCTTAGACTATTACAAATTTCAATAATTATTGTAATTTATATATTTTAATTACTAAACTATTACTTCTTTTGTTTCAGAAATTTAAGGGATGACACAATGCCACCAGTAACATCGCCTGCAGTACCAGCAGTAATACCAAGGGGTGACAAAGATGCCATTATGAACAGTATCGCCGATTCGTACTTGTCTCATTCTAAAGAATATCACCACAGCAAAAAGTACCGCAAAACTAAAAAGAACGCACAAAGAAAAATAAGTAAGTAAACTCCGCGCATTATCTATCTAAGTTGGTGATCATTTGTATCTTGTTTTACGGTTGGCAGAATAAATTTAGTTCCCTATATAAGGTTCCTATCTTGTTTCAAATTCATTGTCAATCAAAACATTATTTTGACGTAAAAAAATCCAAATAATTTGCTTTAGCAAGAAGAAATAACAAGAAAAGTTCTTAAAAAGGATATTAAGTATCAATCTATAAACATTTTGTTTAAATGCAGCAATATAATTCAGTGCTCAATAACATTTTAAAGTAAACGCTGTCACAGATTTTTTTTTTGGCTAAACTGGTTCATAATTTTTTTCAAAAAATGTAAGGTAATAGTAATGCAAAATTTTATTTTAATAGCACATTATGAATAAAAACTTACTTTTGTTATAATTTTAAACAAACTTCCACTTTTTAAAAAGATTTTTTATTATTTTTAAGACATAAAATGACACTCAATTTAACCTAAATGGTAATAATTATAAAAATGGGCAACAATATCACTAAAAGTCATTTTTAAACCACTAACTATAGCTACCTTGATCCAATTTGTAACTCGGATACATAATGCGCCGAGTTTAACTAAAGCCACCGACAATTTAAAATAAATCCCAAAATATCACTAAAAGTAATTTATAAACCACTTATCATGGCTGCCTTGATCCATTATTTTTTCTCAGATAGACTCTGCGCCGAATGTATGTAATATTATTGAGTTGTTTGTGATTGTTATGAAAAGGCTTATTATTACACCATTCACAGCGCCTGCGCTAGAATAATATTATACGGTAGTTCTTATTTTCCAGTTTTTTTTTAAAAAATCATCCTAGACAAAAAATTATTGGATATAAATTTGTTTCATGAAAAAATAAGAAACTTTTTTTATCCGTCCGTTCGTCAGTCCGTTCGTCCGTCCGTCCGTCCGTCCGATGTCACGATTTTTGGTAACACGATAACTCAGGAACGATTAAGCCGATCGACATGAAATTTTCAGAAAAAATCAAGTTCGATAAGTTCTATTGTTTTTGAAAGTAACACCCTCAAAACAAAACAGTTATGGGGGGTCAAACTTTTAAAAAAATCGAAAAAAGCTGAAAGAAAATTCCGATTAACGTAACTTTTTGAGGTAAAATTTAAGGATCAATTCTACTAATTTTGAAAATATTTCCCCAAAAAACAAAAAAGTTATAGGGAGTAAAACTTTTTTAAAAAATTAATAAACTATCACTTTTAATTTATTTTTAATTTTTCGGTTTTCGCAAAAAGGAAAAAAGTGTTTGAAAATATAAAAAAATTGAATTTTGTTTTTCCGTCTTTTAAAAAAGGATTTTATTTTTAAAAAATGTTAAAAATTTTTTTTTCAAAAATTTTTCGTTTTTCGCAAAAAGAAAATTAAAAAAGAAATTGTTAATTTTTTTTTATTTTTATTTTTTTTTTTTTTTTTGAAAAAAAAATCCAAGTAAAAATATGCAAGATACCATTTACTGTGAATAGTATATAATGGAATGCGTAGCATTACATATCTTCACGGCTTGTTTTCTCTAATTTCAGGACCACCAAGGGACTGCCGCGTATCAGACTGGTCATTATGGAGCGAATGCAGTAAATCATGCGGAATCGGTGAAATGCAACGTCGCAGGGAAGTACTAAAACATGCAAGACGTGGTGGCCGCTCATGTCCGCCCCTGGTCGAAACTAAATGGTGTGGCTCGGCACGCTCATGCAACAAAAATTACTTCAACTGGTAAAAAAATCTAAAAAGAAATGTAAAATCTATAAAATTAAAATAAACGGACTGATATTAAACACAGCGAGTTCTAAAGTGTTTTCGAAAATCTAACATCTGAAGAACTATTGTGTGTTAGATCAAATTGCAAACCACCAAAAATAATGTAACGGGTATTTCGGTTTGAGCGTACAAAATGTTAACTTTTACTAATAGCCCAGTAGAACGGTTTTGACTTTGCGGTGAGATGCACACTCTCTGTTTTTTTTAAATTAAAAGGGGTTCGTTTGAAAAGGTTGAATCCAAATTTGCACCCCTGTGCATTTTTTTGCACAAATGCAAAAACGCATTTGTTTTGTTTTTCATCTGTAACTCGGCTTTGGCTCGTCGCTGATCAAAAATGAACAAGATATTTGTTCGTTATTAAATTCTCTACAATTTATATAAATAACTTTTTTTGTTTAAACAATCAGAAAAAAGTTACAGAGCGTTCAAGTTGATAAAATAGGCATCATATTTAAAATGATGAGTTTCCAGTTGTTATTGAAAAACGAAAAAGGTTTGCAATTCAACAAGTTTGTTTGTTTGTTTGTTTGTTTAACCTCGTGCTATTTTACTTAATTACGCATCCCCTAATTCCAGGAATGGTGTGGGATAGTAGTAGAGGGAACCACCGGCTTAAACTGGCTTTCGAACCAGTTTATAGGGAGTTCCCGTTTCACTTCGCCATATTTCAATTATTAATTGAAAAAGGAAAATCGGCGCCAGTGAGAATCGATCTCACCCTAGTCGGCTTGCTAATAAATACGTTTTTGCACATAATTGTGCAAAAAAAAATCGTACAGGGGTTCAAATTTGGATTTAAGCTTTCGAAATGAACCCCTTTTGATTAAAAAAAAAACAGAGTGTGCATATCACCGCAAGGTAAGGCCCTTTCACACCACCATTCGACTGAACTATAAAGGCTTTTAAAAAATAAATAGTAAATATTTAATTTTTAAAATAAAAATTAAATAATTCTTATCTCTAAATATCTTGTGTGACAATGAATTGCATTAAACGTAAGTCTCCTTCAGGAAGCAAGTACTAGTAATCTGGATAAAATACAAGCTTGTACAATTATAGACGTATCAGTACGGCTGAGCTAGAGGCTTCCCTATAACACTTTAGCTTGTATGATCCCAGTAAAATTTCTGGTGGTACTTCTACAGTCTTTATTGTCCAACATGCCACAATTTATTTGGAGGATTTAATTTATGTTTCTCTTACATTAGATGTTTTTAATTTTCTTTTTCCTTAATTTTTATCAATAATTTTAACTGATTAACTTAATTATTTTTTATTTGTACATTTTGTACGCCCGAACAAAAATATTTTGTAAATAAAATAAAAAATAAAAGTTTTTATATTGTGTCTAAAACGTATGAAATTATATCAAATGTATTGTGTAAATGTACGTTAATAAACTAATTTACACGTGAAGATAGACTTGTTCTTTAAAAAAAGTGGACAATTTTTAATATCGGTGGCTAAGAGTTAATAATAGTTAATGAAATCATGATATATCATAATATATCATGATAAATAGATATCATACATTTTGATATTTTAATTCGTTTTTTTTTTCAAATATTCTTTTTGAATGAGTTATAAGGAAATGCGGCCACTAATTCTTAGTCAGCGATATATTATATTTTAGCGTATTTTTTTGTTAGATGGATACTTCACCAAATAAATGTAATTTAAAGATTCTTTTAATAAATAAAAATTACAAGGGAAAAATAATCAGTCGCATTTTTTCTAAAATGAGATTTTATTGGCAAATAAAACATATATGCATAAATGTTGTGGAATGACAAATCATTCCACATTTGGTAAAAGCGAAATTGCAAAAACTTTACTTGGTAATTTTTATGCGCCTTTCGCATTTCTCGCGACGCTATTTTATGGAAAACCGATCGAAGTCGCAGTGTACCTTGGAATGGACTGTTATAGGGAAGACTGCTCGAAGTCGCATCAAGCCCGTTGCTCGAACGATGCGCGACGTGCGACTTCGAGCATTCTTTTTCACAATGCTCGGTCATTGCAATACAAATATCTAATTTTAAGGTCTTCTGATCAGTGAAATAAAGTTATATAGCTTTATAATGGTACTATACCGGGTGTTTCAGGAAGGAGGTTCACCCCCCTTAACTTCTTTATTTTTTTGGGTAGGATCGTGAAATTTTCAGAAGCTACATTGTACATAATTTAGCATTTTTAGACAAAGTAAGAATTTTTTTGACCAATCCGGTTTCGCCGGAAATGATTCGAACTTTCATGATTGGTATTAAAATAATTGCACAAAAATCCTCTCTTATTTTAACCTTATGGGTGATTCTCATATAAGTGATCTTTGTCCCTAAGAATTTTAGTATGCAAACAAAAATAAAATTATAATCTTTTCTACATAAAATTTAGACGCAAGTTCTGTTCTAAAAAAAAAAAACATTTAAAAGATCCTGTAAAAATTGGCAATTAACCTCTTTCTGACATTCCGGCAACGGTCCCTAAGCCCATTTTTAAAAACTGTTATCCTAATATAAACTGGATAAAATAATTGCAGTATTACTCTGTTTTAGATTTTTAATAACAATAAATAAATAAATAAAAATCATATATTAAAAGTATATTTTTGTACATAATTAATTACTTATCGAGTTTTAAAGTTTGTCCCTAGACTTTAAAGTAATTCCGGTAACACAGACAATATATCTCTAGCGGCAACTACGCCTTCAAAAAGACCACATTCTGCGCATCATTAATTTAGTAGTGTTTGTTAGGCATGAGTGCAAAGGTAATTTTTTAAAACATTTTATTAGTTTTTTGAAAAAAAAAATAATATTTATTGAAAAACTACTGCTTACCTTTATTCGTCTTCATTCAGTAACGTGCTTATGGTAAGTATTACAATGTCTAAAGTAGGAATAAAGTATAAAACCTTAGGTTTTTAGCAATAGTAACAAAGTTGCAAAGTTGCAAAGTTCTGGCGCTAAATTCAAAATTCGTCATTCCAGTAACGCGTCATTCCGGTAACAAATTTAAAATATTTTAATTGTTACCGAAATGATGTTACCGAAATGATGCAAATTATTTTTTACTCTTATATTTAAATATGAAAGTATAGGAATACATACCTACATATATTTTTTTTTCAATTTTTTTTCCGATGTTTTCACTTTTTTCGACTTTTCCGAAGTTTTTAAGACTTTGAAAAAAAAATGTCTGTCGGTCTGTCGGTTACCACAATAACATATACATATATACCATGCGAGGCCAAAGAGTCCATATTTTGCGTACCCAAGTTTGGACAGGATAAAGTTAGGATAAAGTAAAAAATATGTAATATATGTGAAAATAACCCTTATGAGCCTTGAAAAAAATTACTTATGGTCCAAATTATTTTCAAACTTTTAAGGGCAAATCCAAAAAAAAATCAAAACAGTATTTTTCTTAAGATACTAGACCAAAAATTAAGCAAATAAGCTAATTTAAGGCACTCGAGATTTAAAATAAAAAATGACATGACCTGTCAAATATTATAACTAAAAAATTAAAAAAGTTAAGGGGGGTGAACCACCTTTCTAAAACACCCGCTGTACTTTAAATATTGTATTAAATAAAAAACAATATCTTTTGCATTTTTTTTTTAAATCTATTAGACTTTAAAATCTCAATTTCGTTTCCTGAACTTTTTTCGTTTTGCGACTTAAATCGTTTTTCCCCTGCAGTCTTTAAGTAGTACAGAAAAATATCGTTTTGTCTTGTATGAGCTGTTATAACTTTTATCATTTTCTTAGAAAAAAAAATTTACATTTATGTAAAATATAATTTTGTGTATGAAAATTTTAATAAACATTTAAATTTTTATTCAAATAATTCCTTAAAAAAATATTCATCACTGTCAAAAAGGTTGTGTTCCTTAGAAATATAAGAATAGTAATTATATTATACCCAGGTAGAAAAGACATTTTTAATAGCCGAGCGTATTAAATCCCGAACTGCATAGCAGCGAGGGATTTAAGAGTGCGAGGCTATAATAGTCTTCTCTACCGAGGTTTATATATTATTTTTTTCACTACTAGCGCATTTATTCTTATTATTTAACATTTTTATATCAATAATAAACTAAAATGTGTGCTGGACCTTAATTAACCGCGCAAAAAGAAAGTAGCCTTTGAAATCGCCATTTCTGAAAACAAGTGAATAAATTGATTTATTCACAGAAACTTGACAGTTCTAGTGGGTGGCATTTTGATATTTTTAAAATGTGTGAAAACATTGGTAAGTTATTTATTTACTAAATAATATGTTATGCTATTATAATTAATTCATTTATAATATTTGCCATGCTCATTTTTTATCCAATGGCAAAATATTGTTGAATTTTGTCCATTAAAAATTATAAGCAATGACATGTCTTTGCAGTTCAAGGAAAGTCAAGTGACATATATCAATTGTTTATAAAATTTACTTCTACTAAGGGAAAAAATTATTATTGCTTTAGGTGAAGAAAATTGATTTTACAGTCTGAAAACATGATAAATAATGGTATTTTCTAAAGTTAGTAGTGGAAAAAAAATTATTATACTTCAAGTATAAAATACACATCAATATTATATGTTTAACGGATAATAATTACTATTAGAAAGAGACAATCCATTTTACCATTGCTAGTTTACTTTTAAATGTTTTGGTACGCACGCTTCTTTTTCGTAAATTTTATATACTAGCTTAATTAGTTTTTAGTAAAGAGGGCGTTTTTAATTTAATTTTTTTAATGTATTTTTAAGGTAAATTTGTACAGTCTTTTTGTTTACAACATTAATAAAGCATTAGACATTATACCTCTTTTGCTATCGTTTAGCAACAATCTTACCCATCTCATCTTACCAAGAAAACCAGGCTTAAGTCCAGTGCCGGACTGGGCTGTAAGATTTGTAAAATAGGAGCCCCAAGTATCCCTCGTAAAATTTTGAAGGTTAAAAAAAGGTCCTTCCCTCAAAACATTTCTTTTACCCTCCCAAAAATTTTGATGACTAAAAATAAAAGTCATCAAATCGGAAATCCTCCAGATTTGGTCAATATTTGGTCAAACCTTAGGTTGCGTACGGACAGATCATCCCCAGATTTGACCCATTTTCAATGCTAAAAGCAAGGCCCAGAATGTCCCAAACTTGGCCCAAGCCGCGGCATGCTGTTGGGATAAAATTGGTCCAAAATCCAAAGGCTCGATCAACAGATTACTAAACCAATTTTGGGTCCAGAATACTTCAACTGCGGAGACCACGAGACCTTCACCGTGGACCGTAGATGCATCTGTAAAAGCTGCGATTTTTTGCCTCGCTGCGAAACTTTTTTGACCCTTTTAAAATAATTGTTTAGGCCATAAGACAAGAAATAACCATAATTTTCCCATACTTTAAAGGAATATTGCTGGAATGCACAGTAAACTTTAAACCTAAACCATAAGTCGGTCAAAAATGTGAATTTATGCATATGCAAAATTTGGTACCTATGTAAGTTTCTTGGAATAATTATGGTTATTTTCTATATTCTAAGAACCCAACAATGATTTTATAAGAATCAGAAACTATTTTAAAATTACGGTATTAAATTCGGCAAAATTTTACAATTTATTTTGGGCTAAATCTCCTGCAACGATAAGACTTTACATGGTTATAGATACATGAAAATAAATACTTAGCCAAAATTTCAGCCCTTTTTACATCCCGGAACATACTTTAATTAATTATTTTAATTACGAATTTTGACATATTTCAATGCACGATTTGGCAACGTTGCACCTAACGATGGTTCGTGTCAAGTGTCATGTCATGTCAGAAGAAAAATAACTTCTAATGTGGGGCCAAGAGCTGTGTATTCTGACTTGTAAACTAAGCTTGACTGTAAAATTAAAATATTTTTTTTTGTTGTTAATTTTTACGGATTTAACATGTTGTAAAATACCCAATGTTTAGTGGACTAGTTTTACAGTAAGATTATCAAGTTGTTTTTGACATATGTGTTTATACTAATAATATTTTAAAGCAATCGAGCAGCTCCAACGTTATAGTATAGTTATCTAAAGACTTAAGTCCCATGGGACAGTGTGACCCCAGACTAGTAATTTAATGTGGCTTTTTTTAAGATAAGATAGAGACATTTAACACCATTGTTTTCACGTTTACGATAACACAAAAATTGTTAACGAATTTTTAATAAAAAATATGATTGTTTTTTTAACTTGGTTAATTGTTTTTCATGATTTCTTTTCATTATTTTTCACTTTTTTAAACAAAAATATATTGTTCTAATTTAGCCCAAAAATCACCTTTAAAACTATATCCTTCTTTCTGGTACCGATAGCTGGTAGTTAAATTGTAGAAACTAATTTTTAGAGTCTAGCCATATCGTAAGTCTACGCTGCAGCGTTGCGTGCTGGACCTATTTGGTTACCTGAAAAAATAATGTTTTAAAAATAAAAAATAATAAAAAAATACTTGATTGTGTACAAAAATATAGCTTTAATATAAATTCACATACACATATTTTAATTATTGACCATCATATTTATTTTTTATTCATTGTTTCATTTTAAATGGGGTGTAAACAAATATGTTTTCAATAGCATTTATGAAAAATATTTACAATACATTCCTTTTACATGAAAAATTAAACTTTTATTTGACAGTTCGTATGGAGTAAACATAAAATAATTTATAAAATTTTATGTTAGTTAAATATTAATATTACTATAGCTATTATTATTATTATAGCTATTTATTATTATTTTTCAGCATATCTTCTCATGATTATGCAGTTACCTTCTTATTGTACCAATAAGATTTAAGTCTCTCAAAAAATTTAGAAACTCGTCCTTAATAAAATTAATAACGTTAAAAAAATTAAAAAACAAGTCTTTCCCAAACTTTTGAAAATTTTCAAGATGGGAAAGCAATACACAGACGAAAGTCGCCTAATTTCGGATACCATTTACAATATATTCAATATTTAACCCAAAAGTCGGTATTACTTTTTGATATGTTTTATATAACAACATACAACTTATTATAACGAACCATGATTTATTATGAAAACAATTTTCACAGTTTTCGGACATATACGATTTTTTTTTATCAAGAGATCTGGAGCCCATTGTTTGTGTTTCTTGTTATTCCTTGACATTTATGAAGTAATTTAATCATTAAGCTATTTTTTATGAAATACTATAAGACCCATAATTTTAGATTCCCAATTTTAAATATCTTAGTATCTTTAGCAATTTTCTATTTTTCATTAAAAGTTAATAATAATAATAACACAGCCACCCAAAAAAATTAATCTGCCAGAGACTAGTCCAGTGCATTTTTATATTCTTGGGGTCGCTGAAATCGATTCTGACCTCAGAATTGCTTCATCAGGTCACAATTTTTTTCTACCCTTAAAATTTAAAGAATTTTCGCACACTTTCGTGACCTAATGAAGCAATTCTGAGGTGATATTCGGCTACAGCGACCCCAAAAATATAAAAATGCGTTGGTCTTGTGTCTAGCACATGATTTTTTTTACGGCTGTGTAATTAATGGTTGGTTATCTTGAATAACAATTACCTTTCAGATATCCGAAATTGTGAATCAAATGAACATAAATGATCTATCCGAAATTAGGCAACTTTCTGCTTTTTATATTAGAAATTTGTAAAATGTTTATGTTTTCAAATTGCTTAATTCTAATTAGTGGATCAAGTTAACAATATCTTGACTTATGTACCCACGTCAAAAATACCAACTTTTATAACGATTATTTATAAAATAAACAAGCATGCTAATGCAACTAAGCACAAAAATGCAATTTGCAATTTAAACGATTTGTGCTGGCATTTAACGGGGATAAGCACTCTACCGTTATCATATTACAGGGCGGATTTAGACTTTTGTATCTTAAATACACTACTATCCGATATTAGGAAACCATCCGAAATTAGGCGTCTTCCCCTTATAGCATTGTCTTTTTTATTTATTTAAATAAATGTGACTTAAGTCGCGAAAAGTTTAACATACCGGGGCTCAGCTCATTAAACATTCGCGAATTCGAGAATATTTGCGGAAATAGACGGGTAAGATGACTCGGAGAAATTTCATGTTGCAAAATTTATCTGAAATTTAAAAAATATGCTTTTTAACCAAACTTAAACACTGCGTTTTAATAAGAAATAAATTTTAGATCAGATATTTTTCCCTTTCTAGTTAAAATTATTTATTAATTAAATATAAATTCCCTTTATTTTATTACGTTTTTTTTATTATTATTTATATTAATAAAACTTACTGTCAGACCATGTAACCTTGGCTAAAAAGGAATCGTTAAACGATAAAAATGCGTTACCTCTCATTGGTGTTCTGTGGCGTCTGCTAGCATACTACGCTCACAATAGGTGACATAACGCGACGTTGCCGATATAAAAGATTCTTGAAGTGGCTGAGGTTATTTGGTCCGACAGTAAAAATATCCTTTTAATTTAACAAAAACAATGTCAGAGAAAAAACTTATTGGTTTTCTTTTGTAACTGTAAACGTGGCCACAGCCTACTAGATTTTTTTAAATATTAATTAACAGAAATATTTTAGAAACAAACTTTGGAAGATATAAGAAAGTTTAACCACTTTTCACATTACATATTTTGCTTTGTAAGTTAAGACGTGCGAAATGAATTACCATTCCAGTCTTTTTTAAAACTTAGTCAAACAGAATATCGAGATTTTGGACTTACTCGTAAGGTCCCTTCCCACAATGTGGAAAAAACTTACATAACTTTGGCGTAATCTCTTGCCAACGTTATTTAAATTTATTACATTCTATGCAATTCACATAATATTTTTACTGTACATGTTATGTGAATTTTACAGTATGTAATAAATTACCATTGGCAAGAAATGATAACAAACTAAAGTAATTATTTTCTTTTTCATTACCTATATAGGTATTTTTTATTAGCCCAATAATTACTATAAAATTTACAACAAATCTTAAGTTTAAAAGCTAATAAATCATAGTATGCTGTCTTCATTTTAAATGCAACATACTGTATAAATTTGTGTGTGATAAAAAAACATTTACTAATTTTTAAGAGACAGAGGCACTTGACAAAAAATGGGTCACTTAACATATTAGGATAAAAGTATACAGATTTTTTTAGGCTTAATTACCATCATAAAACTATTAGGGATAAATTCCCAACTGAATCTGACTTTGATTTACGATAATAGGCTATTGTATAGATTTTAACACGTCTTATATGAGGGGTATAGAATCAAATGGTACAATGTTTACATTTTTCTCGAATTGAGTTAGAGATGGCGTTCAAATCAGTTTTTTAAAATTCAAAATGGAGCAAATTTTTTTAAATATTGACATATTTTGTTTAAAATCAATATCCGGGGATTTTTGGGGTCACTGAATTTAAATTTAACATTTAAAATTTAGAAATATAAAATGAAGTATTCAAAATGGAATCAAAAAGTTTAAAATACTGACATATTTTGTTAAAAATCAATATTCTGGGGTTTTTGGAGTCGCTGAATCCGAATTTGACATCAAAAATTCGAAATGGCAGATGCAAAATGTCGTCAACAAATAAAATCTTGACATATTTCTTTAGAAATCGGTACCTGGGAATTTTTGGGGTCGCTGAATCTGAATTTTCAATTATAAATTCAAAAACTTAAATAGCGGATTTAAAATAGCACCAAAAAATAAATTTTGATACGTTTCGTTAAGCGGGGGAAGCTGAAACCAAATTTAAAAGAAATAAAATATTATATTTTTTTAATCAAATTTGAGTAAAATGATAACTGATATGTAATGATATGTGGTCAAAGGGTCAGAGAAGACAGATATGATCATTGTATACTCAAATCCATATCAATGTCACTATCTTGTTTTTTTTGCCGTCAGCTTGGTATTAAAATAATAGTTTTATTGCCAAATTGTGAGTTTCAGCAAACACAAAAACCCCAGTATAACGATTTTTAATGAAATATGTCCAAATTTGAATTTTGCACGCCATTTTAAATCCTGCATTTTTAATTTTTTAATTTTTAATGTCAAATTCGAATTCAGCGACACAAAAACCCCGCAAATTGATTTTTAACAAAATATGTCAATATTTTAATTTTTGATGCCATTTTGAATCCATCATTTTAAATTTCTTAATCTTACATGTTAAATTCAGATTCATCGACCCCAAAAACCCCCGGATATTGATTTTTAACGAAATATGTTTAAATTTTAAAAAAATTTACGCCATTTTCAATCCACCATTTTGATTTTTTTAGTTTTTAATGTCAAATTCGGATTCAGCGAATCGAAAAAGCCCCTGTATACCCATTTTAATAATCAGATGTTAAAAAATAGACTTGTAGTTAAAAATCTTTTCTCTTTCCTCGAAATTATTTTACTGAGTTAAAAATATTTCCCACCACTTCCTGGCTAAATGACCATTATTTTCAAGTTTAACACACCCCAATTAACCTATCAGGACTGATTTTGAAGGTTCCGGTTCGGGGCGAAATATCGACCTTTTTACACTCTCTCCTTTACCGACCGAGTGTGTTTTAATTCGTTTTTTGCTTCTATGTAAAATTCACAAGCGGACATTGTATCATTAGATTCTATACCCCTCATATCCCAAAAGGCAATAGATAAACCTAGTCTGCGCGATCCACTTTTTGTGTTGGACCCTTTAAAGATAATCTCTATCTACTGATTTATTTATAGTTTTGTATATATAGGTACAAATGTAGGGTTTTACGACAAAATACCCGTTCCCAAATTATCCGGTTACAAAATATCCGCGAGATAGTATCCACTTGATAAAATATACATGCGGCAAAATATCTAAAGTGAAAAACTTGAGCGCCAAATATCCCGGCGAGAAATATCCCTCTTTAAAATAAATATCCTAGCGACAATATATTCGACCGACAAAATATCCTGCGAAATATCCAGTCTGTTAAATATATGCGACGAAATAGCCCTGCTACAAAATTATTATCGGAAAATTATTCATTGTTTCTATACATTTAACGACATAATATACTAGCGACAAAATATCGGGACGACAGAATATTCGGTGAAAAATATAAATATTGAAAATTTAATAATGAATTATTACTAATTATAATTATTAGACAAAAATTTATAATAATCAATATTCTTTTGGGTTTATGTTTTATTGCTTGAATCAAACCTGAATGTATTTGGTTGAGTTTGCGTTTACTTATTATACTATTCACAGCTTCTGCACTAGAATACGGTATACGGTAGTTTCGAATTTTTAAAAAATTTCAAAAATCGTCCTAGACAAAAAATTCTCGGATATAAATTTGTTTTATGAAAAAATGAGCAAAAAAAAGTCTTGTCCGTCCGTCCGTCTGACGTCACTTTTTTGTGTACACGATAACTCAAAAACAAATAATCTGACCGAATCGAAATTTTCGGGAAAAATCAAGTTGTATGAGGGAAAGATCCCTATAGTTTTTAAAAGTAATCCCACCAAAAACAAAAAAGTTATGGGGCGTTAAACTTTAAAAAAAGTCGAAAAAAACCTGTAAGAAAATTTCGATTAACGTAAAATTTTCAGTAAAAATTAGTTTTGTTGTAAGGATCAATTCTACCAATTTTAAAAATAAGCCCAACCAAAAAAAACTTATGGGGGGTTAAACTTAAAAAAAAGCAGTTCATTTTTTTTTCTTTTTCGAAAAAAGAAAATTAAAAACAATTTTGAAAAGTTTTGTTTTGATTTATTTTTTATTTTTTTACAATTTTTTAATTTTTCGTTTTTCAAAAAAAGATCTAAAAAAAATGATTTTTTTTGTTGAAAAATTTTGTTTTCAATTTTGTTTAGTTTTTCGCTAAAAGAAATTGAAATATTAAAATGTTTAAAACTTTTTTTAATGTTTTTTTAATTTTTTTTTTTTCAAGTATTGGGTAAAGTGCAAAATACCATTTACAGTGAATATATAATCAAATGTGTAGCATTATAATCAAATGTGTAGCATTACATATCTGGTTTAAATTATTTTAAATAATTCAGAATATTTTTTGTCAGAATATTCTGTCATTTCAATTTCAGTTTTATATAGTAATAATTTTCACTATAGCCGAGCGCGCTCTCAACTTTACGCTTTAACCTTCGTAACGCAGGATGCGTGCAAGTGAGAGGCACAATCGTCTATAGTAATTGAGCCGGCTATAATACAGATATTTTTTTGCTTCGTCATTTTGTTGTTGGGTTGTTTTATCGCTTAGATATGTAGTTTTCGGCATATTACATATTTTTTTGTTTGGGTATTTTGTCGCAAGAGTATTTTGTTACAAGGATATTTCCAAACAATATTTTATCACACATTACATTACATCACATGTTTGTTTAACCTCGTACTATTCTACTTAATTAAACATCCCCTAAGTCCAGGAGTTGTGTGGGCTAGTAGTAGAGGGAACCACCGGCTTATACTGTGACCAGTTTATAGGGAGTGTCCGTTTCACTTATCGCCTTCGCCAAATTTCAATTATTAATTAACTAAAAAAGGCAAATCGGCGCCAGTGAGAATCGAACTCACGCTAGTAGGCTTGCTATGTACAAGCGCTAGCCTCTACGCTATGCCTCCAATATGTACAAACTTTTTAGTTTTAGTCGGAGAGCTGCTGACAATTTTTATTTTACTCCGGCTGTATTTTATATATGTCTTAAAAATCATTTAAATTAAGCCGTTTTCAAATTACTAGGCCCCGGATCCGGTTCCTTTGGGTGCTAGAAGCTCCAAAAGCTCAGGTAATGAGCTGCTAAAAAATCTATTTTTAATTCTTCGAGTCATATACATTAGATTTATTATATTTACCTTAAGCTATTTTCATAGTTCATAATTATTTTGGGACCAAGGGGTAAGAACAGTCTTTAAAAAGTGCCTTTAACGTATACTTATCCGTATACGTACACATACATGTGATACTTAATTTTTTAAAGAAATGAGAATTTATGAAATCACATTTTGATTAAATGAAAATTGTCTAGACTTTTTAGTGTTGACATATGTCAAATAAACTTTTTAACGCTTTTTTTACCCCTTGGCCTACTGAATAATTGTGTAAAACTGTAAAAATAAACTATTTTATTTATTTGTATTAAATGTAATATGTTTGACTTGGTAAGTTAAAAATATATTTTTTGTAGACCCCATTTCACCACATTTTCGGAGCTTTTAGCATCCAAAGCGATTTGCAAATAGCCTAATTTGAATGTATTTCAAATCATATATAAAATACAGCTGGGAGAAAATTTTGAAATAAAAATGGTCAACAGCTCTTAGACTATTTGGACATTTTTTGCAGAATACGGTATTTACGTACAGGATATTATGTCGCAGTTTATTTTGGTAACGGATATTCTGTTTTACAACCCAAATGTAGATGTTAGAAAAAATATGTCAATGAAAATTCTATATTTAAAAATAAAAAATCCTATTGATAAAATATATATTCTTTTCAATGTAATCATAGTAAATTTCAAAAAAAATAAACTGAGAAATCAATATTTTATATTTATAATGACCAACAGAAAATTTGATGTACATTTCCTAAATGCAATAATAAAAGGTCACTACTGTATTTAGAAAAAATGTTCCAATTAAGTTTAGCTTGATTAGGTTATTATCAGACCCCGGAAGAAATAGGACAAATGAAAAAATACAGGATCGCAAGCGTATCAATATGGAAATATAGTTGGTAATGTTTTATCTAAGTAACTAATGTTTGGACTTTTGTATGTAATATATTTAAGAAAAGTGCTAACTTGGAGAATTAAAGAAAGATTTTTCATTAAATTCTAATTTAACAACACTGTTTTTATTTTATTCATCGGTTGTTTTCATTCAAAAAAGTACACAATGTAACAATAAAACTAAGGCAATTTGTATAATAACTTTACTAAATATAGACGAAAAATAATAAAAATAGTGACAAAAAAGATGAATTATTGTGAAGAAAAAAAAGTTGAACATCGCGAGCCAATGTGTATAAAAAATTACGTACGACGTACATCCATGTACCCTGTTAATATACCGCAGAGATTCTGATAAGAGTTTTAATGGAAATCTATAGGATTATTTTTGATTTTTCCATATAGAATACTATAGAAAACGAATACTGTATTATAACAATTTACAGCATATTTGTTGCAATAATAATTCAGTTAACAGAATATTATAAAATGCCAATAATTTTTAACACGATACTACCAATGCTTTATTTATTCCGGGGTCTAGTTATTACGTTTGGAAATTTCTGACAAAAGTGAAAAATTCTGCGCATGTGTTTTCTTACTATTTACACGAGTCACCAAACGTACGTACTGAAAAAAAAATAAAATCAGGAGCTGAAAACATTATTTTTTATTCTTTACGTAATATTTTTTAACATTCTGGTAAAGAATAAAAACTTTGTCTCCAGTAAATTAGGGCGTTTACTGTATCAAGGAGTTTTTTAGAAACCATATTTACAGTAGATGCAGGCAGCCTGGGAGCTGAACTTCAACTGAACCCACTCAAACCCCAGCCTTAAAGGTTTGTAGAAAGGCTTAAGTTCAAAGTAAGTCAAATGTGTTATAAGAAAGACTGAAAACTGTTGAATAATGATTTATTTATAGTCGCTGTCAGATTTATAAGAGATATTTTTTTAACAGTGATTATTTTTATCTGGCACGTGTCAAACTGTTCGTTCAATCGGGACGCTGCATAATTTTAGACTCATTTAAATTAATGTATATTTATCCAGTTCACGTGGACTGATTCTGACCCGTTAACGTTCGACCCTATCCAATCATACTTCACCCACCAGGCATTTGTAGCAATTAATATTTACTGGACCGGCTTTAATTTGTTTTATTTGTGTTCCGTGCATCAATCTATATAAGATAAATACGTATTTAATATAATAAAATTTAATTACGTCCCTGTTTCACATTAATCTATTTAAATGTAAATATTCTACTATAAATGTGACAGCAACTATAACTATTTTAATATTGCTGTTCTTCGTAACCTAAATCTTCTTTTTTATATAAATATGTATATTTTATTTGCCCTGTTTAGGTTTTTTGAAAAAACCAAAAAGATTTTATTTTAAAATAAATATTTTTTTCTAAAAAAAGTTTTAAAAGTAACAAACTAAATGTAATAACAACTAAGTTTCATAAAAAAAGGGGGTTTAGGAAGTAACATAGCTATATTTTAAGTTAATGTAATACCTAGATTCAATAAAATATTTGATTTGCCCAATTTTCATACATTAGGTTTGTTCATTGGGACGAAAGAAATTTGTTGCACTGACATACACTTTTCAACTAATCAAATAAGCAAATAAGTAATGTTCTTATTTGTTTTTTTTATTTTTTAGTATCTAAATCTATCAATTTAAAGTTTGGTCAGTGTTTTATCTTGGCTTGGACATATTAATATGCCTGAGGCATATTATGACATCCAAATATTGCGGTTTAATACAGTGGTCAGTCTTTGTTAACCATTATATATATGGTTAAGTGCTGAAATGTATATTCGTTCTTAGCCAAAATGCAAATTATTACAATAGTGCTATTTTGGAACACTTCTTTTTGACTAAATATAAATAAATTTAGTAAATATTCTTTAAATAAAACTAAACTATCCATTCTAAATAACTGATTAAAAAACTAATTATTACTAAAATTATTTCTCAGTTAAGTTTATTTGAAATACCTCACACATTTAAACCAAAATGACTTCTACATATAATTTATTAGATATAGGATAATTTTTTATCGTATAAATTGTATGTATGTATAATTGTACTAATATAATTTTTAGTTATTTGTCAAGCTCATGGTATGTATTCAATAAAAATAATAAACGTTATATTTAGATAAATTTTGTTTAACTTATTTTGCCGGTTTCCATATTTTTTTTACAGGAATTTTGTTTCTTCTCGAAAATTCTCAAATATTTTTGAATTTTAATTTCTTGAGAAAATTTTAAAATTCACATGAATATTCTCTTACATCAAATTAATATCTGAAAAAAAAAACATTGGGCGCTTTGTTTTTTTACTAAAATGAATAATAACACCCCTACACCGAAAAGTGAAAGGGGACTAGATTATACGTATAAGAATGATAACTAATAAATAGTTGATTTAAATATACAATTCATTTTCAAACTTTTTAAAACTTATTAATTTAGTTTTGTTTTATATTTTTTCCATTTTTTACTTTTATTTTATGTTTTATGTTAGTACAGAAACTGTTTGTTTTACTATTAATTATTTTGTTCATTTTTTTGTGAATTTTACATTAAATGTAAAAACCAAATTTTGGTTTTATGCAAATATTTTTAGTACTTAGTTACTTTTTGTACTAAAATACTTAACCAATTAATTTAACATTCATATTTTTTTTACCATAAATAAATAAAAATACATTCCTAAGAATTCTCAAGAACTTAAAAAAGAAATCGGGTTTACTTTTCTTGATTAATGGATAGTTTCCACAAACCGTCCCACACTAGGAATTTTCAAGGTTTTTTATTTCAAAATTCCATAAGATGATAAATTCTGAATCGATCTTCCTATTTTTTTAAAGAACTTGTTAAGATGTGTACTTTCATAACCTACTGCTACAAATTTGATTTGAGGCATAACAATTGAGTGCTGAGAGGTTAAGTTGTCAGATTTCAATTTCTTTTATCTATTTCAGAGAAGAATGTTTAGGGTTTATGAGGTTGCTAAAAACTTAAAATTTAAAATGGCGCGCCAATTTGAAGTCGAAATTTTAAAATATTCAATATTGTTTGCTGAAAATTAGTGATTAAGTATTTTTAAGGTCTTTGAAACCAAATCCGTTTTTAAAAATTGAAAATTTAAAATGAATTTTAAAAGTTCGACTCCATATTGGATGGCCATTTTAAATTTTAATTTTTTAGCGACCTCAAAAACCCTAAATATTCTTCTCTGAAATAAATAAAAAATTGTAATCTGACAAGTTAACCTCTCAGTACTCAATTGTTATACCTCAGATCAAATTTGTAGCAGTAGGTTGTGAAAGTACAAGTATTAACAAGTTCTTAAAAAAAAAATAAGAAGATCTATTCAAAATTGACCATCTTCTGGAATTTTGAAATAAAAAACCTTAAAAATTCCTACTGTGCGTCGCTACTAAAAACTATACCTACTTACGTTTTTGGCGTTTTGAATTCTATGCTGGCGTTGTTAAGAAAACATGAAATAGGACATGTTACACTTCATATATATATGTGTGTATATATTTTTATGTATACATCTAATTAATTTTTAATATTATTTAATGTATGTATTATTGGATAGATCTATATAGAATGAAAATTCTCGAGATCCTTAAATAAATTTATCTTATCTTATTTATCTTATTTTAAAGGTTTTCTCATGATTAATACAATGATAATTTGCAATTAAAAATCTATTTCCTGAATCTCGAGATAATGGGACACAAACAGTTAAATTACTTTAAAATGTGTAATTTTGTAAAAATAGCCATTCAGAAAAAAGTAATATAGGAAATATATAACCTCATTTAAAAGCTCTTTTTATGCTGATTATGATAATGTTAAATTTTTTAAAATCGGTGCAAACATTTTCGATTTAATTGACTTTATATAATAATAATTTTGGTCATATATTTAATTACTTGGTAAAAACTACTACTGGTAAAATATGAGAAAGGTCTTATTACATATCATTTTAAACTACATTTAATAAAAATTAAAACACATTTTTTCTTTTTAAAATCGGTTTAGTAGTTCGGAAGATATTGTAAAGGAAATAAATATCATGACATTTATTCTTTAAAAATCCTATATATGGAAGTATAATACGTAAATATAATAAATATGCATATTTTCAATAATATTAATCATGTTAAGGTGAGAATTACGTAACATACCTACATGTATAATATTTTCGAAAAAATTAAATTCATACTTTTTTTCTGGTCCAATATATTCTGAAAGACTGTCCCGATTTTAAAAAGTAAAACAACGTTTTAATTGTTATTAAATGTTGTTTAAAATAATATGTAATAAGGCGTATCTTAGATTTTACCAATAGCTGTTTTTAACAAAAAATTAAATATATGACCATAATTACAATTATATAAAAAGTCAAATATTTCGAGAATGGTGGCACCGATTTTACAAAAGTTAAGTTATTATCAGCATAAAAAGGTCTTTCACATGCCCTATATTGTTTTTTCTGAATGCCTATTTTTGCAAAATTAAAAATTTTAAAATAATTTAAATATTTGTGCCCCATTATCTCGAGATTCAGTAAACCGATTTTCGATTGCAAATCATCATTGTATTGAGCATGAAAAAACCTTTAAGAGTCCCATTTTCTTCAATCCTTAACAACGCCAGCATAGATATTTCTAATTTATACGTTAAAAACGTACAAAAAATCAAATTAAAAAAAAGCGCTAGATAGATTTTTTTAATTTTCACCTAAAATGTTCCCAGGGACATGCCTAATCGATTCATAAAAAAAATTGTTAGTCGAAAAAAAAATCAAAACACTAAAAACGTATAGTGAAAAGTGAACAAAATCAACTTAATAATGTATGGACAAAAATAAACAAGCAGTGAAGTCATGCCTCGAATTCCATTATATACTATTCACAGTAAATTGTATATTGCATTTTCCCAAATTCAAAAAAAAAATAAAAAAAAAACTTCACCATTTTTTTATTTTCTTTTTGCAAAAAACGAAAATTAAAAAAAAAATAAAAGTATTAAAAAAAAGTTTAACCCCTCATAACTTTTTTTTTGGGGGGATTACTTTCAAAATTGGTAGAATTAATCCTTGTAAAACTATTTTTTCCTAAAAAAGTTACGCTAATCGGAATTTTCTTTCAGCTTTTTTCGATTTTTTTTAAAGTTTAACTCTATAACTTTTTGGTTTTTGGGGGAAATACTTTCAAAAACAATAGGGATCTTCCCCTCATAGAACTTGATTTTTCCTGAAAGGAATCGGATTATTCGTTCTTAAGTTATCGTGTCTACAAAAATCGTGACATCAGACGGAAACAAAATTTTTTTCTTGAAAAAAATTTGTATCCAACAATTTTTTGGCAAGGACGATTCTTGAAAATTTTGGAAAATTCGAAACTATCGTATATTCGCGTATACCGTATAACGTATACGGTATACGTATAATACTATTCTAGCTGTAAATAGTATAATAAATAAAAAAAAACAAAAGTGCAGAAGAAAACAGGAATATTTCGAGGAATATTTTATTTCTTTAGGTAAGATTTTAGTATTCTTTTGATAAACATCTTAGTTCGGCAGTATTTATTGTTACGGAAAATCTCATTAAATTAGTCGGTTTTAATTATAATTGAATAACGCTGACAATGTGATTTCACAAATTTGTGATGCATTAAATAGAAATTGCATTGTTGCATATTGCAACTGACAAATGACGAGTATCGCTTGTT
>OY294047.1:27461218-27514307 GCA_958510825.1 Brachypterus glaber
AACATGTTTAAAAAATTTAAAAATGTATGGTTATATAGAGAATTTTAAAGGCTTTAAAATGATGTATCACACGACCCCCCTTTCCATTTAAAAAAATTTCCCCCCATGCCACCCTGCTCACATTTTAAGAGATAAAAGTATCAAATATATACTTAAAGATAGTTTAAGTTGTCTTATTTAAGAGTTCTAAATTTGAAATCGATATCTCAACTCCTTCAAAAGTTAAGAGGGGGGGGTGACTTTTGGACCGCACTGTATAAATACATAAAATATATTAAGTTAAAATATAAACCAAAGCACTTATACCACTCCAACAGAGCACAAAACTACACCAATTAGAATAACCAAGGAAAGGACCAAGGTAGAAATTTTTTATTTATTGTGGTTTTTCCCACTTTTTTTTGTCTAATTGCAACAAATTTACCGCCGAAATACGGAGTGAAAAAAAGCATAATTATTTCCAAATAGAATACAAAAACACGTATCTATTACACAGGCTAAAAACAATACTAAAAGGAATTTTGCATGATATAGTTTATTTTTAAAATAGCTG
The DNA here is from genome assembly GCA_958510825.1 of Brachypterus glaber. Taxonomy (NCBI): domain Eukaryota; kingdom Metazoa; phylum Arthropoda; class Insecta; order Coleoptera; family Kateretidae; genus Brachypterus; species Brachypterus glaber. Next base: position 27,461,772 of record OY294047.1, read on the forward strand.
TATTGCAAAAACCGAAAAGTAAAATTAAAATATATTCAAAGAGAAGCTACAAGGGAATATATATATATAAAAAAAGGGAATTTTTAAGTTATTTTAGTGGATGAATACAGATTAATCGGTTAACATAAATTTTGAGGTTATATGATTATAATAACTATCTCGACAAAAAGAACAGTTAGTTCAAGACTAAAAGTGACCAAAAGGTCATATTTCTTTATAAATATTACAGTAAAGGCAAAGGATCTTCTTTTAAAAATCCTAAAAATAACAAGTTTTAGTTAGCGATCGAAAAAAACTTTTTGGCCCTACGGCCACAGAGTTCAACTTTTCGCCCGTAAAACATGAAGAAAAAGTGCCGCTTTTAGAAGCAATCGAATAAAAATGTACTTTTAGGGCATGTTGCAACTGGTATGGCTTTGACGGTCTCGTGCTTTTGCTCAGAAGCTGCATTTTCCCACTGACTTGTTTTCTTGTAGTATCGCTCCAAATGTTATATTTAGTCCCAGAATTTTACCAATACTTTTCTGAACAAAGTTGACCAAGGCAGTCGTTCTTTCGTATAGGGCTTCATAAACGACAGTGCCAAAGTTTTCACAGCCACGTTTATTTAAAATATTTTCTTAGCCTTTAGCTTCGGGCCCATTCAAAAGAACTAGCCTATTTGCTCTTACAATATCTAAAAGTCGATAAAATATTCAAAGGTCCTCCTGACTACAGAAAATTGGCGACAGAGCTTGTTTTGTCCCATGTGTAAAATAGGACTAAAAGACATAAATGAAATTATTTATTAAGGACCATCAAATATATCTCTTAAAAAACCTTCGGTTGAACTGTTACAATAAGAGAAAATTCACGTAATTAACACAAATACCTATAGTTCGGCCACAAAAGTATTTATAATATAAAATTAAAAGCACCTACCTTTTAAACTGCTATATTCTGGTGTAACATGCCTGTTATTTGAAGTTTTGGTTCAATAACTGCTGCCGAAAAATCGTGGTCCAAACACAAATATCACAAAAATGGACAATGTACAATTCACGCACAAATTAAAAATTATATAGGTCAGCTGCAGCGCTAAAAACTGACTGTCGTCTCCAGTGTTCCCAACCTTTTTCCCCTCCAATTTTAATGAAAATTACCGTTTTTCCCGTTTTTGATGACTGAAATTCCCTGCGTTTTCCCCGTTTTCGAGATTTGGGTTAATATTTTAAATAAAACAAAAAAATATTAAAATTATTATATTACAAACATAAATAAGGAAAGCAATATGTCAGTCAAAAAAAAGTTATTTTAATAAAATAGTCTTACATGTAGTCTCACTGCAGTAAATGTAGATAAACTTTATTTAAAACTATAAATATTTTTAGATTTATACATTTTTAAATGTTTTTCAGTTATTCCGTAATTTATGCACGATATTTTTTTAGAATACAATGCACTCCTTATTGTGCAAATTGCGTTTAAAGAATACTGTGCGAAACGGTTTCTTTTTTTAGATTTAACATCAGTCACTATCGAAAAAATCCGCTCAGCCTCCGCATTGGAATGGGGTAAAATTATGCATGCCAGAGCAAGCTTACTCAAATTAGGAAATTCGTATTCACCGGATTCATTTTTTAAATTTTTTATATAAAGCCACATTTTATCTAATTTCATTTCACTTAAAGTTTTTCTTTCATCTTCCGAGAACGAAAATGGAAGACTTCTCCATTCTATATCCAGATTGTTTAAATTTAAATCTAAATGTTTGAATTCTAGAAAAATTTTAGATAGCTCTGGAATTTCTTGCCGACCTTTTATTGTCAGAGCAATTGAAGGGTCTAGGAAGGACATATGCTTTAAATATTTGTTGGCGAAGAGACGACTCTGTATCTCTTCGCAAGCAGTCATATAAAAAGACATGCAGTTTTTTCTAAAGTCTTCTTTATTATTTGTTGACATGGATGATTTATTTAAAAACTCTTCTGCCTCTACACCAATATATATTTTATTCAGATTTAATAAATTCTCTGGATGACGTACGTTTATCTTTGAGATATCATCTATACATTCTTTTTTTAAAAAGTTATTACCGATAAGTTTTAATAAATTTAAAGATTTTTCGTGTATTTTATGAATAAGCACTTCATTGCTTTGGAACAAGGCATTAAATTTATTAAAAATATGTAGAGCATATTTCAAAAATAAAAATGTAGTTTTAATAAAGGGACTCTCTAAAAGTTCAAGAATATTTTCTGGTGTCTTTTGTTTATCTTCATAAACAGCCAACCTGCAAAAAGTTAATTTTAAATTAACCTAAATTTAATAATTTCTAATTTTATATTAACCTAAAATATTGTATCAAAACATCCCAATTCTCCACCAATCTGCATACACACTGGTGCATGGAAAGCCACCTTGTTGTTGATAATTTAAGTATTTTATGTTTGTCTAATTCAAAATATTCTTGCATTTCCACCAGCGTAGCCTGCCTTTTTGAACTTCCTATAACATAAAGTAGTTTTAAACTATAGGTGCGCTCGACTATAGGTGCTTATCCAGAAAGGTATTTTCTCAAGTAAAAGATAAATTTGTTGGACCTATTAAGGGCCACTTGCACCAACAGTGGTTTAACTTTAAACTTAGATTAAATTTACAGTCGTCCACTCAGAACGCAGCATTTTTAACTTAAACTCAGTTTAGTTGAGATAATCTCAGTTTAAGAGTTGGTGTAAGTGACCCTCTGAATATTTAAACCAATTCACTTCCCAAACTATTTATTAAAGCTTAATACCTGAAGTATATGAATATATTGCTCGGATTAAATTTTCAGCAGAACGAGGCAAACTCTCACATGCTTTACTGGCTACAAGCGCTGCCGAGTGGCATATACATTTCATTAGTACTATGTGTGGGACATCCTCTCTAATGTGCGTAAAAAAACTGTTTTCAGATCCTGTCATTACGTTGCATCCATCACAGGCTAGTCCAGTTATATTTTGTAATGGAATATTATATTTATTGATACATTCTTTGAATTGCTTGTAAATATTTTTAGCTGTGCCATCTTTTGAATCCATTTTCAATAGCTCTAATAATCTCGTTTGGATACCAATATTGGGGTCAATATATTTTAATAAAATGCACATTGACTGGTCATCAGATATATCGGTCGATTCATCAACTAATATTGAAAATGGATTTTTTTGGACAACATCTACCACTTCATCGACCTCAATTGGAGATACAATATTTCTTAAAATTTCTGTACATTTTGTCCGTTTTAAAGACATTTCAGAAACTATTTTCGAATCTGTTATAATTTCCTTTAGTAGGTCTATAAGGTGATCTGATACAGACAAAGCTACGTTATGTTCTGCGAAAAATACTGCTAATTTAATTTCTGCAGCGTTTTTTTTATTTTGAAAATCCAGTTCTACTCTATCTTCTAGAAAATTGCTTACAGATGGTATGCTTTTAATATTTTTGATATTAATTTTGTGCTTATTTCCAATTGCATGCTTTTCCAGTTCGCTTTTTCCGCAGCTTATTAGTTTATTGCAAGCAGTACATCTAAAACAATAAAAAAAACCGTGAAAATATGTAATGCTACGCAATGCATTCCATTCGCAATAACTGCATTGTCCCAAATACTTGAAAAAAAAAGTTCCCCTCAGAAAACTTAATTTTTTCTAAGAATTTCAAGTCGATCGGATTATTCGTTCTTGAGTGTCTACAAAAATCGTATTTTTTTTCGATTATTCCGTTATTATTAACGTTTAAAAAGTTGTATTGTTTTCTTCTAATAAAAATCCAAATTAACGGCTGTTTTTTTCTACAAGAAGGTATATTTTTCGAAACTTAAGTACTTTTTGATATATCTAGCTGTCATAAAAAAACTAAACTAATTTATTTTTCGTAGGCCTACAGTTACTGTAAATATGTATGTATGTATGTATGTATGAAGGCCTACAGTAAATACTACTTACCTGGCTTTTAAAGGGTCGTCCGTTTTTTGTAGCCACCCTTTAAATGCTGGTTCATTTAACCAACTATTTTTAAACACTTTTATGTTGTGCTTTCTCTTTTTGGACTTAGCAGAAGTGACTTCACTACTGCTACTGTCTGAATCTCCCATTTTACTACCTCCAAAGAACCACTTTTACCACGCAAAAATTGTTTGATGTTACCTTTGAAACGCAGATCAAAAATAAGTAGATGACTGTCTCTGTATTTCCCCTAATTCTCAGGTTTAAAAATCTGGCGCTTAAATCTAGAAAAAAACCCATGGAGGAAGATGGAGATGCCATTTGTATACGTATACGATCATGTCTTGTTGATTACTTACCTATGAAACGTAATATCTACGTTTTCCTTATTTCTTTTTAATTGATAAGTTCTGTACCCACGTATGGCACAGGATGCCCTTTTTTAACATATATTTAAATGAAAAAAAAAAAAAAAACGTTTAAATACATTATAAACACTAAAAACTGCCATTTTAAACTCACTTTTAAAAATTCTAGCATGAGAGAAGGAGAAGTGGTGCCGTCGAGGGTCACATGACAGTGGCTCCTTCATCCTCCTTGCAAAAACCCTACCATGCGGTAAAATTTAAAACACTATTGTAATCAGTGTTGCATACTAATAGGTATGCATAAATTTTAGAAACGCTTTCTAGTTACCAGCCAAATTCACGGGATTTTTAAAATAGTATTCAAATTTTTAACAAAAATTCCCGTAATTATCAGTTTTTTCATTTTTCTTCCCTTTTTCCCTTTTGGCAAAAAAAATACCGTTTTACGGGAAATTTCCCTGCAGTTGGGAACACTGGTCGTCTCGGTCATTAAACTCGACTCCTCGTAGCTTCTTGGCCACCTGTGTCTTCCTTGATTTGACTCACGTGTGTAGTGGGGTGAGGTGTAAAAAAATATAAAATAAATATCTTTTAGGAGGCCTGTATTTATATTAATTTATTATTAATATGTATTAATAATTATTAGAATTTAATTTAATTTATAAAAAATTACGGCTTTACTTAACACTCCCCCATCCTGAAATATCATGATATTTCTGAAGAGAAAAATAAAAAATCATTGCGACTGCAATGTATAGTTAATAGAGTACCTGACTGAGGTTTGACTTTGGTAATGTAAAATAATATTTTGTAATGATTATTGAAATATTTGACTATTACTTGTTAAGTTTTAACAATTTACATCATGTTGATATAACGTAAATACGTATATAAATGTAAGCTACATAAAATGTATGTATTTTAATTTGTATTATCTATAAATGTTTATAGATACTTGGACTATAGATGGTAACAATATTTTCATATTACATATCATGTAATTCTTTATAAACATAACTGCTTAAAATTGATTAACTTCAAAAATTCAAATATATTAGATCATATCTTAAAATTAAAAAAAATGTCCTTTGGTATTGTACCATGAGGTGAGAAAAAACATGATTGCAAGTCAATAAATAAATTATATTCACTGATATCAATATCTGTAACATCACACGTTAGACAAATTTAAGATACATTTTAAGGAATGTAAAATGTACACAATAGTGTGTATATCACAGTTTGTGTAATTGTAACTTGCATCATATTAACTGTTGCAGTTATAACAAAGTTCTGTTTATTCTAGAACATTTCATGATATGCACTAACATTGACAATTTCCATATATTTTCCTTTGAAAGAATCGTTATATTTTAACGTTAATTTAAAATAAATTATTTTCGTCAAATAAAAAAAAAACATAAAATTATATAGTTTTAGGGTTTTACTGCCCCTTGTCTGATAAATTTTAGTATTTACATAATTACTTCATAGGAAACTTATTTTTTATTTTACATTTAATTCTAAACATTTTATTTGATAGACTCTTTGACATTTTACACAAGCACATTATAGTAAAAAAGAAGCTATAAACTATAGCAATCTGAATTATACAAAAAAGACAATATATCATTCTCACGGGACTTACGATTTTATATTTTTTATGGAATGAATATTTATTTATGTATTAACTTTTTTGCTCTAACTGCTTGGTTAAAGAAAACTTCCCTCTCTCAACCTCAATCAGTTTCATGAGTGTAAAATCATGAGCCGATTCATCACTGCAAGTGACTGTCAATATCTGAGATTTGAATAGAGAACTAAATTGAGAAAATTGTAATATATTGTGATTATGCCAAAAATTAGAATTCATTTTTATTTGCTTATTAATTGCTAATAAAATTTGATTATAAAATTCAACCCACATTAATGAAAATGGAATATCCTTTTGACAATAAGGATTGAGCAAAGAAAAATTGACGAAAGCTTCTTTTAAGCCTTTTAAAAAGTTTTTTGGTTGACTTTTATTTTTATATAATAATATATAATAAGTGACACAAGAATGCTTATTTTGTATTGATTTTCTATAAGCATTATGCATATGCTTTGTGCCCAAATAAGTTTGTAGGAATGTTTTATATTTAATATAAAATTTTTTATTATGTATCAATGGTTTAAGCAATGGATAAACATAATTTAGTGTTTTGTTTCTGGAATTTCATGAGTGGTTTGGGTTAGTTTTAAATAGTAATGAGACTGTCCCTACATCTTCTATTGCATTTTTACTATTATAATTAACTACCTTATTTTCTGGTTTATTAATAGAAGAGGCAGAAACTTGCTTTGTCTAGAAAACTTTATAAACAGTTTTATTTAAGGAAGATTCCAAGAATAAACAAATAGAATTATTGCTTATATTAAAATTAACATCGAATTTACGAAGTAAAGTATATCCAAAAACAGTATTCATTGCTATAGGGTCACTTTCTGACTTACTAAATATTTTATTACCAAACAAAATTTTTGGAAATAGCTCTGCACCTAGCAACATGTCCACCGATTGTGGCACATTAAAACATGGATCTGCAAGATTTATATTTTGAATATAATTTTTATCATTAAGTTCAAATTGTGTGGAAGGCATTTTTCCACATATTGAGGAGATGACTACAGCGTCAATGAAATATTTAACTTTTTTATTAAAATCTGAAGTAATTATAAAAGAAGTTTTTCCGTTTGCTGAGGTTGCAGTGTCCTTTATTCCAGTAATAGGTATTGCATTATGTGAAATTTTAGTCCCAAACGCTGAATACATGCTTCTGACATAAGATTCATCTGAGAACCAGAATCTATAATTGCTCTAACTTTTTGGTTGTTTCCAGAACTATCGAAAACATTAAAATACACTGTCGGCAATAAAACAGTGCTATTTGTTTCTATACTTGTTAAAATTGTTTTTGATGATTTAAATTTGTTGGATTACACAAGCCCACAAAAAAAAAATTGTGAGTCTTGGATTCCAATATGATATTCCTATGTATTTTTTCCCGCTGAAACCGAATCCCTAACCCGTTTAACCCCTACACGTCAGGATTTTGACATAACCTCAAAAAACACCCGAAAAACTACTGAAACCGCTAAAATCATCTACTCCATACCACTTTCACCCCCTTCCTCCAAATTCGTAATTTCGTAACCCCATAATCCCCTCACCTCGGAATACCATTACTCCATAACCTCAAAACCCCGTAACTTCATTAAGTAGAAAAATCTGGTTCGGGAAAACAGAACAATTACGTGAAATTTTCTTGTAGAATATAGTTATGAATAAGTAACTGTGGAGAAGTCCGGTTCTCAAAATCATAAGAGTTTTGTGAGTGAAGGTCTACTTCATTATTTTTTTAACCGGACTTCTTCACAGAATAGGATAACGGGATTAAGGGGATATAGTATATGGGGTTACGAAGTGAAGGGATTTTAAGGTTATGGTGTTGGGGGATTTTGGGGTTATAGAGTTACTTACATGACTATGTTCCACAAAAAAAACTGAAGATTTTTTTTTGTTTTACCAAACTAGATTTTTCTACTTAATCAGGTTACGGGGTTTGGAGGTTATGCGACTATGGTATTATGAGGTTAGGGGAATATGGGTTTTTGGGTTATTAGAATTAGCAATTTGGGAAAAGGGGGGTGACAGTGGTATGGCATAGATGATTTTAGAGGTTTCAGTAGTTTTTCGGGTGTTTTTTGAGGTTATGTCAAAATCCTGACGTGTAGGGGTTAAACCGGTTGCGGATTCAGTTTCAGCGGGAAAAAATACATAGGAATATCATATTGGAATCCAAGACTCACAATTTTTTTTTTTGTGGGCTTGTGTTATTTGATCTAGTTTCAAAATGTAGAAGAGTGCTATGCCTTTTAAGACATGTTTTGCAACTATTATTAGATAAACATGTACCTATATGATTTTTGAAACAATTACATAAATGAGGACTTTTTATAAAGTTGAATCTGTCTGAAATAGATTTATTTAAAAATGATGAACATTGAGCTATAAAATGAATTTTTGAGTTACATAAAGTACAGTTTTGATCTTGAGTATTAGTTAAAAAAGAATAATTTTTTGGTTTGTTACTACCATATTGAAAATTATTACTTGGTTTATTAAAATTGTTATCTGATTTTTGATTACCAGGTTTATTAGAGGCTTAGAGCCCTACATTGTGATTGAATAAATTCATTACACTGCTCAATGATAGGAAATTCATTAACTTCCAAACTTAGTTCAAACCTTTCCCTGGTTTCAGGATCTAGTTTTTGCAAATATAAAAACAAAAAATTATTTAAATCGTTAGCAGATAACTCTAAAGCGTAAGGCTTTAAAATTCTCCATAAAATTATCAGAGATATTTCTTAAATTTAATGACGTTTTATTATGAATAGGTTTTAAAGTTTGAATCGTTTCAAAATGTTTGTTTGCGATTAACCGAATTAATTAATTATTAAAATATCTATTATCTAGCATATTAAGGGCTATTTTATAATTAACCGCTGTCATTGAGAGATTTTGCAATAATTTTTTTGGTTCATGTCGTAAACTTGAGATGAGATAATGATATTTTTCAATTTCAGAGATTTCAGAGCTACTGTCAATTAAGTTAGTAAATAACTCCTTAAAAGTTATATATTCTTTGATATCTCCTGAAAATATAGGTAGCTATAGGTAATTTGACAGGTAAAAATCATGTCCAATTCCTACACAGCTTTAATAATTTTTGTGCTGGATCTATTACACTGGTCTACAAAAAAAAAATAAAAATTCTTCTTCAAGGACTAAACCTATCATGTCTTATGTATTTTTGTCTGCTGAAACCGAATTTTCAATTTAAAAATTTGTCTACCGAGTAGATTTCGAGTAAATGCCGGTTTTTATTCTCAAAATACGGTTTTTGGGGTTGACTATTATGAATCTGATAATAATTTTTTTTCCAATTTTACCCCCTGAGGGGTAAAGAGTAGTTTTCGTGAAATTTGGTATATTGGGGTTTTTGAGGTTGCTGAAAGTGATTCTGATAATAAAAAGATTCTAAATCCACCCCCTAAGAGGCGGGGGATAGTTTTCGTGAAAATTGGTATATTTTTAGGGTTGCTAAAAGTAAGTAATAATAAAAAATCCATTTTACGAGCGGAGGTGTAAAATGGGAAGGCTCTTTTACTGGGCATCTTTTAATAAAAATGTTTTAATTTCACCCCCCGAGGGGTGGGGGTAGTTTTTGTGAAAATTGGTGTATTGGGGTTTTTAAGGTTGCTGAAAGAGAATTTGATAATAAAAAAGTTCTAACTCCACCCCCTAAGAGGCGGGGGATAGTTTTCGTGAAAATTGGTTTATTTTTAGGGTTGCTAAAAGTAAATAATAATAAAAAATCAATTTTACTGGCGGAGGTGTAAAATGGGAAAGCTCTTTTACTGGGCATTTATAACTTTTTACATGTTTTGCAGTTGGTTTCATTTCTCTTCCCTTTAGTATATAGGGTGATTTATTAGCCCGTTTACAAACTTAAGCAACCAAAAGTATATCTAATTTAATGAAGAAATGTTCATATAAACATAGGTCCTACGAAAGTTTATGAACAGTGGAATACGTTGGTCATATCTTTCTTCGTTCAGAAGTTATATCGTCTTTAACTATTTTAAGTTGAAAAAACGTAGTAGCCATGATTCAGCAAAACCAAAATTTAGTAACTATCATTTTAAACAATCACCTGTCAAAAATTGCTTGTTAATCTCATGGCCATTGACATTTAGATAAGATATAGAGAGAGGTTCTACAGAGGGAGACAAAAGTATAATTATTATTATGTTTTAAAATAACATTATTTTGCATATTTGGTATTTTTACCAATTTTAAATTACATTTTGAAGAGGCTAATGAATAAAATTTAACTACAGTATATGTTCAAAAATTAGTGAATTTTCCTGAATACTAAGTATAATTTTAACAAATTATGACAGAAATAAACAATTTTTGACAGGTAATTGTTTAAAATAATATTTAGTAAATTTTATTTTGATAAATCATCGCTAGTATACTACGTTTTTTCAACTTAATAGGACCTATGTTTATATAAACATTTCTTGATAAAATTAAATCTACTTCTCGTTACCAAAGTTTGCAAACGGGCTAATAAATCACCCTGTATTTTGTATAATTTTTTTTAAACTGGTATTACAAATTACCTTCCATTCCTCTACAACAAAAAAATATTATGTTACTTTAGTGTTTAAAATTTCAAGTTGATATCATAAGCCGTTCAAAAGTTAAAGGGGGTCGGACTTTAGATACGCAGCGTATATTAAGCTACTGCAATATTAAATGGAAAGAAATATATTTCCTACAGAGATGACATCTGGCCAGCACCTGCAAAAAAGAAATCCGTATCATTTCAGATATACAGTACTCATATATTATTTTTATTAAATTTTTCTGAAGCTGGATAATTAATAACATATACACGTGTACACAAAAACGAATTTATCTTGGAGTACTACACAGACAAAAATATTTATATATGGACTTCAGTATAGGATTATTTTATAAAACCCACTTACACAGAACACATACTTTACATCAATGGCATAACCGTACAATGCAATGTCAAAATCTCCGAAATTTTTGTTCAAAATCTCCAAAATCTCCACAAGATATCCGAAATATCTTCGCAAAATCTCCGACTCTGTATGTCTTATTATAAATTAACTAAAAGCGTGAATTCGATTCTCACCGGTTTGCCTTTTTCAGTTAATTAATAATTGAAATTTGGCGAAGGCGCCTTACGCCTTGAGTGAAGCGGACACTCCCTATAAATTGGTTCGAAAGTCAATTAAAGCCCTTTACTACTAGCCCACACAAGTCCTGGACTTAGGGGATGCTCAATTAAGTAGAATAGTACGAGGTTAAATAAAAAATGTAAAAAGCATAAAAACGTATACATTCTCTGTGTCTATGAAAAAAAAAAAAAGGTTTACCCCTGCAAAATTTTTGGTGACTACAAAAAAAAATCCCCTTACCTAAATTCTAAAACGCACTATAGTCTAAAATGCTTTACCCCTGGCAAAAATTTTGATGACTCTTTTGTGTCTATGAATAGGGGTGGATTATACGGAGATAGAAAAACAATATTTTTTGGATCTATGTGAGTACACCCTTAAATTTTCGGCTAGGCTGATTACTAAAATAACATTTTTTTGAAAATCGGATACAATTTCGGCCGGAATCGGCCCAAAAAGTGGCCGAAAAATATCAAATCTTTAGGGTTTTTGGTTATAAATCGGTTGTTTTTTTGAGGTATAAAAATGTTTTTGGTGTCGTTTCCTATATTTTAGGGGACTACCAATACAATAAAAATGTCAGATCCAGTGTAGCGCGTAACTTGTTTTTAGAAAATTTTGGTAGTTTGCTTGGCAATTTTTCAAGAATACAAATTGTTTTTTACATATTTTTTTATTATACTTTTTGTTATATTTTTTACATACTCACCTTATAGATGTTAGTAGTTTATATTTAATAAATATTTTTTATTTGAGAAAAAAATCATTAAAAAACTATGAAAGTAGCGTTTTACAAAAAACCGTATTGGTTTCGGTTCTAGATTCCAAACACCCAGCGAGGTGCTTCTAAAGGATTTTGGAATGCTAAATAAAAAAATCTTTAGTCCAATTTGCACTTAATTTTACTTTTCACGAGGAAAGTCTTGCGTTAGTAAAAAAAAATTGAAAAATTTGTATTGCTTTTTTTTTTAAAATGATTTCCATCAAAAAATAAATCTGTCGGGCTGTCCGTCTGTCGGTCTGCATGTCCGGGAAATTTGTGACCACGATAACTTGAGAACGTTTTGAGCTATGGCTTCAAATTTGGAAAATAGGTTTTTTATCCAAAGTTCTAGGCTGGGATAGTTTTTTATAATATCGGGATGAGGTAAGGGTTAAAATGGGATAAAAACAATTTTCTGAAGATTTTTTTTTTAATTTTTATTTTACGAAAAAAGTAACTAAAAATAAAAAAAAATGAAAATTTAGTTTTTTTTATTTTTTTAAGTTTCTTTTCTCATAAAAAAAAATAAAAAAATGTCAGAAAATTGTTTTACCCCATTTTACCCCCTTACCTCGCCCCGATTTTTACCAAGACCAATCTCAGCCTTTATATAAACAACCTTAGTTATAAATTTGAAGTCTTTAGCTCAAAGCCTTCTCAAGTTATCATAGTCACAAACTTTCCGAATAGACGGACCGACAGACAGACAGACCGAAAGATTTTTTTTTGAGGGAAGTCATCTTTTTTGAATATAAAATGTCGAGAATCCTAAAAAAAGCAATACAAATTTTTTCATTTTTTTTACTAACGTGTTATGATCCGTATATTTTATATGGTGTTAAAATTTTATTTTAATATACATAGATAGATCTGGTTCTTAAAAGCAAGCAGTAAGGTCGGATATTTTAGGGTTTTGTTCGGACCCCTCTAAATACAAATCGTTGAAATTTGGTAGTGGGGAATTTAGATATTCTTGCCCGGACCCCACCCAGAAACATAAGCGTGTGTGACCTAAATATGTCTTATTTTAATTTATGGGTTTATCAAGAGAATAAATAGAGCTCCAAATTTTAGAGGTGATAATTCTTAAATAGGTTTTTGTCTTGTTAATTAAAAAGTATCCAGTAGTGTCAAAAGTGAAAATGTAGTTTCTGTGAGAAATAATTTTTGAGAATTATTCTTGAATAAAAAATAGTTTTTAAACTTAAAATGTTGAGACTTGTAATATCAGACATAAAAATTATTTTGGACACTTATAAATATTGTTAGTATGAACACTGATAGAAATTTTGACGAATATTAATTAACTTTGAAAAAATATTCTTTAGAATTATTTAAATGACTTATACGAACCAGTTCTAACATTTACACTAAGAAAAATGTGGACAATAAATTGGGATTTGAAAATGATTGCGAATAGTTGGGATTTCAAACATAGAATGTTTTAATTTAGAAGTATTTAATGGAAAACTATTACATAATGGAAATTAGATTTTAGGAGCTTTGCATAGAAGTAGGAGTTAGAAGTAAGAATTGATCTTTCATGTTCTTGAAGAATTTATTCACATTTATTTAATATATTATTCCAAAGTTAAGAAGAAATCGTTTTACTCTGTTTCCGAAGCGCCGTCTCTCTAGAATACCCGCTCCCGAATAAAGTGATAAGTGGTTAAGTATATTCTCCGCTCGGGTATACTTTAAATACGATAGAAGATTGTATGGCCAACCTAACTGAGTAAGTTATAATAAAATTTATAATTAACTGCTCGGCTATAACCGAATTATATACCACTTCACAACATTAGTGATCGAATTTTCGACATCACTACAAACGCAAGACTTTCCTCGGGGAAAGTAAAATTAAGTGCAACTTTGACTAAAGATCTTTTTATTTAGCATTCCAAAATCCTTTAGATGTACCTAGCTGGGTGTTTGGAATCTAGAACCGAAACCAATACGGTTCTTTGTAAAAGGCTACTTTCATAGTTTTTTAATGATTTTTTTTCTCAAATAAAAAATATTTATTAAATATAAATTACTAACGTCTATAACGTGAATATGCAAAAAATATAACAAAAAATATAATTAAAAAAAAAATGTAAAAAACAATTTGTATTCTTGAAAAATTACCAAGCAAACTACCAAAATGTTCTAAAAACAAGTTACAAAACGAAAAATGATTATCCTAGTTTCCCCCCTTACGTGCGATACTGGATCTGCCATTTTTATTGTATTGGTAGTCCCCGAAAATATAGGAAACGATACCAAAAACATTTTTCTACATCAAATAAAAACCGATTTATAACCAAAAACCCTAAAGATTTGATAGTCCACTTTTTCCGCCGGTTCCGTTCGAAATCGTATCCGATTTTCAAAAAAATATTATTTTAGTGACCAGAAGAACCTAGCGGAAAATTTAAGGGTGTACTTAAAAAGTCCAAACCAAAAAAAAAAATTACCTCCGTATAACCCACCCCTACTATGAAAAAAAAAAGTTTTACCTCTGCAAAAATGTTGATGGCTATTTTGTGTCCATGAAAAAAAAACTTTACCCCTGCAAAAATCTTAATGACTAAAAAAAAGGTCCTCACCTGTAAAATATAAAAAGCTTTGCCCTTTTTTCATGTGAAAATTCTTAAACGGCATGAAATCTCATGTGGACTGATGAAGTCTCAAGTAGATTGATAAGGAAATTTATACTGTATAAAACTTCATCACGAATTACTTTTTACGTAATATTGCGCAATTTGTTTTTTAATTTCACTATATACCTGGAATCTCAGCAAGATCTCCAGTATATTTAAATCTCCACAAAATCTCCACCAAGCTTTAAAATCTCCACAATTTGGAGAAATGTCCACAGTTTAGCAGCACTGGGAATTTTTCTGCCATCTGCAGTCAAAGAATATTTTCTCAGTAGCAGCGCATGTGTGTCCTTGGTATGAATTTTAATTGAATTTTAATATGTCCTTAAGACAGGAATTTTTAATTTTGAACAAAATTTATAAACATGTTGATTAAATAATTTTCCAGTTATCTTACAGAGTAATATTATATTTGGGTGGAACCATCACTAACTGTCCATTAGGATAATCACCAGTTTTAATTAATGACTAAACTATAATGGAAGTGGAAGTGGAAGTGGAAACCCACTTAGTAACATTAAACTAACTAAAAATTTGAGCAATTAAATTATGTAACAAATGTCATTAATGATTGGGTAAACCGTCCATAAAAGTTTAGTCATTTATTTTATTTACTTATTATTATGAAATTATATTCACTTATTATAAAATTAGTATAGGTTTAAATTATAATCCCATAACTGATAATTATGCACAGCCCCACAAAAAATAAAAAAAGTTCAGAGTTCTAATGAAGACTATGGTATTCCTATTCCTATAATGCATTTTTTGACGGTGAAACCGAATTACACAACAATTTTTCGTAACAACCCAAAACAACCCCCTTCCAGGACGTAATTGAACCAACCCTACCAGTCATGATCCAAAACTACTCCCAAAATGTGGTAAAAGCACTACCTACATAAGGATAATATATTTATATATTATAAGTATTTTGATAATAAAATTATAATTTTTAATGCTATACAAGCTAATCAGTATCTAGCATGCCAAAATTTAAGAGGTGATTCTCCATCCAAAAATATCAAAAAAAGCTCCCATAAAGGTTGGTCCGGAAATAAGCACTAAGGGAGCTCCAGCCCTTTAAAATTATACTAAAAATAAGGTTTTGCATGTATACTAGAACTGAAGGGAAATTAGTTTATGTCAATTTATTTTTTTAAATTTATCCAGAGGCGTGACTAGATGGACAAAATGTATTAGGCTTAACACATACAGATTCCTTGACTAAAAATACTTAAAAAAATGTCATATGGTGTAACACTGTAGGAGCAGCCATTTAAAAAAATGCAATTGTGAGAAAGTAACATTTTGTGCTTTTTAAAAGGCTACTACACTTATAATATTAAATTCAGGTGTTCCGGTGAAGAATACTTTTTTGCTTAGTTTTAATGAAGAATCGCCCTGCAGCATTAGAATTTTATTGGTGCTTTTTTGTTCCATCTATTTGTTCATCTTTGAAGGGCCTTAGCTTACTTAGGGCTCATTTCCAGTCCAAAAACTTTTTTCATATTTTTGGATGTAGAATCACATCTTAAATGTTGGCATGCCAGTTAATGATTACCCTGTATATAGCATTTGTATTGCTTATCAATATAAAATTTATATTTAATTCATTAAATAAATGAAGTTAATAGACTAAGGGCCACTTGCACCAATGCTGGTTTAACTTTAAACTTGGATTAAATTGACGGCTCACCAATCAGAACTCAGCCTTTTTAACTTAAACTCGGTTTAGCTGAGTTAATCCCGTACGAAAATTTGGTGCAAGTGGCCCTAAAGGTCTTGCTTGTAATCTGGGCAAATTAAAAATATATTTTGCAAAAAATATAACATTTGTCAAGATATCAGTAACTGTCAGTTTCTTGTTTTTATAATAACGAAGTGAAAATTGCACTTGTGCCAAAATTATTAGGTAAATTATTAATTAAAAAAATTAAATTAAATTAAAATTATTTTGATCTGATTGGTTTAGAAACTAAAAATGTAGCAAGATTTTAATTGGTGTATATATTGCTTGTGGAATAATCATAGTTACACGTCTTGTACATCATACTTTTATGGCCCTATGTTATTAAGTTTATATAAATGAAGAATACAAATAAAAAGTCCAAATTCATATTATTTAATAAATATTTTATTTCATTTAATGAAAGTTTAAACATTAGTTAGCTGTATACTGATCCTCTTCTTCATCACATTCAGTGCATCCCCCAACTTCTTCGTAATCTCTTTCTAAAACAGCTAAATTTTCCCTGGCATCTATAAACTCTCCCTCCTCCATTCCTTCCCCAACATACCAATGAATAAACGCTCTTTTAGCAAACATGCAGTCAAACTTGTAATCAATTCTGGTCCAAGCTTCTGCTATTGCAGTGGTATTTGATAGCAAACAAAGGGCCCTTTGGACTTTAGCTAAATCTCCTCCAGGAACTGCTGTAGGTGGTTGGTAGTTAATGCCAATTTTAAATCCAGTGGGACACCAATCGACGTAATGAATATAGTTAGACCTTTTAAGTTTTTGAATTGTTTCATTAACATCTTTTGGAGTTACATCTCCTCGATACAACATACAGCATGACATGTATTTACCGTACTGTGCACGGCATTTTACCATTTGGTTACTTGGATCAAAACATTCTGAAGTTATGTCAGCTACTGACAAAGGTTCATGATAAGCTCTTTCAGAGGTAACAACTGGAGCGTAAGACAATAAAGGATAATGTATACGTGGAAAAGGAACTAAATTGGTTTGAAACTCAGCTAAATCTATGTTTAATGAACCATCAAATCTTAATGATGCAGTTATGGAAGATATCACCTGAGCAATTAATCGGTTTAGATTTGTATATGTAGGCCGTTCTATAGAAAGATTTCTATTACAAATATCATAGATAGCTTCGTTATCTACAATAAAGGCACAATCACAGTGTTCTATGGTAGAGTTTGTAGTTAAAACAGCATTATATGGTTCTACAACAGCTGTTGATACTTGAGGAGCTGGATAAATAGCTACTTCCATTTTAATTTTCTTTGGATACATGAATGAAAGTTTTTCTAAGAGTAAGGAGGTAAAGCCTGAACCGGTACCTCCTCCAAATGAATGAAAAATTAAAAATCCTTGAAGAGCATCACAGTGGTCACATAGTTTTCTAATTCTACCTAGTAATTAAAAAAAAAATATTAATGAGTTTGGACTTGGAAAATCTTAATAAAAGGAACATTTTAAAAGAACTTGGGAGTAATATTGGTTATAATTTATAATAAAATCCATAGTCCAATCTTTAAGCTCAGCAGCTCAGGTCAGATTTTTTGAAAACAAAGCATATTTTTATATAAACTTTTTTGTACTTACTTAGCACTACTCCAAGATTGTTTCTTCCAATACTGTAATGTCCCCTAGCATAATTATTTGCAGCATCTTCTTTATCTGAAATCAACTGTTCTGGGTGAAATAGCCTGGCGTATGTTCCCACCCGTACTTCGTCAATAACAGTGGGCTCCAAGTCTACCATAATGGCGCGGGGGATATTTTTTCCAGATTCTGTTTCCATGAAAAACGTTTCAATACTAGAGTCCATATAATCCCCGCAGCATCTACATGGGTCTGAAGAACGGCCATCTGGTCGGATTCCGTGTTCCAAACAAAACAGTTCCCAGCAGGCGTTGCCAATCTGAACGCCCGCTTGACCCACAAAAATTGATATTACTTCACGCTAAAAAATAATAAATAAGGGCAACTTGCACCAACTTTTTTGTTTGGGATTATCTTAACTAAACCAAGTTTAAGTTAAAAATGCTGCGTTCTGATTAGTCGGCCGTAAACTTAATCCAAGTTTAAAGTTAAACCATCGTTGGTGTAAGTGGCACTAAGTACTAAGTTTTTTACTGTGATTTCGGTATTTCGAATATTGGTACGATTCTTAATGTGCGATTAAATTAGCCTGCATAAAAAGTAAATCTTCATCATTTTAAAAGGTGGCACTTGGATTTTTTCTGCCATAATAATAGTTGGTGTTACTCTATCAATTGCAGCAATTTTAAAAAATCAAAACCTTCGCCATTATTAATTTAAAACATGATACAGGTCTATACATGATATGAATATATACATTTTTTTATTTTATATTTCAGTTTTTTTTTAATTAATATTAAACCGTTTTATAATGCGGTATAACAGAAATAGAAACATAAATAATGGTTTCTTGGTAATAAATTAAATAGTTTATATTTAATTATTAATTTTCTTACCATAATTTATAGTTTTAACTAGTAATTTTATTAAACTACATCAATTTTATAATGTCCTGTAAATTTAGGTGGAACAGAAATGTAACATTTTGACAAAACTGTCACTGACATAAAGTCATTTTGATGCCAACAAATATTTTAGCCATTTTTTTGTGGTTAATCACGTATAACACCGGTTAATGGTGCGAATATTTTATTATGTCTATGATTTAAAAAGTCCAAACAATTTTACTATACTTACAGATTTTGTCGTGAATTATATTCAATATATGAGTCATATCGAATCATACCCAGCATTGTCCAAAAATTAAAAAAACGAGTTGAATACATTGTTAAATTCCTTATAAAAATGCGCAGGGATCTATTATTTTGTTTGATTTTAAAACAAACCCTAAGCCCCCTAAAAAAAGGTGCAAAAATAACGGTTGGTTCCAAACCCGGCAATGCACAGGGGGATGGAATGTAGCGGCCGCGGTCAAAATTAATTTCTAACTTTATTACTAGAGATAGAAAGTTCAGTTTTTTTTTATTTTGTAGAGGAATGTTTAGGCTATAAAACAGTGTATAGAAAATTAATTTGCCTTATTCAATCTGGGAGAAAAATAAGGGCAAACATAGAGAATATATTTTTTTTAATAATTATATTTATATATCTCATTATATTTAAATTATTTTGCTTAGTTTTAGCTTATAATATATTAAAATATACTTTCTGGGCAACAAAAATATATATTTTTTTTATTAAGTTGACATCATGGTTTCCCGTAAAAGTCCAAAATTTTCTAAGTTTTCTTAAAAACCGAAATATCAAAAAGAAAGCCTCTCTAGATAGAAAAGTATAAACAATGCTTTTATCTGAGCTCTTGTACTTTAAAATCTTACCAAAATAAGCGAGATAAAAATAAAATTAAAATATATTTATGATATACCTATACATATTTGCGCCTCTTGCTCCTGGTCGATTTGCCTCAAATATAATTTTCATCATCAGATTCAGTTTTATCGACCTCAAAAACCCCTATATAGCATTTTTTGAAACAATATTATTTTTTTTTCCTTTACCCCCCTTGCCCCACCCAAATTTTTCCAAAATCAAACCCAATCGCGAAGTTTTGGTAACACAACTGTATGCCAAATTTTAAGTCTCTAGCCTAAAGCGTCTTAAGTTATCGTTTTAACAAGATTTCCCAGACACACTTACCGACTGACCAACCGATAATTTTGTTTACTCAAAATCAATGTTGTTTGACATAAAACGACAAAACGCATAATTATGCAAACATTAACACAGGATTTTCCAAAATTTTTGAAAATTTTATTTTTGTTTCGATATTTCTAAAAATCCGTTAAATGGCTTCTTTTGATAATGTTGATGTAGACCAAAGTCCATAACTATAAAATTCAAAATGACGGAGTCAATAAGACGAATCTGTTTTTGAAAAAAATTATGCGTGATGATAACTAAGCCAAAAATAAAAAAAAACATCCGATCACAAAATCCTTGTTGGCCTGTGTAATTATTATACGTATTTATTTACATTGTAATTTATTGACTATAATTTACAAAAAAACTCTGTAAATATCGTAAAATAACCTATCTTGCTTGTAAGCAAAACATTTGTTTATTGAATTTTGTGCAAAGAATCTATTCGTTCTCCCTGGAGTTTCCTGTTAGAAGTGGGTAGGGCTAACTTGATTTCCCATGTGATATAGTAACGTATACAGTTTATACTAATATGTCGTCAGAAAGAATGGAGGTAAAGGAGTTTCATGAACTTATACATATTATTAATAATAATCCTAATAATAATAATAATTAATACTAAGTATCTTTTTCAACTGTGTAACAGCACTGCAAAAGGCGTATTGTGTTTTTAACGTAGAGGAACGGGGCATGTACACCTGACACATACGGTTTTCGAGCTTGTATTATTTTACTACGGAGAATAACGGTAAGTACCAATCCTAAGGAAATCTGCGGTAAGTACACCGAAGAAGTTACCTGCCGCGTTCTTTCTATGTAAAAGTTTGGCATGGATTTTAATTTTTTAATAAACGAAATACTATCTAAACTATATTTATGCTTTTTGGTATTTAAAAAATCTGTTAATTTGTGGTGTCTATATTTAAAATAAAATTGAATATAATTATTTGGTGCTTGCAAGTGAATTTTTGAAATAAATTATAACATCAAATATTTTTTATGATTTTCAGTAACAATATAAATTTTTGATACGTTATATTATAACAAGTCGTAAAGATATGTAGTGCTACGCATTCCATTATATACTATTCACAGTAAATGGTATATTGTATTTTCACAAATACTTTAAAAAAAAATAAAAAAAAAAATTTTTTAAAGATCTTTTTTTGAAAAACGAATTTTTCTTAATTTTTTTAATTTTTTTTCATTTTTTTATTTTTTTTTTTCGTTTTTGATTTTAATAAACCTAGGCCTATAAGGGAAAGTATTATTTTGTTGACAGCAGTTTTTATATTATATTATTATTTAATTATATTTAAACAGATATATCTACTAGATACTATAGTAGTACCTGTACCTGTACTATTAAACAATAGTAGTATAATATTAAACAATATATTTTATTTATTTCTTTTTTTTTATTTCTTGATTGGTCAATATTTTATAATAATATTAATTTTGTCTTCTTATAAGAAATGTATATTTCTTTAGAAACAATAAATGTATCTATCTATCTATTAATTTTGTCTGACTGCCACTAAAATACCCATAAATTTGCTTTCTTTTGTATTTGCTTTATGCTATTTCTCTTTTCAAAACAAAATTTCACATAGAAAGAAGGCGGCAAGTAACATCTTCGATGCACTTACCGCAGATTTCCTTAGGATTGGTACATACCGTTATTCTCCGTAGTAAAATAATACTAAGCTCGAAAACCGTATGTGTCAGGTGTACATGCCAGGTTCCTCTTTAGGAGGGCAGTATTATACCGGATGTCACAGGACTATATTACGACCCCGTTTTTCTTTATTTATTTTAAGATATTTTTTTCAAATATGATACAGTTACTATGTTTAATTTAGTTTGCAAGTGGATCTTCTGGTGGAAAACGGAGTTTTACGTGAAACTGAGGTATATATTAAATATGACTTTAAAAAATAGGTTATATTGTGACATATTGTATCAGAATATAAACATTTGCGATTTTTTCATAATATCATGAAAACATAAGGAAATATGTATTCTTTAGTTTTATCCAAATTATACGTTATAACGCCAAAATGTGGTAAACTTTCTACAACAGTGTTTTAAAACATTGTTGGAAAATAGCTTGGAAGTCTCAGTATACTGTTAAATATCCGAAACAATTTATTATATCACTTATTTATCACTTATATATTTTACACTTATTTATTATATCACTTTAAAGTAAATAATTATTTGATTATATAACATTTTTCAAGAATTCTCTTCACCAGGTATTATCCAGCAACAATGGTTATTTACCAAATAACACAGTTTTGAGTTGAGTCAACCAGTATCGAATTTAGAGGCAGTAAAATTAAAGAAACCACTGGACAAAATAGTAGTTTGTGATACAAGGATGAAACTAGTAATTTTCGTAAGGAGTAAGCGACTTAAGTCCTTAGTGCATGAGAATGCACTAAGGACTTGTCGCAAACGAGTTGCGAACAACATTTTTCGTTCGATCTATAGTCTAGACTCTTTAAAAATGTATATTTTAAATAATTACCTGTGTTTAATTTTGACATTTCAAAATGTTATAAACAGGTAATTCTTTAAAATATACATTTTTAAAGAGTCTAGACTGTAGATCGAACGAAAAATGTTGTTCGCAACTCGTTTGCGACAATTCCTTAGTGCACTCGAATGATTTTTTGATTTCGCTTCGCGTCGTCAAAAAAACTTAATTCTCGTGCACCAAGGACTAAAGTCGCTTACTCGTTACGAAAACTACTATTTAGGGCGATTACGTAGATTGCCATCCGAGCTTGGACAGCGAGGTTGGCAACCATAATCGCCCTAAAAACAGTTTTCGTCCATGTACCATACACTATTTTTTATTGGATTGTAATATATTAAATACATTGTTATTTTTTACAACAAATTTGAGGTTAGATATCAAATGTCAACAGTTTCAAAATGAATCAACCAATCAACGTCGACTATTTTACCTTTGCAGCCTAGGCCGAAAAATTAAACTTTTCGTTCAGGTTCATTATTAAAAGTGGCACTTTTAGATACAATCGAAAAAAAAAACATAGTTAGGATGAGGTTCCTTGCCAATAACCAATAAGCGAACAAAGAAACAAGCAACAAGGCGAAAACGTCAAAGAAATAAAGGTCAAGTCAAATGGGGCTCCCTTATTTAAAACAGAACAAGAAACAGGTCAAGCTCCTGAAAAAACTAATGGCACTGCTAGTCTCTAAAAAATATAAGTACCTACCTCTAAAGGACAATCCCACAAACAACAAACATGTCGGACGGGACAAACTCACGTCAACAGAAATTATTCTCTTCTGGATACATATCTGCCAAGAGTTAAAAAAAAAACTCCCTCGCGAAGAAGACTACTTTTTTTAAAGACCGAAACAGTTAAGAAAATCCTTACGTAATTCGTTTTTCGCGTTTCTAGTAGTATTTTATGTAAATATTCCTTAATTTATTTTAATTTAGGTTTTATTTATTTGAACTAATTACACATTAACAGTTTTTTTAAGCTATAATTTAATTAAAATGTTTGGAATACCTACCTAAAACTTTTCTTGTTATTTTTGATTTTCTAGAAAAGTCTGAATCTGAATTTAAGGAATTTTGGCACACTTTTTTAAGCGTAGAAAAAAATGGTGACCTGATGGAGCAATTATGAGGTCAGATTCGTATTCAGCGTCCCCAAAAATATAAAAAATGCGTTGGTCCAGTCTCTGGCACATGATTAAAAAAATAATAAAATAAATAGTTATTTATATATCAAGGGAGCGAAGCGAAGCGAGGGAAACAATCCTGCTAGTGGCTGAAACACAGTTTACTCCAGAGGTATATACACTATTTTATGCACGACCGACAACTATATTTACATAAATTCAATTGCCTTTGCAATTGTTTTTTCATTATGGTCGTAATATTTTAAATGTGGCACGCTCTTAAAACAAATTTCACAAAGTTTTTAAGAAAAAGTAATTAAAAAAACGGATTTTGATGAAATAATTCTGCAACCTATTGAAACTGACCCCATATTAGATTTTCAGTAGTAATATCATAAGTGCATGTTGAATTATCGATAATTTTTTTACTGATTAATCAGATGCTACCCTGGTAGAAAAGTACATAAATCTAACTTAACATATAATTAGATTAGTGACATTTTTATGTTTAGTCTTGTACCGTAATTAATACGTTCACTGCCAACGGCTAGTTTTGACAGCGGAGCAATGGGTATGGGCAAGGGAAAAATAGAAAGAATTGATTAATGTTGTTAGGGGCGCCAGTTACTTTAGCTTTTACTCCTTTAGGTAAGTAACAACCTAGTGTAAATACTTAAGCTTTTCAGTTTGAGAAAATATAACCCCTAAATAAAATAAGATAATTCATTTGAGAAATTTATTATAAATAAACTTAATGAAAGCACATCAAGTAATGTATTAATATATATAAAAAATATGTGTAATTATATTAAGATATAATTAAAGAGATCTTAATAAAAATTACTAAATTCAGAAATCATTCGACTTAAATGTATAAAGAAAACATGAAGTTCAGCAAGCACCAAGAAATGTATGTAAACAACAATCATTTCTTGCAGTGTATAAAAGTCATGCTTAAATTAGAAATCATTTAATCAAAAGTATGATATTTAATAATTAATAAATGAGATTAAATGTTTTAAAAAAAATAAGTACCTAAAAATGAACAAAAGCCAGAAGGGCATATAGTATTAATCAATACTATATCAGATCTGATAAAGTTTACAGTTATAAGAATATTGAAATAAAAGAATTTAAAAATATGAAATATTGCTTTCAAAAGTTTTCAGAATGAGTACTTAGCTGGTTTCTGCAAAATCCATGAGGTATGAATTCCATCGTCTCCATCTGTGCAAGTCTCCCCTATGCTGATGAATTCATTTCTCAAATGAAAGAAAAAAAAATATAGGCTGTCCCATCTACTTTGGAAAAATTATCTTCCAGGATAAAATGTACGATTGAAAATGTTGTCCGGGATTAAATATGCTTTTGAAAATTATGTCCAATATAAAATTGTCTGCTAGACGGTCATATAGAATTTATCTATTCCGAAAAATACAGAACCATGTTCCAACAGAACATCACTCCATGCGGAGAACTTGTATATCAAATATACCAAAATAAACTTCAACTTAAATTAATGTAATTCCATATTAATGGTATAGAAATGGTGAGTAATTAATGGTAATTAATTAATGTAGTAATAATGGTGCTAAAACAATAATTATATCTCAGAAATATTCTAAGAAACAGAAAAAATTTAACTTACGTGTCATTCTAAGTCTTCGATGTCCATCGAAACGTTATAAATGCGTAATTGTAGAAAATAACAGTTATAATATCTTCCGCATTGTTTAAATATTCATTTTCACTAACTTTAAATAAAAATACATGAAGGATTACTTCGATGATTACAGAAAATAAACACTCGTCAAAATGACACCACCATTGTACAGAGTTCATCAAGAAGGAGCGAAAATCGACCTTATCAACCGGTATGAACCCTTCAGGTAAATAAAATTCTATTTCTGAACTATTAGCGACATCTATGCAAGTCATTATCAACTACAGTTTTACCGTATAGGATTCCTAATAAAGGTAACGAAAACTACATCAAAGATAATAACCAAAAAGAATATTTCCTAATAAATCCGTATTAGTGATATCTAACCTCAAAATCTTACTCTAAGAAACAAATATAAACAATACTTATTGTTTATCAGCAAAACTAATAAAAATACGAACAGAATACTAAGTGTCCTGTGAACTAAGTATAAACAAAATACTGAATCTAAGTGAGCAGTTCCAGCAAACTATTTTCAACAAATTCTGGATTATCCCGAAGAAATAATCATACGAAACTTTCCAGGAGAGACAAGCTACAAATGAAAGCCAGTGAAATCCAACCCTCAATAGACTCTGAAACATATAAAAACCAGGTAAGTCCATAGACAAATGCACCATAGAGAAATAAGTCATATGATTCTTTATTATTAAAAATCATATTCTAATTATGTTTTCTTTATGTTATTTTCAGGTAGAACTATGGAATAGAGACTTATATGGTTAGAATTCAGTTCCTGCTACAAAATAGTCCCAGATACAAAATAGTTCTGTACATACGTAACTATTTATATACAAAATAAACATAAATTATAACGTAAGTAAACGAATAGTTTAATTAACCCTTGCTATATTACAAAGTGACGATTTATGTCGTTACACATGCCCCCTCCAAAAATAATAAAAATATTTAATATACAAAAAATATTTTTATACCAAACTCTATAACTATTTAACTTAAATAGCTAAAATATATACTATATTTTATTTAATAAATCAACAAAAAAATACAATACTTTATGTAAATCATTTGAAATACTACTTGATAATTAACAATAGCTAAGCTTGATAACTACGTGTATCATCCGCCTACTCTTATGTAGAACATAATTTTGGGACTTTATCGGTGTGTGTCATAAACAGGTAATTGTCATAATCAGGTAATTGTCATAATCAGGTAATTGTCATAATTAATTTTGTTTTCTTTTTAGCTAAGTTTTATCAAGATAAAAAAATAGAAATAAGACTTGACTGTGTGCACCAGAATTCTCTTCTACAAAAAATATATTTATATATTTTTTTTACTACTATATACAAAAGTTTTGGGTACCCTTTAAATATTTTCAATACATTGATATTTTTTTAAATATCATTCCGAATGATACTAAGAAAATATTCTTATTTAATCAAATCTAGCCAACTGAAATGTCACTATTCGATCCAAAATATTTCTTTAGATCTTTAACATGCCAGTCGCCTCTATGACCATCTGCATTTTCCAAAATATACACTAACTTTGACTTTTTCGCAACAACTTTGCAAAGTATGTACTTTGGAGCAAGTTTTGCAGCAAAACTTTTACTAGCATCTGAGAGTACTTTGTTTCGTCTCCAAACTTTTTCACCTATCTCAAAATTTACTTCACGCTTGCGAAAATCATAAGTACGCTTATTACGTTCATAAGCTTCATGTAAATATTTCTTTACATCAATAAAAATCTCTTTAAGATTTCCCAAGTCTTGGCTATACGAGTCTCTGTCACAAGGTTCTAATTTAACACCATCAGTTGATGTCATTTTGCCATAATAAGTTCCTGTGATAGGTACATTCCTCCCAAAATTAAGAAATGCCGGCGTATACCCCGTAACTTCATTTACAGACGTTCGTAAAGCTAGACCTATTTTTGCTAAATTTTTACACCATTCTTTTTGATTATCTTTTATATATGATCTTATAGCAGTAGAAATTGTGCGATGTTGCCTTTCCGTCGGATTATTTTGACTATGGTAAAGTGCATTAAACCAAATTTTCTGTACATTATATTCATCTGCTAATTTTTTAAAAACTTTACCAGCAAATTGTTTTCCATTATCGACAATTAAAAATTGACAGACTCCGTAAACTAAAAAAACTTCATTCTCAATGAATTTACATATTGCATTTGCAGTAGCTTCCCTTAAAGGATGTAATAATGTATACTTTGTAAACCAGTCTGACACAACTAAAAGATAACAAAAACCTTTAGAACTTCTGGGAAATGGTCCCTGCAAATCACATGAAATAACTTGCCACGGATAATTTACTTCTTTTTCACGACCCATCAATCCAAAACGTGCAGAATTACTAACTTTTTGTGATTGACAAATATTACAACATCTTACATACTTTAAAATATCTTTACGCATTTTTGGCCAAAAATATGTTTCTGAAATTCTATGAAAAGTTTTAAAAAATCCCATATGAGAAGCTAATACATCGTCATGACATTCTTTTAGAACTTGTTTACGACATTTTTGAGGCACTAACAATTTCCACTCTATAATATTACTTTTTACTTTTGTCTTGGTCGGTATGAACTTATAAATATTATCATCAATAACTTTAAATTGCGGATATGAATCTGGACTCTTAACAATTTTTTCCCTCAACTGAATATAATATTTATCACTATTATAATCATTTACATTAAAATTAATTAAATTTACATCTGGAAAAATTGATTTTTCTGGTTCTATTCTATCAAAAGCTCTGGATAACCCATCAGCTACTACATTTAATTTACCTCTACGATATACAATATCCATATCATATTGCTGTAATTTTAATGACCATCTAGCCAAGCGACCAGAGGGATCTTTCATATTACTCAAATATTTTAATGAAGAATGATCTGTAATTACTGTGAATTTAACACCTTCAATATATGGTCTAAACCTATCTATAGCAAACAAAACAGCTAAACATTCCTTTTCACCTACAGAATATTTTATTTCACTACGTGTTAAAGCTCTACTAGCATAAGCTATTACTTTTTCTTGACCATCTTGCGTTTGTGTTAATATGGAACCGAGGCCAACTAAAGAAGCATCACATTGTATAACAAATGGTAAAGAAAAATTGGGACTTGCTAAAGCTGGAGCATTTATTAAAGATTCCTTCAACAATAAAAAAGCTTTTTCTGCATCAGTATTCCAACTAATGGCTTGTTTTTTACCTTTGCCCTTTAAAAGTGAATTTAATGGACTAACAATTGTTGAAAAATTCCTAACAAATCTACGATACCACGAAGCTACACCTAAAAATCGTTTTATTTCTGTACTATTTGTTGGTCTAGGATAGTTTATTATTGCTTCTACTTTTTGCGGATCGGTTCTTAAACCAAAATTATCAATTACAAAACCTAAATACTTAAGTGATTTTCTAAAAAAATTACTTTTTTCAAAATTTATTGTAAGATTAGCAGATTTTAATTTTTCATGTACTATTTGAAGTAATTTAATATGTTCCTCAAAAGTTTTTGATACTATTATAATGTCGTCAATATAAACAAATATATTTGGATAAAAGGAGAAAGGAAAAAGTTTAACCATTAATCTTTGCTGACTTTGTGTTCCATTTTTGAGTCCATAACACATTACATTAAATTCAAATAGTCCCCTACCAGGTACGGAAAATGCAGTTTTTTCTTTAGCAGTTTTTGTAAGTGGAATCTGCCAAAAAGCATTTTTTAAATCTATACTTGATATATATTTTGCATCGCCTAATAAACTTAAAATGGAGTCTATCCTTGGTAAAGGATGTGAATCACCTTTTGTAATAGAATTTAATTTACGTCCATCAAAACAAAAACGGTATGTACCATTAGCTTTTTTTACTAATAAAATTGGTGAATTAAAATCAGAATAAGATGGTGAAACTATATCATCTTTTAACATTTTCTCTAACTCTTTATGTAAAATTTCTATTAAATAAGGTGACAAAGGATATTGACGCATTTTAAAAGGTTTATTATTTCCTGTATCTATATCATGTTCTATTAAATTTGTTCTACCTATTTTTTCGCTATATAATTCTTTAAATAAACTAACAAATTTATCTGCTATCTTTTTCTGTTCGTCTGTCAAGTCACATAAGCCTACTGAATTATCTTTATTTATATCCTGACTATCACTGTTATTACTGATCACATTCAATTTATTAATTTTATTATTCCAAGATTCATCAGAAAAATCCAGAGTCATAGAAAACAATTGTAAAAAATTCACACCAAAAATAAAATTTGTTTCCAAAGAAGGAACAACCAAGACTTGTAAAATCTTAACTTCATTATCTACTTAATAGGTAAATAAACAACACCAGTTACTAACTGTTTAGATTTATCAGCTGTAGTAACATGCGGTATAAGACATTTATCAATTTTTAAATTAAATTTTTCTAAAATTTTAATCGCGTGACCACCAGCCACTGAACAATTTGCACCTGTATCAATCAAAGCTGTTATATTTTTATCAAAAATATTTACTTTAATATATGGACGGTTATCTCTAGGTAATTTAATAAAAGAATTTTTATTAATTACAGACAAACTATACGGTTTATAAAAATTTTTAACTTTATCCAACCAATCTTTCCATTCATTCAAATAAAATCGTTTATTTGTTTCTGTTACACTTGATTTTTGTAAAGAATTGATATTATTTTTATTATAATAAATGTTTTTACAAAAAGTAGTTTTGTTATCCTTTTTTACCTGACTGTCATTATTATTTTTAGCCTTTTTATTAAGTGAATGCCGACTAAAATCATCCACTTTCCTATTTAGTTTTTTGTACAGGAAGGGCAATTTTTAAAAACTACATCTTTATATCCACATTTATAACAAAACTTTGTTCTTTTAGCTAAACATTTGCTAAAAATATGATTTGGTTGGTTACAGTTATAACAAATTATTTGTCTAATTTTATTATTACTACTATTCTGTGTATTATTAAAGCTTTGATTGGTACTTTGACTAATTTGAGAAACTTGACTACTATTACATACTGAACTTTGACGAGTAGAGGAAGATGGGGTAAGTTTGGACACTGTGGTATTATGACTACAATTACATTTACTACTAAAATTTTGACTTATATCCGAACTTAGGACATTTACTTTATTAACTGCTTTATTTTTTGCCACACTTTTACCTGCTATGCTCTTTTGTTTTAATTGATAAGCTTCATCTATTCTTTTACAACTGTCTTTTAAATCTTCTAAATCATTTATTTCTATAAGTGATAATGGTGTAAAATAATGTGGTAATATTCTTTCTCTAATCGTCTTAAGTCTAGTATATAAACTTGCAGCATGAATTAAACGTTTAAACAAGGTTTCCATAGCACCTATAAAAATTGCGATAGATTCATCGGGATTTTGATATCTAGAACGGATATCATCCCATGTTCTATCATCTATGTTAGCTGGAAGAAAATCTTTTTTTAATGCTTGAATTATTTGAGACCACGAATTTAAATTATCTTTAATTGAGAGAAACCATGACAATGCTGGTTCTTTGAATAAGTCATATGCGGATTTAAATAACATTTCGTCTGTAACATTTCTACTTATTTTCATATATTCAACTTGCTCAATAAAATTTAAAACATTAGACTTTCCATCAAAATTAATATTCCATTTATAAACTGGTACTGATTTTAAATAATCATTATCTTTTTTACTAGAAACATTAGGACTAAACTGTGTACTATTATGTAATGAAATATTATTATTTACTTGAGTAAGTTCTGAATTTTTACCAGATTTTTCATAAAGATCTAAAATATCTGCTTCTATTTCTAAACAAGTTGCTTTAGTTATTTCTAAAAATTGAATACGTCTAACTTTATTTTCTTCTACTTCAGGAAAACGTTGCAGACGATTTGTTACATGTACTAAATAAGTTTTTAATTTTCTTAAATCAGCTAAACTATAATCACCATGATATTCTACAATTTCTGAAGATATACTATCTAAAATTCTATTAATATTTTCCACTTCACTGTTAAAATTAAAAGTCGGATCTACATATTTTACTTTAGGATCTTCCCTAGCTATGGCTCTACCTAAAACTTTAATTCTAGATGCTCTATTATTTTTTGCTGTTAAATGTCTTATACGAAGTTCATAATTTACCATTTCTGCAGTCAAAAATCTAATTTCCATTTTATCTAAATCTTCCATTTTGAATATTTATTTTCAAAATTAACTTTAATTTACTCAAAATATTTATTTTAATAATAAAATATTTATACTGTACCACAAATTATTTTTTTTTGTGTACACTGTTCAACAAAGTTTTTTGCATACTTTGGAAAATTTCCCAAATATGTCAAAAAAATACTAAATTATTATTTATCTCAATTGGACAAATTAATAATTATAAATAGTCTCCAAAACTACAAAATTAGCTAATATTTATTCATATCCTTCGCATAAATAAATACCCTATTATCCATTTATTTCTATTGAATAAAAGATAATTTCTAGAAAAACTGAACCCACGCCAAAATTTCTCTATTCCATGTTATTCCATAAAATTCAGAATAAACATAAAAAACACATATCTGATATATCTTATCAGATTAACCCCAATTTTGACTTAATTTTCAACAAAAAATATTTTATTCAACAGTTATATGTAGTTTTTCTCAAAATGAACTTTAAGTTACACCTAAAAATAAGCTTTAGATTTTTATAAAAAATACACTGAGAAAAATGGAGTAAAATTAAAAAAACAAGTGTTCTATCTATCCAAATACCACGTTCTTGGGCGCCAATATTAGTGTACCGTAATTAATACGTTCACTGCCAACGGCTAGTTTTGACAGCGGAGCAATGGGTATGGGCAAGGGAAAAATAGAAAGAATTGATTAATGTTGTTAGGGGCGCCAGTTACTTTAGCTTTTACTCCTTTAGGTAAGTAACAACCTAGTGTAAATACTTAAGCTTTTCAGTTTGAGAAAATATAACCCCTAAATAAAGTAAGATAATTCATTTGAGAAATTTATTATAAATAAACTTAATGAAAGCACATCAAGTAATGTATTAATATATATAAAAAATATGAGTAATTATATTAAGATATAATTAAAGAGATCTTAATAAAAATTACTAAATTCAGAAATCATTCGACTTAAATGTATAAAGAAAACATGAAGTTCAGCAAGCACCAAGAAATGTATGTAAACAACAATCATTTCTTGCAGTGTATAAAAGTCATGCTTAAATTAGAAATCATTTAATCAAAAGTATGATATTTAATAATTAATAAATGAGATTAAATGTTTTAAAAAAAATAAGTACCTAAAAATGAACAAAAGCCAGAAGGGCATATAGTATTAATCAATACTATATCAGATCTGATAAAGTTTACAGTTATAAGAATATTGAAATAAAAGAATTTAAAAATATGAAATATTGCTTTCAAAAGTTTTCAGAATGAGTACTTAGCTGGTTTCTGCAAAATCCATGAGGTATGAATTCCATCGTCTCCATCTGTGCAAGTCTCCCCTATGCTGATGAATTCATTTCTCAAATGAAAGAAAAAAAAATATAGGCTGTCCCATCTACTTTGGAAAAATTATCTTCCAGGATAAAATGTACGATTGAAAATGTTGTCCGGGATTAAATATGCTTTTGAAAATTATGTCCAATATAAAATTGTCTGCTAGACGGTCATATAGAATTTATCTATGCCGAAAAATACAGAACCATGTTCCAACAGAACATCACTCCATGCGGAGAACTTGTATATCAAATATACCAAAATAAACTTCAACTTAAATTAATGTAATTCCATATTAATGGTATAGAAATGGTGAGTAATTAATGGTAATTAATTAATGTAGTAATAATGGTGCTAAAACAATAATTATATCTCAGAAATATTCTAAGAAACAGAAAAAATTTAACTTACGTGTCAAAAAGTCTTCGATGTCCATCGAAACGTTATAAATGCGTAATTGTAGAAAATAACAGTTATAATATCTTCCGCATTGTTTAAATATTCATTTTCACTAACTTTAAATAAAAATACATGAAGGATTACTTCGATGATTACAGAAAATAAACACTCGTCAAAATGACACCACCATTGTACAGAGTTCATCAAGAAGGAGCGAAAATCGACCTTATCAACCGGTATGAACCCTTCAGGTAAATAAAATTCTATTTCTGAACTATTAGCGACATCTATGCAAGTCATTATCAACTACAGTTTTACCGTATAGGATTCCTAATAAAGGTAACGAAAACTACATCAAAGATAATAACCAAAAAGAATATTTCCTAATAAATCCGTATTAGTAATATCTAACCTCAAAATCTTACTCTAAGAAACAAATATAAACAATACTTATTGTTTATCAGCAAAACTAATAAAAATACGAACAGAATACTAAGTGTCCTGTGAACTAAGTATAAACAAAATACTGAATCTAAGTGAGCAGTTCCAGCAAACTATTTTCAACAAATTCTGGATTATCCCGAAGAAATAATCATACGAAACTTTCCAGGAGAGACAAGCTACAAATGAAAGCCAGTGAAATCCAACCCTCAATAGACTCTGAAACATATAAAAACCAGGTAAGTCCATAGACAAATGCACCATAGAGAAATAAGTCATATGATTCTTTATTATTAAAAATCATATTCTAATTATGTTTTCTTTATGTTATTTTCAGGTAGAACTATGGAATAGAGACTTATATGGTTAGAATTCAGTTCCTGCTACAAAATAGTCCCAGATACAAAATAGTTCTGTACATACGTAACTATTTATATACAAAATAAACATAAATTATAACGTAAGTAAACGAATAGTTTAATTAACCCTTGCTATATTACAAAGTGACGATTTATGTCGTTACAGTCTCTAACGTTATACAAAAAAGTTATAACATATATAAACCTAACCTTAAAAACTAACGTTTGACAAAAACCTTATAAAATACATAAATCTAACTTTAGTTACCTAACCTTTTTTTAACCTTATTCTAACTTTAAATATTTTTTAAATTTCCATTATTAATACGTAATCTAAAAAGTCCAAACCTGGGTTTGATAATTATCAAAAGATTTTATTCTTCTTGATTAAACAGACAGTAATATTATATATGCGCTATCGTTGTTGAGTATAATAAAGGAAAAATTCCAAACCAAATATTTATCTATTACAATATAATTTTATATTTATTATTTCCATAATAAGTTTAAAAAATATTATCCAAAAGTAGAAATTATAGAAAAAGTCTGGCAACGCTGTACTAGAATTGAAAAAATATTATATGGGATAGGGAGAGGAGGGATGTGCGGGAGGAGTGAGACTAGCTCACTGATAGTGGGAATGCATCTGTCCTCTATTAGTGGGTACCATTACTGGTTGAGGACGTTTTTGATCTTTTTGTGAGTGTTGTGTATTTCGTGATCGTAATCTAGAAAGTTTGAAATGAGGGGGTTTGGGTGATCTAAATTGTCTTGTACAAAAGACGTGCTGTAGCGGATGATTTCCGTGTTTAGGAGAGGCATTTCGAGATCTCTGTGTATCTGGTTGTTCCTCATGAACCAGGGGGCATCGAGGCATATTCTGAGTGCCTTGTTTTGGAAGGCCTGGAGTTTTGCTGAGAGCGCTTTGTTAAGGGTGATTTTGTTCCAGGCTGGGGCTCCGTAAAGAAGTACCGGCTTTAGGGTTTGGTTGTAAAGAAGAAGTTTGTTTTTAATGGATAGGGGACTCTTTCTACCTATTAAGGGGTAGAGTTTGGAGAGGCGGCAGTTTGCTATTTGTAGGGTGTTTTTGACGTGCTGATCCCACGTCAGGTTTTTGGAGATTGTAATGCCGAGGTATTTGGCATGGTTTTCCCAGTTAATGGGTTGGCCATTTATCTGAATGGGTTGGGGTGGGCCTCTTCTAATCCTAGAGATTAGAATGCCTTTGGTTTTATTGGCGTTTACTTTGATTTTCCATTTGGAGAACCATTTGATTAGGGCATCCATTTGGCGCTGGAGGGCGATATGGATGCGCTGGGGGTTTCTGGCTTTTGCTAGGATGCCGGTGTCATCGGCGAACAGGGCTATTTCAGTGCCCTGTGTTTTTGGAATATCTGCGGTAAAGAGGTTGTACAGAAGGGGGGATAGTGGGGAAACTTGTGGAACGCCAGCTTTGATGCGGCGGGTGCTGGACTTACAGTCGCCTATTTTTATCTAAAAATCTCTGCCTTTGAGGAAGGAGGCTATGAGTTTAGTGATGCCTGGGGGGAGGCCGAGAAAGTGGAGTTTGGCTACAAGACCTTTGTGCCAAACTTTATCGAAGGCTCAGGAGGATCAGTCCCGCGGCTTCACGCCTATTTAGTCCGTCCGTTACAGAGTCTACCAGGCGAGCTACCTGGTGGACTGTGGAGTGTCTGCTTCGGAAGCCGAATTGCTCGTTTGGAAGGAGATTTAGTTCTTCAACTAGAGTTTGAAGTCTGGTTAGTATGACTTTCTCGGCTATTTTGCCTAGGGAGGAAAGAAGGCTTATGGGGTGGTAGCTTTCAGCAAAAGTTGGATTTTGACCGGGTTTTTTGATTACTATTACGTCTGCGTTTTTCCAGGGCTTTGGAAAGTGGCGCAGTCTGAGCATTGCGTTAACAATGTTAACGATTTCCATAATGGTTTTCCGGGGGAGTATTTTAAGGATTTTATTCGGTATTTGATCGGGGCCGGGGGCTTTTCTTTTTGGGAGATTTTTGATGATGCGTTTGATTTCCTCGGGGGATGTGGGGGTGATAATGTCGTTTTCGACTTGGTTAGTGACTCTATTATAGATGTGATTTATTTCTCTTTCATACAAGAGTTGCTCGTAGTTCTCGTCGTCAGAGTCGGGCTCGGAGTCGGTCTCTGATTCGGAGTCGAAGTCGGGGGGGGGGGGGATTGGAGGGTTTGGTTGAAATTGTTTCCGCATTGCGTCAGCAAATGCTTCGGCTTTTTCGGGGGTGGAGTGGACGACTCCTCTTTGGCCGTGAATTGGGAGCATGCCTCGTTGGTGGTCGAGGGATAGGGTTTTGGCCATTCTCCAAAGTGATCTATCCTGGGGGTTAAGTGACTTTATTGTTTAGTGTCGTGTTTTTATATCAGGAAGGCCGTGGCCATAGTGGGTTGGGGAATCAGGTGCGGTAACCATTATATGGTAACGTTGTAATATTTCGTAAAGCCTACGGCCGTTGGCCGTAGTTGTTCTAGAGTGCCAAAGGGCGTGTTTGCAATTCAAGTCTCCGGCTAGAATTGTTGGATGATTGTCATTAAAGTAGCCTTCGAAGTCGGCGGGTCTGACCTCCTTATTTGGGGGTTTGTAGAGGGACACGATCCTGAATTTGGAATTGTCGTGCATGTTGACGAATATGGAGGTAGTTTCGACTTGATCGCTTTGTGTGGGGGGCGCATGTAGAAGATCGTGAGATATGTGTTTTTTGATATAGATTGCTGTGCCTCCTTTGCGGTCCTGAAGTCTATCGTTACGGTAGCAGGAATAGTTGGGTATGGTACCCCTATGATGTGGTTTAAGACCAGTCTCTTGGATGAGGGCTATATCTATTTGATTTTCATGTAGAAATTCTATGAGTTCCGGTTTGGGTTTTGTTTGTCTAGACATTTTGGGTGCCTGTATGATTGCTAAAATATATTAAGATTTATTTATATAAATAATTTGGCTACAGCTGCCATTTTATGATGCAGGTAGGAATTTCCTAGTTGGCCACGCCCCCTCCGAAAGTTATAAATTAAACGTACTTATAAGGTATTTCTAACTTGAAAATCTAACATTAGATTGACGTTTGTAACCAACGTTTGATTCTAACGTTAAAAAGCGGGACATTTGCACATATTTTATAACGTACTTTTGTACAGTTTTCTAACATTAGAAAAACGTTATTCTAACGTTAAATTTCTACCAGGGTATATTAAATTTATTGTCATCCAAATCAACAAAAAATTATGAAAAAGCTTGTGTGTGTGTAGTGGATCTCCAAAAATTTAAAAGAATATAAAGAAAACGTTTTACCAGTAAATGTTGACGAATTGAATAAAAAGTATAAGGCATCCACAATATGGTCAATATATCCATACAAAAATCAAAGAAGATAAAAGTGTGGTTACAATTTGTTATTTACTTAAATACTTACATTTTCTGTTTACAACGTCTGAAAGTATATTTCCCGATGTTAAAAATCCAGAAATCGACTTTGAGAACTATTTTAATTATAGTTATCAACTGCCTTTAAAGAAGAGTTGTAAAAAAACGTTTTTTTTTTGAATTCTTGTTTTTTTTTGAAGTTTTTTTTTGTGTTTTTTTGTTTTTTTTTTGTTTTTTTTTTTGTTTTTTTTTTGTGAAAATATTCTGAAAATGACAACTTTTGTATTTTAGGATCAATTAGAGACTGTTTTCAATAGTTTTTATTAGTTTTTATTTCAAAATACTTCATTCTTCGTGAAATAATAAAATATATAGATTATACGCCTTCTGTTATCGAGTTTAGGAGTTGAAACCAGTCACATAACCTCACTTTTCTAACGTGTCAAATTTATGAAGTCTGTTTATGTTGCCTGGCCAAAAAAAAAGCAACATATCTTTTTATAGACACACAAACTAACGGAAAAGTTCCGAAAGTGAAATGCATGTATTGTAAAACACTGGTGTCGAAAAATAGAGTTGTTACAACTCAGTTGTAAAAAACCGTTTTAAATTAAATAAATTTTTTTATAATCTGTAATCCTTCATACATGACTTTTACAATAAAAAAATGTGTTCATTTTTAATAAAAAACAAATTTGTTTTTTTATAACTGTGTTTTTTTTAATAAAAAACAAATTTGTTTTTTTATAACTGTGTTTTTTTTAATAAAAAACAAATTTGTTTTTTTATAACTGTGTTTTTTTTAATAAAAAACAAATTTGTTTTTTTATAACTGTGTTTTTTTTAATAAAAAACAAATTTGTTTTTTTATAACTGTGTTTTTTTTAATAAAAAACAAATTTGTTTTTTTATAAAGTCTAGCTTTGTTTTAAAACGGTTTTTTGTGTTTTTTTTTAAACAAATGTTTTTTTTTGAATTTAGAACTCTACTTTAAATCATTGGAATCTGCCTAAGAGACTAAAATAAAAAGTAGCATTTCTTGCTCCAATATATTTGAAAGTGTACATGGATAACATGATTCAAGTAGCACAAGTAAAATAAAGTCTCTCAGTCTCTCTCACTACGTCATCGTCAAATTAAAGCCAGCTTGGCTGTAACAGCGTTTTATAAACGAGTTGTGCAGCGGTTGTAGCGATAGCATTTGGCCAGTTTAGGGGAGTCAGTACATAGTTGTTGTGCGGGTTTCACAGAATCTGAAATATCGCTTTTAGAAACGTCCTAAAGATAGACTACAGCTATATTCTGTATTTTCTTATTGCCAACATAAAACGATAAAAATATCTAAATGCTTTCATAAAAAAATAGGGAATTTAATAATATAATATTGTCATAAACTTAACTCTCGAGTTTACTCTGTTCTAAAAATATCTTTGTTAGATAAAATAACAATATATTATTTATTGTGATAACAAATGGACTTTTATGAATTGTTTGACAAATAATTTAAGTGCGAATAAGATATTATTGTGAAAGGTGATGACAAAAACTTGTTATAATTCACGGGTCCCAGCAATAGTGAAGATTACTTAAAATAAATTAATGTTAATAAAGTTTTACTTTATTTTTTTATTTATTTTTCTTTATACACGGTCCGAAAATTTTCAATACATGTTATTTACAGGATATTATGTTTTTAACAGTAAAACAGTTTCATAAGTTGTGATTTTTTTTAGATTTTCATGTTTATTTTTACTAAGGAAACAAAAAAATGGCGAAGCTATTACATCATGGCCATCTATTAGCCGGCTCTATAGGCTATAAGACAAGCTTCCTGTATGAAATATATTATTTTAGGTTACAGATTTCTGCAATGAATTAGTTCCGTTATTTACCGCCGGATGGATAACCATTTTGACAATAAGAGTGAGTGACTCTAGGCAATAATGCTAGCATTAAGCGGTTTTAAAATGTATTAAATTTCTATTATTTTTGATTGTTTTAAGATAGTTTTAAAGTATATAAAAAAGAACACAAATAGCTGTGGTGTTATTTTGTACTATTTATTGGCTGCGCCAAGTAGATTATAGCTATTACAGTGGATGTAAAGTGTTAAGAACAGCTTAATAAAAAATCCTAAATACAGCAAACTAAATTACCGAAATAAAGCTAAACGCTGGTTTAAAATGCAAGGCACAGCCAATTTAAGCTGTAAAATCTAAGCGTGTTACTTGGGGATACAGATGCTAGAGTAAAACAGTAGGTAGAGTCCCGCACAATAGGGAGTAAAATAGCGTTTGTCCCGGTAGTGCAAAAATGCATTAAAACGCGAACGAACCTAGCGCGTGAGGTGAGAACATTAGTTGTACTTATTTTCATTAGGCGGGGCTGAGTAGCTTAAAAGGGGCAAAATATTTCAGTTTTCATTAATAATAAATAAAAATTAATTATTATTAATTAATACCTATGTTACAGTTACTTAACATTGGTTTTGTTATTGAATAAGAAGGGATGTAAGGATTACCTTTTTAATCAATGGTTTTGTTAAGCGCGCGACTAGGTGTACACACAGTGTATATTAATAGCCGCTATTCTTACACAGTTTCATTGGAAGGTTTTTAAGGTCAGTTTTTTTGTTAAAAATGTATTCTCCCTGATTAAATGGAAGGGCTACGCACAGGCGCGCCCCTCTATTAGCATTAAAAACACCAAATCTGCGAAAAACCAATGATTAAAAAAAATACATATGTATGTATAGATAGATATAAAACAATGTTAAACAGTTTAGTCTAGACTGTTATGTTCTATATTCTCTACAAAGTAACGCCGCCAGCTGTATCTAATCTTCTGAATATAGCTTAAAATTTCCAGTGAATTTCTACAGAATTATAAGTTATCTGTAAATAAAAGCTCTTTTAATTAGGTAATTTTTTTACAAACGAAGTAAACAACATTTTTTGCTGCCCCCAAAAAAAAACATGAAACGGCTAGACTTAAAAATTAATCTCCTAATTAGAGAGATGCGGAGGTTTGGTTTGGAAGGGTCTTTTGTATAATTTTTATACAAAGGATATTCATAAATATTCCTTTATGAAATACGTAGGTAGTAATATTTTTAGCAAATAACTAATTTAGACGTTATTTTCTACAACGTTTGTGGCTCAGCCAATATATTTATACTAAGAATTCCAATCCCAAAATACGGGATTCCAAAAATTTAGGGATGTCCTAAAGATTTTTTTATTCGGGACTCTAAAAGTCCAGAAATCCCAAAAGTGATCCCAAAAAATCTTAAAAAATTTAGGATTAATTTAATTTACTTATACTTGACTACAATTGAATAGTTGAGTTTTAAAAGGGGATCGTCCAACCAATTTGTTTTCGAGAAAACAGCAAAAAACTATTTATTTGCAAACTGTTGATTTAAATTAAAATTTTTAGTCTAAAATTTCTGGCCATTCTTACCATTAAAGAAGAAGAAACA
The DNA here is from genome assembly GCA_958510825.1 of Brachypterus glaber. NCBI lineage: Eukaryota > Metazoa > Arthropoda > Insecta > Coleoptera > Kateretidae > Brachypterus > Brachypterus glaber. Next base: position 27,502,816 of record OY294047.1, read on the forward strand.
GGCTATTTCTACGGCCGACGTACACGAAGCTGAGAGTACGTCCAGTAATTTTTTTTTTGGCTGACTTTAGGGTTTTTAAAACTTTTAGGGTATATTTTTTGTCAGAATTGTATTCTCCCCGTTTAAATAGGGGGTCTAAGCCCCCCCCATCAGAATCAAAAACACCAAACAGGCACAAAAAACGACATAAACCAAAGAATTAGGTTATGTTATGCCGGACGTATAAATAGCGAATACCTACATTGTTTTTTTGTCAATTTTTAGGGTTTTTAAAGCTTTTATGGTATATTTTTCTACAGAATTGTATTCTCCACGTTTAAATGGGGGGCCTACACCAAAAAAAAAATTGTCTAGGAATTAATTAATTAGATATTAAAGAATATGTTTATATAAAAATTATTACCTATTTAACATTTTAATTTATTCCATTAAAATCGTCCTCTGTCCTCTATTAAAAATCGGAAAAAAATTAAATATATATTATTTTATAGGAACTTTTTTTATCAAATATTTCTAACTATTTAATAGAAAACCAGATCCTGCGCCAAATTTTAGCTCAAAAGAACTATTACACTAAAAAATTGAAAAAAAAAATTCTATTTTTTTAAGCTGAAATTTTGCCGCAAGCTGTTCGTTTTTTTAAACCAGTAAACCAGTATTTTAATATACATTAAAACATAATAATAATAATAATTCTTTATTCCAGCCCAGAGGGCCATATACAAAACAAAATACAAAACATACAAAATATCTACAAGAAAATTAATAATTATCCTATATACAAAAGTTCAAAAGAGCTACCGTCCCCCCATTAAAACTCTACTCCAGGTTTGTCATATATTGGAACGCCATAGAATGTCACTTCTCAGCAGAGCCACAATAAAGAGATTTATACAGCCGATCGCGGAACCCAAAAGCCCGAAATCTACGAATAGCTAGGAAGTCATAGCACTAGAAAATCTCGGCATGTTATTTTTAAAAGAGTCTAAACGCATTATTATAGCACACGCGTAGCTTATTTCACCATCCCAGTGTATAATTACACCAAAGTTCGGACATGTAGATCCCTGAGCAATATGTTTGAAATAACAGTTTTTTAAAATATAAGCAGATATTATATAGAAATAGATGGCGCACAAGTCTACCTCAATGTAATGGCTATATTCCTTTTGCGAGTAAAGTCTAAAAACGTTTTCTTAATCAGCGTGCAGAGTTGGCTCTTGGTACTGAAGAGGGCCAGCAGACCGAAACTGTCAGTCTACCAATATCACTCTGTACGATGATTAGAAAATAGATTGATGGAATAATAAATTAATATTTTTATAATTTTGTTTAAAATTAAAAATTTCTGTCCTTACTAATTTTACGTCTAACCACCCGTTAGTGGTACTATGTGCTTGAGACACACAAGTCTTCAACTTGCTACCATTCAAAGTCTCCAGATTAGGAGAGGTATGAGTAATTGTCTACATCTAGAAATAGATGGCGCACAAGTCTACATCAATCTAATGGCTATATTCCTTTTGCGAGTAAAGTCCTAAAACGTTTTCTTAATCAGCGTGCAGAGTTGACTCTTGGTACTGAAGAGGGCCAGCAGCCCGAAACTGCCAGTCTACCAATATCACTCTGTACGATGATTAGAAAATAGATTGATGGAATAATAAATTATATAAGGGTAGTGAGTAAAATAGCTTGCAAAAATTTAATACATTGTGTGCTGTGGAAAATACTAAAAGTTCTCAAATAAGCTTTTAAGTCAACAAAGAGTGCTTACAGGATGTAGGATATCGTGACCGAAGCCCACTTTGTCCCGTAATAGCTTCCGGTGCATCAACTGTTGCAGGAACTTGGCGACGTTATTGCAGACCAGATATATTTTTTCGATGGTTTGTGTAACTTCACTTAAATACAAACTTTCCGGAGGAACCGGCTGTACATTTCATTGAATCGATTTATTATACTACCCTAGTAGAAATTTAACGTTAGAATAACGTTTTTCTAATGTTATAAAACTGTATAAATGTACGTTATAAAATATGTGCAAATATCCGGCTTTTTAACGTTAAAATCAAACGTTAGTTACAAACGTTAGATTTTTAAGTTAGAAATACGTTATACGTTTAATTTCTAACTTTTGAAGGGACGTGGCCAACCAGGAAATGGAATCTGGAGACAAATTTATGCATATAAATAAATCTTAGTATATTATTTTAATAAACCATAGAAAAAATTGTTATCTCTCTATGGTTTATTTAAATCAACTCCAATATGAGTAAGGATCAAGAATTTCTTAATTATATTATTTTAGTAATCATAATATTTTTAAACATAATTTCGTTACATTTATTTATAAAATAGTCATCTTTTTAGGTATTATATATATATATATATATATATATATATATATATATATATATATATATATATATATATATATATATAGATGTTTAATGTCAAAGTGACTCCCATTATAATTGACGTACTTGTCACTCCCATCTGTATATGATAAAATGTGCTATTGTCACACCACGATAACTTGTGCTAATTACACACCCAAAGTGTATGTATGAGAGAACAGTGTTGCCAGATCAACTTAGCTAATTTGTATTAAATTTTAATTGGAGATCGTGATATTGAGGTAGGACATTTTTAGTGGATTAAGTGGATTAGTCGAAGCAATTTAGACGAAAAAACCACGAATAGAAGAAATAATTTATAAAGTTTTGAAATTTCGGTTGTGAACTCCCAGTAGGAACCCAAATACAGATCCGAAGAGTTCCCACCTTCTCGGGGGGAGCTTCATCCCCTTTTGCTGAAAAAACCACCCCCAAACGTGACTTCCTGCCGCTTTTCTGCGTTTATCTCGTAAAAACCGTTACTCCAACGAGAAAATGTTAAAGAACTAATTATATTCTCCATTAAATTCTACATAAAATTATCCTATTAGGTCTTTGTGTATCTTTCACCCAACGCTCACAAATGACCTTGAAAAATAAGCATCACGCTCAGCTCGAAGATAAGAATGAGTCCAGCCCCGTTTTGTATATTGGAGTTTTAGAGGTTGCTGAAAGTAACTGTTAGTGCTTTTACAACCTGTTATTTAACTTGCAATGTTTGTTTATTTATTTATTTATTTGTTTATTGCAAATCTGCCAAAGGCTTTTTCGACCACTTAGAAACTAACTAGAAGGGTAAAATTTGCAAAACTTGCTTAACTCGGCTAACATTACAATTTTGTATAAAACTTACCCCCCAACCCCCCACCACTAAAATTTCAAAAATACATTTTTTACCCCCACAAGATAATTTAAAACTAAAATTAGGTTGCATACTCACCTAGTGATAATAAAATTTTATAATAAATTTTACATTCCCCCTCGTCTCCCCATCACCCCCCGTACGCGTATAAGTCTAAGTTAACCTCCCTCTTTCACCCACTTAGAATAGGGTCTACCTAATTTGATGATCACACTCAAAATAATTTAAAAAAATTATTATTTGGTGAATATCAAATCAATTGAGTGCGGTCACTCAGGGTAGGTGCGGACACATGTTCTCTACTGAATAGAATACTTTGAGTCAAAATACCGCCCCCAGCGCCGCCCTCACACCCAACAAATTTTGCAAATATGGGACTATTTGGTGCGGTCACTCAGGGTAGGTGTGGTCACTCATCCTCTTCACGACAAAGTGGTTTTGGTTGTTGCACCGCCCCCACTTCCGCCCCCAGAAACAATAAACGTGATAAAAATGCCAATATGGGGCAATTTTGTGCGGTCTTTCTGAGTATGTGCGGTCACTCGTCCTCTTCACGACAAAGTGATATTAGTTGTTGTACCGCCCCCAATGCCGCCCCCAGAAATAATAAACGTGATAAAAAATGCAAGTATGGGGCAATTTTGTGCGGTGACTCCGGGTAGGTGCGGTAACTCGTCCTCTTCAGGACATATTGGTTTTGGATGTTGTACCGCCCCCAATGCCACCCCCAGAAACAATAAACGTGATAAAAAAATGCAAATATGGGGCAATTTGGTGCGGTCACTCAGGGTAGGTGCGGTCACTCGTCCTCTTCAAGACAGAGTGGTTTTGGTAATTGTACCGCCCCCAATGCCGCCCCCAGAAACAAAAAACGTGATAAAAAATGGAAATATGGGGCAATTTTGCGCGGTCACTTAGGGTAGTTGCGGTCACTCGACTTCTTCACGTATAAGTGGTTATGGTTATTGTACCGCCCCCAATGTCGCCCCCAGAAACAATAAACGTGATAAAAATTCATATATGGGGTAATTTGGTGCGGTCACTCAGGGTGGGTGCGGTCACTCATCCTCTTCAAGACAAAGTGGTTTAGGTTGTTGTAACGCCCTCAATGCCGCCCCCAAAAACAATAAACGTGATAAAAAATGCACATATGGGGCAATTTCGTGCGGTCACTCAGGGTAGGTGCGGTCACTGGTCCTCTTTAGTACAAAGTAATTTTGGATGTTGTACCGCCCCCAATTCATGTTATCATGTTAATTCTTTCTGGAGGCAGCATTGGGGGCGGTACAACAACTAACACCACTTTGTCGTGAAGAGGACGAGTGACCGCACCTACCCTAACTGACCAAACAAAATTGACCCATATTTGCATTTTTTATCACGTTTATTGTTTCTGGGGGCGAAATTGGGGGCGGTACAACATCGAAAATTAATTTGTGCTAAAGAGGACCAGTGACCACACCTACCCTGAGTGACCTCACGAAATTGCCCCCTATTTGCATTTTTATCACGTTTATTGTTTTTTGGGGCGGCATTGAGGGCGTTACAACAACCTAAACCACTTTGTCTTAAAGAGGATGAGTGACCGCACCCACCCTGAGTGACCGCACGAAATTGCCCCATATTTGCATTTTTTATAACGCTTATTGTTTCTGGGGGCAGCATTGGGGGCGGTAAAATAACCAAAGCCACTTTGTCTTGAAGAGGACGAGTGACCGCACCTACCCTGAGTGACTGCACCAAATTGCCCCATATTTGCATTTTTTATCACGTTTATTGTTTCTGGGGACGGCATTGGGGGCGGTACAATAACCAAAACCACTTTTTCGTGAAGAAGACGAGTGACCGTAACTACACTAAGTGACCGCACAAAATTGCCCCATATTTGCATTTTTTATCACGTTTATTGTGTCTGGGGGCGGCATTGGGGGCGATACAACATCCAAACAAATTTGTCCTGAAGAGGACGAGTGACCGCACCTACTTTGAGTGATCGCACGAAATTGCCCCATATTTGCATTTTTTATCACGTTTATTTGGGGGTGGCATTCCCGTGTGGGGCTTCCAGTCCTCCATCGGGCGCCTCCCCAGGTGGCGGATAGGGGATCGGCTCGTCAGACAATACTTGGCGAGAGTCGGGCACTGCACAACGGGCTATTCGGTTGTTGGTTTGAGATGGCTGGGGTCCACGGCTATCCCGGAGGAAGCCCCAGCCAGCTCTCATCAATGATTTGAGGCCGCGGGGTGAACTAGGGCCCGAGGCGGACCAAAACTGGTTGGGGATCAAATTCCCGTAAAAAACACACACATATCTTACAAGCACTACACACGCACACTGACACACACACACACACACACACACGTGGGTCGGGAGGGTAGGGATTACTCCACCCCCGTAGGGTGGCTCGTGGAGGCTACTTTAGAGGGAAGTCACGATGGAATGGTAGCGGTGAAATAAGCAGGTCAGGCACGCCTGTGCCGCCGATGAAAGGGGCCCACCCTTGCCTAGCTAGCGTAGGGGGCCGCCCTATAAGTCGGTGTATAATCTTGGGGTGTGCAGCGGCTCCAGGTAGCGCCTGGTTGAGGACCCGCTGCACACTTCCGGGGGGCTTCACCAGGGGAAAAGCGGCCGCCAGACTTCTCACTAAGGATGAGCGCCCGCGAGTCATTCGATGGAAAGGGGGGGATCCACGCCCTATCGAATGCCCACACTTACACACTACACAAATACTAGCACACAACTTTGTTCTAGCCATGAATCAAAACGAAAATATGGAAAAGATAGTGCCACAAAAAGAGGAAACAGAGTTCCTCAACTCTATGGAGACGTCCGACGGACACGAGATAGACGCGGTAGAGGAGGAAAAACTCCTTAACTCCCCAGCTGGGTCACCGAGGAAGACGTCCGAAGACACCAACCTCGATGGGGCGGCCGGGGAAGCAGCTGAAGCGGCGGCACTTCGGAAGAAGGAGAACCAAAGAGAGAAGCAGAGGAGGAAGTTCCAAAGAAGGAAGGAGAAGAAGAGGATGGCCAAGGAGGGAGAAGGAGAGCAGCAAAGTAACGCTGCCGCCTCTAGCTCCAGCCTTGCGACGGGGACTGGGCAAGCCGAAGGCGCTCCACAGGCGGATATCCCCACTGGGGGAAGTAAGCCTGTTGGAGGGTGCGGCGACCCCCAAAAACCGGACGGAGGGTTTAGGAGACCGACGCCAGTACCGCGACCTGGCTGCTCACATGAGGGCATACAGGAAGCGGTAAGGCAACCGGTCCCTCAGAAACCTAGCCAAACTCAAGGGAGAGGTCCATCAGCCAGGAACGAAAGGAGAGTGGCCAAGAAGCTCTTTGCGCTGCCAACGGCTCCGGCGTCCGCCCGAGGCGAGGAAAGGAGGCTCCAAGGAACCTCCAGTTCTAAGCCAGAGGCGAGCAAAAAGAGACTGAGGACAGACAAAGAAACACCTCCAGGTAGCTCAAGGAAAAGGCCTAACCACTACCGCACCCCTCCCAACGGCGGAAAGCGCAAGCACGTCTCGCCTCTCCATAGAGGGGAGGGTGGCACACGCCATCAGGTCTCCTCCCTGGAGAGGGGAGAGGGTAACGCGCCGACGCAAATGTCCGATCCTGAAACCACCGAGGACCCTTCGAAGAAGGAGCTGCAGGTGGTAATAAGGTCGGATAGGGAGGACGGTAAGGTTACGCCCGAAGAGGCAGAGCGCTTGAGGGCGAGCATGGTGGAGGAGATGTTCAGGGCTATAGAGGCAACTCCCCCTGTGGGTCCCCTCAGATTCAGGAACTCAGGCGTGGTATTTCCCGGCTGGTTCCTGATAACGACCATGACCCTGCCAACAAAGCGCTGGCTGCTGGAAACCTGGCCAACTCCGACCCTGGAGGGGGTTGCCTTCACCAAGGTGGCGGCAGCCGATGCTCCATGGCCGGAGAAGGTAGGCTTCTGGCTAAGGAAGAAAGAGCTGGACCTAGGCAAGGTGAAGAGGCTGATGGCTTTCCAGAATCCCTCGCTCAACATCGAGGGATGGCGTCACATCCAGACGACGGGAGAGGCAGGAGACTGGTTCCTCACTTTTGTGGTAGAAAGGGACGCCGTCAGGCGCCTAGAGGGGGCGAGCTGGCAGCTGTGCTTCGAGCTGATGACTATTTCCGTAAGGAAGGTCACATCTTGGAGCGGAGTTGTCAGCCGCGGCCCCTCGGGCGCGAGCGGCCCCCAGCGGACCACATAAGTTTTGCCAACCACGCCCCATGAGTGACCCCATCAATGGCGGCGTTAAAGGTAAGCCAGATCAACCTACAGCATAGCAAGAGTGCAACTGGGGAACTGGTGAGCGCTCTTGCTAACAAGGTAGGCGAGATCGTATTGGTACAGGAACCTTATGTTTACAGGAACAACGTAAGGGGGTTAGGTGCAGCCGGCTATAAAATTATAGTTGGCAAAGAGGACGAACACATCAGAACATGTATCCTGGCATCTAAGGAGCTGAACGTGGTTCCATTGACCCAGCTGGGCACCAAGGATGTAACGGCAGCTATTCTGGAGCACAAGGTAAGAGGCATTAGTCATAAGGTGGTGGTGGGTAGCTTATATTTGCCGTACGAAGGCGTACTTCCCTCGAGGGAGTTAGTGAGCCTGGTGGAATTCGCGAATGAACAGCGCCTACCAGTAATTATCGGTTGCGACGCGAACGCACACCACGTGGTGTGGGGAAGCACGGGTATAAACCCTAGGGGGGAAACCTTGTTGGGGTACCTAGCATCGACCAATTTAGAGATAATGAATAGAGGGAAGGAGCCAACATTTGTCAATCGAGTCCGAAAGGAGGTGATTGATATAACGCTGGTATCTATCACTCTATCAGAGAACATTTTGAATTGGAGGGTGTCGTCGGACATAACCATGTCGGACCATCGAATGGTAAGATTTGAGTTAAGGTCGGACAAACCCGATCCAATCATGAAAAGAAACCCAAGGGCAACGGACTGGGAGAATTACCTCTCCCAGCTCAAAAGTCATAACTGGGATTCAGACAGTGAGATACTCACAGAGGAACAATTAGACAAAGAGGTCACCACTCTAAATAATACCATAATCTCAGCTTATGAGGAGGCTTGTCCACTCAGGGAGGCCAAGGACCGAAAGGTCCCATGGTGGAATGGCACGCTGGACACCCTGCGCAAGGAGTGTAGGCGGGCATTCAACCAAGCCTTTAGGGAAGACACAGAGTCCTCATGGGATAGGTATAGAGGGGTGAGAAGGGATTTCAAAAAGGAGCTTAGACGAAGCAAGAAACAAAGCTGGAGGAAATACTGCGGAGACATGGAGTCACTGTCGGATTCTGCAAGGCTGATGAAAATTCTTAGCGGCACGTCTAATAAATCGGTAGGCTCGCTACAGAGACAAGATGGGAGTTGGACCACCTCCAGCGAAGAGTCCTTAAGACTACTGCTGGAGACTCACTTTCCCGGTGAAAGCGTCGAACAAGATAACCCCGAGGTAGAGCAGGGTCCCCTCCCAGGAGGGGACCGGCAACTGGCCGAGGAGGTTATCAAAGACGGCGCGATCAAATGGGCGGTGAAAGAGTTCGACCCATACAAGGCAGCAGGACCGGATGGCATATTCCCAGCGCTACTCCAGGCGGGCATAGAGATCGTTCTTCCCAGCGTGAAGAGGATCTTTAAGGCCAGCCTGGCGCTGGGATATGTTCCAAAGGAATGGAGGAGGGCGAGAGTGGTCTTCATCCCCAAACCGGGTAGGAAGGATTACACAACCGCCAAATCCTTCAGACCAATAAGCCTTACATCTTTCCTGCTGAAAACGCTGGAAAAGATAGTGGACCGGTACCTGATGGAAGGAGTGCTTAGCAGGCATCCTTTCCATAGAGGACAACATGCATATAGGCGAGGCAGGTCGACAGACTCGGCCCTCCACGCTATAGTGCGAAGAGTCGAAAAGGCGTTACACCACAAAGAATGGGCGTTGGCCATATTCTTTGACGTAGAGGGAGCATTCGACAGGGCAAGAACGTCAACCATCTGCGGTGCGCTATTAGCGAGGGGCACCCCGCCAGCGCTGGTTAGTTGGGTAAGATCTGCGCTGGTAGAAAGGAATGTCATGGCCTCTCTGGGGGACTGTCGTCTGGACATCGGGGTGAGGGGTGGATGTCCACAGGGCAGTTGTCTTTCACCTCACTTATGGTGTCTAGTTATGGACAGTCTCCTAGAGAGGCTGACGGCCGCTGGGCTATACGCACAAGCATTTGCAGATGATGGCACGGTCCTAGTCACTGGAAGGTTCTTGGGCACGGTCTGTGAAAGAATCCAGACAGCCTGCAGGATAATAGAAGAGTGGTGTGAGGAAAAAGGCTTATCAGTCAACCCAACAAAGACTGAGCTTATCCTCTTTACCAATAGGAGAAAGATAGAGAACTTTAGGGCCCCCCAAATGTACGGAAAACCGCTTGTGCTCTCACAAGAGGTCAAGTACTTGGGAGTAACCCTAGACAGTAAACTCAACTGGAAGGCGCATGTAGACAAAGTCATTGACAAGTCGATTGCGACCTTCTGGCACTTGCGTCGGGCAGTGGGAAAAAGCTGGGGCATGACCCCACAGATTCTATTATGGATCTATACCGCCGTCATTAGACCCAGAGTCCAATATGGCTCGGTGGTATGGTGGCCAAGCGTCAGCAAAACCACAGTAGCTCGGAGTCTGAGTAAGATCCAAAGACTAGCGTGTCTCGGGATCACCGGCGCAATCAGGACGACCCCCACATCAGCACTGGAAGTTCTACTGGGGCTGCCAACGCTTCCGTCCTGGATAAGGAGGGAGGCAATGGCTAGCTACCTTAGAATGAGAGATGTTGGATGCTGGCTGGGTGAAGGGGCAGTCTACGGACATACAAAAATCGCCGATGTTGCCAGAGTAGAGTTACCTATCAGCAGCATCAAGGTGATAGAGGCGGAAGACCGATTAAGGTTTGACAGAGCATTCTCTCTCACTATACCAACAAAACACGAGTGGGAGAACAAGGAAGTTAATTTTGCCCAAAACGCAACAGTGTGCTATACAGACGGCTCCCGGATGGAAAGCACGCAAAGCTCGGGCGCAGGCTTCTTTGTACAAGACACGGGGGTTCAAAAGAGCTATTCGCTCGGCAGGTACCCCACGGTATTCCAAGCGGAAGTCTTTGCGATACAGGAAGCGGCAAGATGCGAAGAGGTTCTAGGGAGCAACGGATCAGATGTATACATCTGCTCCGACAGCCAAGCAGCCCTGAAGGCTCTCAGTGCACCCAGCACAAGATCCAGTCTTGTGCAGGAATGCATAGAAGCCCTGGAGGAGCTAGCGAGGAACAAAAGAGTCCACCTTGTATGGGTCCCTGGACACAGCGGGATACCAGGCAACGAGAAGGCAGACGAACTTGCCAGGCTCGGAGCCGAAACTCCGTGCATGGGACCCGAACCCATGCTTGGTATTACAAGGAAACAAGTCACATCAGCCCTCAACACGTGGGCTGGAGAAAAACTAAGGGAAAGCTGGTCAACGGTCACGAACTGCAGACAGGCAAAGGACTTCCTTTCCGGTCCAAGCAAGTCAAAAACCGCGTGGCTACTAGGAAGAAGCCGAGCCACGATCAGCCAACTCACAGGGATCCTCACGGGTCACTGTGGACTAGGAAGGCACCTGTTCAAGATGAAGGTTGGTAACGACCCCGTCTGTTCGGGTTGCGGGATAGACGAAGAATCGTCCTTCCATTTCCTAGGACAATGCGATCGGTTCGGCAGAATACGACAGGAGATCTTCGGAGTGGCAACTCTCCGAAGAGAGGAGTTGCGTACCCTTGCCTGGACAGATATCGCGACCTTTATAAGGAGGTCCGGCAGGTTTAGGCAGGGAGTAGGGTAGATGTGTGGCTGGGACAGCTCGGGGCTGGCAAAAAGGGCCATAATGGCCTAGTTGCCTGGCTTGTAGCCTCCCCACCCTTACTACTACTACTACTACATCATGTTTTTAAACTTAAAAGTTTTTAAGACCAACCACGTGCGCGTGAATATTTTAAGAAACGTCTAAATAATTGAAAAAATCGTCAGTTCCTAGGTTAAAACTGTTTAATACTCCATCTGTGATTGGTAGATTTCTTAAAAATTAAACCATGTTTGGTTATTACCCTTAAAATTTAAATTAAAATAAAAGAAACCAAAAACTAAAAAGAAATAATCGATACTAATA
>OY294047.1:27514507-27799496 GCA_958510825.1 Brachypterus glaber
AACCCCCCACAGTTTATGTTGCATAATATGATGTCATGCATTTAAACATGGTTATTTTTTAAGTTTTTTTTTTTATTTTAATCAAAACTATAAAAATATTATATATATATAGGAGAAAGTGGTCCATATTGGGACGTGGTCTATAGTGGGAAATATTTAGTAAATCATAATTTTATTGACGGATAAAGCTATGAATAGTTACAGTAGCTTGCAGAAAGGGCAGTGTTTTGTTGTACGTGTTTATTGACAAATCCATTAAGCGGTATCCGAAAAAAGCTACTGTAGGTAACTCAAACTTGCTATTTTTTTAATTTGCACCCTTTTAATTTCCTTAACAACTTTTTTGGATACCTATTTTAAATTAATTGGTTTTTAACATAACCCTAAATATGGTACGTTTTTACTATTTCTAGCATAGCTAAGTTTACATTTATCAATTTAAAAAATTATTATGGTATTTCTAGAAATTGCATTGTGGTCTATAGTGGGATGCTATTAGCGGTATATAGTGGGACATTTTATAACTTACACTTTTGCTTAAGTAGCAAATTTAAAAACATAAAGGACTATGTTCTAGGACATAGGATCCTTCTTCAAACTTTTCATGTAACAAAAAAGTGTTACTTATTATAACACCAATTTCTTGGACCTTTAATATAATACGTTAATATATTATACTCCCAACTCAATATATAAATTTACGTAACGTATCCTTCTAATATTCTCACTTTCTACGTAAATTCCTAGGTAAATCCCAATAAAAATAAGCCTACATTGCAATGCATTGCAGGCGTTCCCAAGTTATCATATAAATGCTTTGAGACAGAATAAATTTGATTTACTTTAAACTACGTTGAGCTGGTTCAAGTAAAAGTATTTTTATTTTACAATAAAATTAATAGAAATATACATATTAATTAAGAAAAAATTAATTAATGGTTTATGATATATTCCTTACTTTTAGCAACTAGTTAGTTATTTTTACATAACATAAACCTTGTATATTCCAAACTTTTACGTAAATTACAATAAAAATCATCCTACATTGTAGTTCTCAAGTTATTGTAATAACTTTTCTGAGACCTTTCCGATATTTTATTTTATTTACACTCTATATTACTAGTTCAATAAATATATTTATTATTTCATGAATTTACAGTACCAGATTTATTAATCCATTTCATGATATTTAATTTCAGTCAATTTCAGTACCTTGTTTTACTGTTTTCTTTCAGTTTGTAAGTTTCAATAATTTAGTATTATTTTTATTATTAAATAAGCTATTATTGTAAAAAAAGTTTGTATGTTACTAGTGGTCTTTTGCTTATATTTTTAAAAATAAGATTAAAAAACAAAATATTAAATAAACATTAAAAAGTCTTGTATGTATCTGTATGCATTGACAAGGAGTTTTGTCCTAAAGTTTATATAAAGAAAGAAAACATTTATTGAAAAAAATTGTCCCACTATAGACCACTTTCCCTATATATTCCATTAATCTATTTTGCCAACTATTGCACAAAGTGATAACTATTATTATATAATAGTCTGCGCAGTTTTATTTCGGGTTTCTGTAATTTGTTATTACGGGTCATCCAAAACAACAAACTACCATGATAAAATTCAAAATACGACGGTATCTGGGTATAATTTTGTATTGATCTCATAGTTCAGTCGAACGGTCGTGTTAGTCCGGTTGCCAAACGCCTATTGTTGACTGAACCTTGTTTTGTAGTTTAAACAAAAGGTTTTGATGTTTTTTAGATAATTCGAGTGCGCCGATTCGGAATCCGGCGGGTGCCACCTCGTATATGTTGAGGAATTTGAGATAATTGAGGTTAAAACCAACTATGACTGAAATATATGATTTATATTTCACAAAATACCGTTTTGTGGAACATACAATGTCATTGGTTTTTAAATATTTTGGGTGCGCTGAATCCGAATCCTGTGGATCAAGGTTTTCCAAACTTTATTATAAAAATACTAATTTAAATTTTATTTTGTTTCACTACGACCAAAAAGTAAAAACAAATTAAAAATAATACATAAAAAATACAAAAATCACATATTTCGATCGTAGTTGGCTTTTATTCAATTAGGTATCTTAAATTTCTTAACAGATACGAGGTGGCACCCAACGAACTTGAATTCAGTGCACTCAAATTAACTATAAGCCGTAAAGATACTTTAAATACAATGAAAAAATATATCAGCAAAATTAAAAAAATATCCACTCACCATAGGGAACGTTCAAGTATTACGTAACGCAAATTTTGATCATTTTGATTTAAGCTTTCCAAACGAACCCCTTTAGATTACAAAAAAACAGAGAGTGTGCCTTGCACCGCAAGGTCAAACTACCGTTGGGCTATCAGTGCGAATAGCTGTGAATATAGCTCTACACTGGTCGGTATTATGGGGCGGTGAGCTAAACTGTCTCTTTAAAAAAATCTAGGTCGCTAAGGCAGAATTTAGAGGTAAAATTGTTGCAAAAAAATGGTTCTGTTGTTTGTGTGTAAAGAACCTGAAGGGCGCCAATTGGTGTTAGGGGCGTCCAGTCGGCCAATGGATGAAGTTTGAGGGAGCCGATTCCACTTTTTCGAGGCTTGGCTCAAGCCACTTGGAGTACCAATTTGGTCAAGACAGGGCCAAAATTATTTAGACCTTTAAGACAAGGCCGCTAATTTGGACATTGCCTCCCGCCCATCATCGCTGAAGTACTTTAAACCCTCGACGCCGACGCGTTACCTTAATAACGTAAAAAAAAACAAGCCGTTAAGATATTTAATGATACGCATTCCATTATATATAATTTTTTGTCAAAAGATCTTTTTTTGAAAAACGAAAAATTAATAAAAAAAAATAAAAATAAAAAATTTCGAAAAAACTATTTTCAAAATTTTTCATTTTTTTTTAGTTTTCTTTTTGCGAAAAACGAAAAAATGTTGAAAAAAAAATTCCAAATAATAGTTTTTTATTTTCTAAAAAGTTTAACCCCATAACTTTTTTGTTTTTGGGGGGAATTTTCGATCGGATTATTCGTTCTTGAGTTATCGTGACTACAAAAAAACGTGACATCAGACAGACAGACGGTCTTTCAAACACATTTTTATCCAATAATTTTTTGTCTAGGACGTTTTTTGGCGATTTTGGGAAATTCGAAACTACCGTATAATACTATTCTAGTGCAAGTGCTGTGAATATACAGTGCGGTCCAAAAGTCCCCCCCCCCTCTTAACTTTTGAACGAGTTGAGATATCGATTTCAAATTTAAAACTCTTAAATAAGACAACTTAAACTATCTTTAAGCATATATTTAATACTTTTATCTCTTAAAATGTGGGCAGGGGGCGCATGGGGGGAATTTTTTTTCAAATGGAAAGGGGGGTCGTGTGATACATCATTTTAAAGCCTTTAAAATTCTCTATATAACCATACATTTTTAATTTTTTTAAACATGTTTTTTAAGGTTTTGATTTTTCAGTTTTTTGTGATAAAAAAATAATATTTAAGTTTTTTTTTGTTAATTTTATTTATGTCAACTAAAATTAGTTGAAAAGTATAATTTTGTTTCTTCATTATGAAATTAGGCATTTTAAAAAAATTGTTTGGATTTTTTAGAGAAATTTTGACAAAAATGCCCATTTTCAACCCTATTTTAAACCCAAAAAAAAATGTTTAAAAAAAATAAAAAATATACAGTTAAATGGAGAATTTTATAAGCTTTAAAATGATGTATCACACGATCCACCTTTCCAATTAAAAAAATGTCGCCCCAGGCCCCCCTGCCCACATTTTAAGAGCTAAAAGTATCAAATATATGCTTAAAGATAGTTTAAGTTGTCTTATTTAAGAGTTATAAATTTGAAGTCGATATCTAAACTCGTTCAAAAGTTAAGAGGGGGGGTGACTTTTGGACCGCTCTGTATAATAAGCAGCTAATAAAACTATGCTATTTTTCTAAGCACGCCACTGCATGCAAAATTTAAAAGCGCCATAAATTTAGTAAAAATACGCACATAAAACTAAAAATATTTTGGATCATCTAATTCAAATCAAACAGTTAAGGAAAATTTTAAATGTTGCCATGACATGAAATAATTATATTGCTTTTTGTGCCAAATACACCTTTTTTTATTTTTGTTTTGCGTTCCAGAAAAACATAACTAATATTTCTATTTGCGTTCAATACCTAATCCATTAGGACACCCATGGGCGCTCTTTTATTTTAAGTCCTCAATGGTTAAAATGTATTCAAGTGTTTTGCTGTTTACTGTAGTTTTTTATGCATATATCTTACACTGTAAAAAAATGTGTAAATTTACATGCTAGATCAGAGGTAATATGTTGCCAAGGGAACGTTCAAGTATAATAATAATAAATTCCAAATAATAAATACCAAAATTCATACACTTCATACCCCGATTCTCGCGTTATGCAAGGCAAAAATCTCATCATATTTTGGCTACCCTCCTAACACCCCTTATTTGGGGGGTAGCCAAAATATGAAATCTCTATAACGTATAATAATGCGAGAACCGGGATATGAAGTGTATGAATTTTGGGTACAATTTGCGTTACGTAATACTTGAAAGTTCCCCAAGCAGGTTCACGTAAAATTTACGAGATTTAACTTATAATTTGACGCGCACCTGCTTGGGGAACGTTTAAGTATTACCTAACGCAAATTGTACCCAAAATTCATACACTTCATACCCCGGTTCTCGCATTATTATACGTTATAGAGATTTCATATTTTGGCTACCCCCAAATAAGGGGTGTGTTAGGGGGGTAGCCAAAATATGAAGAGATTTCTGCATTACATAACGCGAGAACCGGGGTATGAAGTGTATTAATTTTGGAACAATTTGCGTTAGCTAATACTTGAACGTTCCCCAAGCAGGTTCACGTAAAATTTACGAGATTTAACTTATAATTTGACGTACACCCAGTCAACACAAATACATGGCAGGAACATAGCAGGTACATAACCACTGTTCTATGTGATGTTGCAGACATGTAATTTTTATAGCCCATGTATAGTCCTTGGACTTTAACAATTCCGCCTCAAGTTATGTATCAGCTACATAACATGCTACATATCAGATACATACTAGGTACATAACAATAAAAGTAGGCGTTTCCGAATTTTGCTTGTTATGGAGTGCATCATAGATTTAGACATGGTGAACATTTTTACGTCTTTTTGATAAACCTAATAATTAAAGTATATAAATATCTTTATATGTAGCATCCATCAGGCAAAATTCTTATACGATGTGCATTTTTACTGTGAAAGCAAACTTTCTACCAGGCTTAAAAATCATGGGCCACATAAAAAGCCAATTTTTAGAAAAAAAATAGCAAATAATCATTTTAAAAAAAAAATATATATTTTAATTTTTTGTCTAAAATTATCTAAAATCAGTTTAGTTGTCTAAAAATACATGCGTTTCTACTACTTAAGGGTAAAACTTTTATTATTAACAACAATTTTAAGAATATTAGTGATTCTAACCTATAAAAATTAAAATAATATAGACGCCATATTTAGTATTGAATTCATAACATTTTATGTATCGTGTATGTTCTCGTACCATGTATATGATACATAACATGCAATATTGCATGTTATGTATCATACATAGGTATGTTACATCTTATGTAATATGGCACATGTAACGTAAAAAATCTTTCTGTTGTAGGGCATGTTATGTAGCATACATATGTATGTTATGTCTCATGTAATATGGCACATGTTACCTAAAAAATCTTTCTTTACCATGTTGCATCCATATATGTGCGGACTGGGCACCTGCTTGGCAACATATTACCTTTGATTTAGCATGTAAATTTACACATTTTTTTGTAGTGTAAGCAGAGTTCATACTTTAAGACCATTAAGATAGCACAAAGTGATACTATGGACGTCCAATGGACATCCGTTCAGAGTCCAGATGACACAACTGTCCAAGGACTTGCCTTGCTTACTTAAACTGGTTTTTGCGACTGTGAAAAACTTAATAGAATCTTTATTTACTTTCTCATAAAAGAAAGTATCGCGAAGGAAAAAAAAATATTTTTTTTTTTGCTTAAATCACGTTATTTTTTTCTGAAACGCCGAGAAAAATCAAAATAAGCAACAGAAAAATGATTGTCTGTCTGTCGGTCGGTGTGTCTGTCTGTATCCACAATAACTTAAGAACGCTTTGAGCTAGCGACTTAACATTTGGTATGCAGATGTATTTTTATATTACCTTGAACAAGTTCGTATTTGAGCAAAATCGGTTGAGGGGCTAAAAGGTGGGTTACATTTTTGTTTAGCTCGTAACTTTTTTATTTACAATAGAAGAAAAGTTTAAAAACCACATAAAACGTCATTTTTTTTTCAAGTAAAATAAAATTACACAAAAAATTTTATCATTTTTTTCATGGCCCCCTCTCTCCAAAATGTAATAAATTGTTTCTGGACATAACTTACTTTATGAGAAAGTATTGTCCCCCATTCGAGACGGCTGGTTTAATATGAACTTGTAAGACCATTATTAACCTTTACATGCATAAACTCTAAAATTAATGTGTTTATTTGTTTATAAGATGAAACTCACATGTGTAACAGTATAAACCGTTTTATTTTTAAATTAAATAAGTCGTATACAGAACGTCCGTGTGACAATGTATATGGCACCACGAAACATATAGCTTAAAAAATTATGGGCGTAACATGAACACTGAATGGACTTAAGTAAATATATGGACGTACATAGTACATCCATTATTAGTCCTTGGACCAATGTACTTAAAAGGGATCTAAAATGGACGTCCATTGGACGACCGGTGCTATAATTACGAACATTTTACGACCAAGTTTCTTTAATAAAACATACCTATGCCGAATAATTAAACATCCGTACTACCTAATCCGTTAAACAGGCCCGTACTGGGGAAATTTGGAAAAACGACAATTCTATAATTTAGACATTAATTAGTTATAGATCAATACAAGGTAAAATGTGGTGTTAACACAGAAAATCCGTAGCCACATTATTGGCTGATGTGGTCATTATTTACTAAATATTTGGTAATATTTATTAAAAATTATAGCTACTTTCTAAATGAAAATCACAAAAAAATACCATTTGCAAATGCTATGTACCTACATACCGAATTTTAAGTTTCTAGAACCTTCCGTTCGAAAAATGACACTTTGACAGGTCGGCCATCTTGTTTTTTTGGTTTTGCCGTTTTTTGTTTGTCATTGTACCCATACATACCGAATTTCAAGTTTCTAGAACCTCCCGTTCTAAAAATGATACCTTGACAGGTCGGCAATCTTGTTTTTTTGGTTTTGTCGTTTTTTGTTTGTCATTGTACCCCTACATACCGAATTTCAAGTTTCTACGACCTCCCATTCGAAAAACGTCACTTTGACAGATCGGCCATCTTGTTTTTTAGTTTTTTGATTTTTGTTTGTCATTGCACCCCTACATACCGAATTTCAAGTTTCTAAGACCTCCCTTTCGAAAAATGTCACTTTGATAGGTCGGCCATCATGTTTTTTTGTTTTGTCGATTTTCTTTTTGTCATTGTATCTTGTTTTTTGGTTTTTTGATTTTTGTTTGTCATTGTAACCCTACATACCAAATTTCAAGTTTATACGACCTTTTGTATTTTCCCCATTTGGTTTGTCCCACCCCAATTCTTACCAAAAACAATCCCGAACGAAAACTTTTGGTAACAAACCTGTACGCCAAATTTTAAGTCTCTTTTGAAAAATTAAAAAAATTGTGAACATTTTCTCGAAAGCTAGTCACGTTACTATCGTGCACTCTCTCCCACTCTATGATTATGAACGGCAAAGTGGGAAGAACATATGGTTCTTTTCAAGATCGTTTCGAAGATCGTTAAGAGAGTACTGCGAGATCATTTTTTCTTCAGGGTTATTATTTTTATTTTTATTATTATTATTATTATAAATTACAATAGTAAGCGTTATAAACGATGACATTATTGAATATAATCCTGATTTGCTAATGTTAATTAATTTAGTCTATCACAACAAATAAATATTTAAATATTCATGATAATTATAAATATCACATATAGGTAGATATATCACAGTAGGCGAGTACATCACATTGTATAATGAACAAAAGTTCGGTTTCATCCCTCCATCTCGCGGTTCGCTCTGTTTTTAAACTGGTTAATAGAAGTGGAATTTACAGTTTCTTCAGTTAATCGGTTCCAGCTGTAAACCACGCGGTCGATAGAAAGTTCTTTTGTAGCAATTTTGCACAACGCTCCTTGCATAACTTTTTATTGTGACCTCTAGTTGGTTTTCGGCAAACTGAAAAATTTCCAGATTACATTTATAGTGACAACTCAGAACCTTATCAACTTTTATTAAATCACCTCGCAGACGACGTTGTAGGAGAGTGGGGAGATGAAGCCTTTGGAGGCAGGTTTTGTAGGGTAAATTTCTTAAACTTATAGACAACTTTGTAACTATGTAATTATTTTAAACATTAAAAAATTATTGGAATTCCCCTAGCGCCGACAATGCGGTGGAGATAAAAAAATGTAGTTTCAAGAGAAATTTTAAAATTTTACAATGGGAATGCAAAATAAGTAAAACATTGAATACGCCCCTGTTGTCGTAATAAAAGTATCAACTCTAGTTGTCATTTATCTAACGAAATTTACCCAAAATACCACAGCTAGCAACTTTACAATACCTACCTCTCGGACATAGCAATATCATAATGGGCCACACACAGACCCCATATTTTTTGCGAAAAGTCAGGTTTTGCTTAAAAAAAACCATCCAGGGGTCATCCATTATCCAGAGGTCGCTGAGTTTGTATATGGCATTAGACAATTAAAATTCAAGATGAAAGATCCAATATGGCGCCAAAATTTGGAAGAAAACAATTTATTTTACTCAAAATTGTAATATGTGGGTTTTGGAGTTGCCGAGTCTGGATTTGTCATTAAAAATAAAAACTTAAAATGGCGGATCCAATATGGCCCCAAAATTAAAAAAAAACAATTCATTTTACTCAAAATTGATATTTGGGGGTTTTTGGAATCGTTGAAACGAAATATAATTAAAAATGAAAATTTAAAATGACGGATCCAATATCGCGTCAAAATTTGAAAGAAATATTTTAGTGAAAATTGGTATCTGGGGTTTTTGATGTCGCCGAGTCTGCATGTGGCATTAGAAAATTAAAAATGATGGATCCAATATGACATCGAAATTTAATTAACGAACATTACGCCTATGTTTTATAGTACCTTTCTTTGTTTATTTTTATTTTATTATTGTTTGTGGTAAAAATTAATCCATTATTAGTATTAAATTAATTAAATTAGTGCCGGCTTTAAAAAAAAAAAGTCCAAACTTTTAATGTGAGGATGTTTGTGAGGGGGGTTTAGTTGACAGAGAATATTAGTTAGTATATTTTAAACATATTTTTATTTATTTTTTTAAATATCGCTTTTTTAAGCTTTAAGTTTGGCTTTACTTAATTTATAATTGGAGGATAATGGGGAGGTCCTGTTTTAACCCCCCTCTTATCCTACAAACGACAAAAACCATATTGCGATATATTATGTATATAGTATATAAGTATATACATTTATGTATAAAAAGGCATTTATTTCTAAAATACACAAATCAACCTAAAAACGATTTAGTTTTTAGTGTTTTTATAACTCATCATAATATAGCACGTCTATCTTAAAGTACATAGTCTGAATAAAAGCAGTAATAAAAATTTAAATTAATTTTAGTATTCTGCAATTTGTTTTTAATATATTTACTTGAAATTGAAATTGTATAATTTTTTTTGGGTAGACCAGTTGAATTGCTTAACTTAGCAGTTATGATCTCGCGCATGTCGAAACAATTCTTTTTATATTTTCCAAAACGTACTAAGCTTAACTGAGACGAATTCGAAGTCATCCTTTTATCGTCTTCTTGAATCTAAAGTGGCCCAGTTGCATGTTAAGAATGTGAGGAAGGGTACAGTACCCATGCTCATCAAGAATCTGAAGATAGTTTTCGGGCTGCATAGTGTAAACATTTTTCGAAATTTCGAAACATTTTAACTTGGCCAATTTCTTGCGCCGTTCCAATGCTTTATTTAAATTTTTTTCTTCTACATTCTGTTCTTTGGCATCAATGGTATTATACTGTAAAAAAAAATGCAATAATTAGGGTTTGATGTCATTTTATTTAGGGCTCCTAGCAATGTTTAATAAATAATGTTTATAGCTGAAAGGAATTGAATTTTTTTTACTATATGTACCTCTTTATTCTCCAAATTTAAAGTTATTATTGTTCCAGGAAAAGAAAGGCCCCACCCCCAACCAATTCAAATAAATGAGCAAAACATTAACTAAGAAAAACGATATCCAGGCATTACCGTATCCAAAAATCTTAAGTGGGATCGGCACCTCAAAAAAGTAATAGATTGGAAAATTCTCCTATGCATTAAAAATAACCATCTCTACAATCAAACCATCAAGCCAGTACTCTTCTACGGAACCCCAGCCTGGAACAAAATCACCCTTAACCAAACTCTTATCCAAATTCCTTTGAAAACAAAATACTCAGAAAATGGCTCAACGCCCAATGTTTTATGAGTAACACAGATGTTCTTAACCAGCAATGTCTCTAATCTCCATTCAAATCAACCCCTATTCAGACAAATGAGCCACATGAAGCCTGTTAATTAACTTGTACATAGGAAAACTTAGCGCAAAATCTGAGCAAAAAATTGGATCAAGGCAGCTATGATTAGTTGTTTAAAAATTACTTTTAGTGGTATTTTTATCACCCATTGTAACTTTGATCATTTTTAACATGTGGGTTTAATTAAAAGTAATTTTAGGTCATGTTTTCCATATGAAAATTTTCATAAAAAGTGGAAGTTTATTTAAAATTACAATAAAATGTTTTTTTTTTATTCATAATGTTATAATAAAGTAAAAGTTTACATTACCTGAGCTAGTGATACCTAAAGTTATTCTAAAAATTTGAACCAGTATTATTTTAACTTATCACATCCCTAGTAGCAATTTTTGTCAAGTCTTAAGCAAGTCTGGCTCAAGATTCTTGATCAAGTAACTGCATCCAGATTTTGACAATTCTGGCGCAAGATACTGTCGACAGATTCTAAGAATCTTGCTCAAGAGTTGTCAAAGAATTGCTATAGATACTTCGTCAAGACTCTTGAACAGTTTGGACCACAGAACACTAGGTTTGGACTGGACTTGTAGCAAGAAAAATTGACAAGAAATCGAAAATCGATCTCTATCATGATCAAATCGTACTTGTTAGAGTAGGTCAAGATACTTGACCAAGAATCTTGTCAAATTGCTTGTCAAACTGCTTGCTACAGACTTGACGAACAGGCTTGACAAAGTATTGCTAAATGCTCTGCTTCCGGAATCTTGCTAAAGTCTTGCTCAAATCTGGATACAGACTCTTGATTAATTCTCTTGCTCAAGAATTGTCAAATTCTTTACTAAGAACTTTATCAAGTACTCTGGTCAAGAAACTTGTCCAAGTTCAATGTTACTAGGGATTATATTGATTTATTTTAACAAAATATGTGTAGATTGATGCACTAGTTTTATATCAACCTTACATAGGGTATTAAATTATATACAGGGTGTTCCGTGAGGAAAGGGAAATATTTTAAGGATGTATTCTAGAGGTCAAAATAGGAAAAAAGTTCTTATAAACAAATGTCCAAAAACGACTCGTAAGGGAGCTACGCCCCTTCAAAGGGGTCCCAAAATTTCGATTTTTTATTAATAACTTCGGAACCCTTTGTGTTAAAGCATCGAGGTTTAGCACGTGATCTATGCTTTATAAAGCCTATCAGCCAATGGTATTTGCATGTAGTTACTTTAACCAGGGGCGTCCGTAATGGGGGGTCTTATCACTTTTTTGCCCAAAACTTCTTCTGCACAACTTTTTTGTGGGTTTATTTTTAGAATATTATAACCAAGGTAAAAACACATAAAAAAGGTACTCTTGTTGTAATACCATAGGATTAACTGTTTTCGAAAAAAATACAATTAAAGGCAAACTTACACCTTTCTAGAACCAAAAATTAAAACTAAAATGTTAAAAACCAGAATTTTAATTTTGCAGTGTGATTCTACATCAAAAGCTAAGAAAAAAAGTTTTATACATGTAGGTTCAAAAATCGATTTTAAAGGTACCATCACCCTTCAAAAATTTTGGAGACCATAACTCCCTTATCATTGATTTTTGGAATTACCTGTATACAAACTTTTTTTCTAAGTGTTTGGTGTACAGTTAACCTACACCAATGAAATTTTGGTTTTCAACAATTTGGTGTTTAATTTTTGGTTCTTGAATCTTGTAATTTTGCCTTTAATTGTATTTTTCTCGAAAACGGTTAATCCTAAAGTATTTTAGCAAGAGTACCTTTTTAATGTGTTTTTACCTAAAGAATACTATTCCAATAATAAAACCACAAAAAACTTTAACAGAAAAAAGTTTGGGGCCAAAAAGTGATTAGACCCCTCTTGTCGCACGCCCCTGGTTTAAGTGACTACATGCAAATACCATTGGCTAATAGACCTTATTAAGAATAGATCACATGCAAAACCTTGCTGCTATAACACAAAGGGTTAAGAAGTTATTAATTAAAAATTAAATTTTTGGTACCCCATTTGAAGGGGCGTAGCTCCCTTATGAGCCGTTTGTGGACATATGTTTATGGGAACTTTTTTTCTTATTTTGACCTATACAACGTATTCTTTAAATATTTCCCTTTCCTCACGGAACACCCTGTATATTATTAAAACAAAAAAAAGAAACAAATGAGCATAAACTCAGATAGATTCTGCGCGGAGTTTTCCTATAGATTCATTTACCTCATTTATTATTTTTTGCACCTTGAAATTAGTTTTGCCTTGTTCTGTATATATTTTACTCTGGTAATTTTTAAGTAGTCCCAATTTCTTTTTATGTTCTAAGTCGGTGTGATATTTTTGCCGTAAGGCCTCATATCTAATTTTGCTTTTTTTATATTCTCCTTCTTTTGTATATACATTTTTCTGATTGCCAAGAGTTGGTTCCCAAACCATTTCCTTTATTAATTTAATTTCTTCTTGGGTGTATTTAGGTTTCTGGTTTTGGCCATGTAAAAAACGACTGGTTTCATATTGTATACTATCTTCATCTACAGTTTTTTTTGTTGAATTTTTATGTTTTAATCTGCATTGTCTCACTATTTTTATATATTCTGGAAATATTTTTTTCTCTCGTGACTGTTGGCGTAGTGTACAATTTACGCTACGCCAATAGTCGCATTTTTGTGGAATTAATTCTTTCTCATTTGACCCTTAAAAAAAC
Organism: Brachypterus glaber; assembly: GCA_958510825.1. Taxonomy (NCBI): domain Eukaryota; kingdom Metazoa; phylum Arthropoda; class Insecta; order Coleoptera; family Kateretidae; genus Brachypterus; species Brachypterus glaber. The sequence continues at coordinate 27,527,913 of OY294047.1, forward strand.
GTAAAAATTAATTAACTAGAGCTTACTAAAACCCCTTTTAGTACTTATATTTTTACTACATGGTTGTAGTAAGTACACTAAAAAAAATTACATTAGCATGCAAATTTTATAATATTCGATTTTTTTATTTTTTTTATAAATTCAAAAAAAAATTTTCAAAATTTTTTCAAAATTTTTCAAAAACTTTTGTTTAAATTTTGTTTTTGCGAAAAACTTCAACAAAAAAAATCAAAATTATTGATTACTTTCCCCAAGGAAAGTCTTGCGTTGGTAAAAAAAAAATCGAAAAATGTTTTTGCTTTTTTTATATCCAAAAAATATGATTTCCGTAAATTCTGTCTCTCGGTCGGTCTGTCAGTCTGTGTGTCCGGGAGTTTGTGACCACGATAACTCAATAAAGCTTCGGACTAGATACTTCAAATTTGGACCATTGATTGATTATCCAAAGTTCTAGGCTGGGATTTTTTTTGGTAAAAATCGGATTGGATTAAGGGGGTAAAATGGTGTAAAAACTATTTTTTTCAAAAACAAAAAATTATTTATTTTTCGTTTTACGAAAAAAATGTTTTTTTGAAAAAAAAAATTTAAACTTTTAATTTTTTTAATTTTTTTTAAACTTTGATTTTAATTAATCTAGGCCTATAGGGGAGAGTATTATTTTGTTGGCAGCAGTATTTTTTTTAATTTTAGTTTTTGCGAAACACAAAAAAATTTTGGAAAAAAAATTGAAAATGATTTTTTTATTTATTTTTTTAAGTTTAACCCCCCTTAACTTTTTCAAAATTGGTAGAATTTATCCTTATAATAAACGTAATTTTTCCTGAAAAAGCTCGTGAAAAAGTTACGTTAATCGAAAATTTCAGCTTTTTTCGATTTTTTTTGGGGGATTACTTTTAAATTAGTGGAAAAAAGTAAATTTTTCTGAAAAAGTAAGGTTAGTCGGAATTTTCTTTCAGCTTTTTTTTTATTGTTTTAAAAATAATAACTTTTTTAATTTTGGGGTATTACTTTCAAAAACAATAGGGATCTTCCCCTTGTAGAACTTGATTTTTCCTGAAAATTATTCGTTCTCGAGTTAACGTGTCTACAAAAAACGTGACGGACAGACGGACATTAAAAAAAAAGTTGATTATTTTTTCATGAAACAAATTTATATCCAAGAGTTTTTTGTCTAATACGATTTTTGAAATTTTTTGAAAATTCGAAACTACCGTATATTATTTTAGCGCAGGCGCTGTGAATAATATAATAAGAGGATAAATATTAAAAATCAAGTGATATAAAAAAGTGAGCAGCCTACGATTTTTGTTTTGGTCTTAAAATGATCAAGCATCAAAGAAATAAAATATAAAACAAGCACTTTTAGGTTATACTTAATTGCAGCGCAGTGTGCGTAAGTTTAACTGTCAGATTTTTTTTCCATTTAACTAACACAAGTATGTTAATAAGTACTATAATTTTAAACTAAATTAAATTGTTTGATATTTACAAATTTAAAAAATCTATATAAAATATTTTACTATTCCTTAAAACGACTTTTGTTTGATTAACGCAGTCGTCCTTCCGAAGTGACTGATCGATTTCGTGCTTTTTAGCACTCTTCAGAGCCACATATCGGTAGTAAGGATAACTACGAAAATCAAATCCTTTCCATATATCTCTATATAGAGTTTAAAATTCGTTGTAAGGAATAGTAAAAACAGCTAGCGACATCTACTGCTAAAAGCAGAGACTGGATAAACCTATCGACAGTCCAAAAAAGGAAGCAGTTATTGGTTTCAAGAACCTATTGCACGCTGTCGATAGGGGGCAGATTAATCAATGACACGGTGGACATTGCCGCCAATTGTATCCTAAACGCTAGGAGGGCCTTTTACAGTGGTATCTGAATTAATAAACTAAATTAAATTGTTTGATATTTACAAATTTAAAAAATCTATATAAAATATTTTACTATTCCTTAAAACGACTTTTGTTTGATTAACGCAGTCGTCCCTCCGAAGTGACTGATCGATTTTGTGCTTTTTAGCACTCTTCAGAGCCACATATCGGTAGTAAGGACAACTACGAAAATCAAATCCTTTCCATATATCTCTATATGGAGTTTAAAAATCGAGGCGTCAGCCAAGCAGGTTAATTTTCTCATGGGCAATATCTTACTTTACCCACTAGTACCATAAATAACTAGTTATGTAACAAATTAGAAAATTACTTTAAATAAACTAAATTAAACATTCCAGGGACCCTTTTTAGATATTCTCTTTAAATAAGTACGTATTTTTTGCTATTAAACCGAAAAAAGTTAAATATTAACTTCTGCATAAATAAAAAGTGTATTAGAAAAGAAAAATCTTACTAAAGACCAGCATGAAAACTACAAGCATGGAATGGACTTGTAAATTTAAGTATTTTGTTAATTTAATCTAATGTAATCTTACGCAGTTAAATTTTTAAAAAAGTACCTAATTAAATACATACAATCTTCATTTTAATCTGGGTTATTTCATTTTTATTTTATTTATTACCATTTAGAAGGTACAGGGGTTATTTTAAACTTTTTTTCCACTGCATAATTGTAAATAGTTTAAAATAAATTTTTATCTTTCGTTTTTGCAAAATCCTAAATGATACAAATAAAATGCGCCGCAGGAAATTTTTTGACAAAGTCATGGAGAGCCACAAATTAGCTATGAGCTTGTGATAGGGGCTCTCCACTATAATAAAAAAGCTGTGAAGATATGTAATGCTACGCATTCCATTATATACTAGTCACAGTAAATGTTATATTCAATTTTCCCAAATATTAAAAAAAAATAAATTTTTTTTCAAAAGATCTTTTTTTTTTGAAAAACAAAAAAATAAAAAATCATTTAATTTTATAACATTTTTTAAAAATTTTAATTTTTTTTATTTTCTTGTTGCGGAAAACGAAAAATTAAAAAAAAATAAAAAATTCAAAATTTTTCAATTTTTTTTTTATTTTTTTTTTTTTTGAAAAAAAAGGAAAAATTAAAAAAAAAAAAATTGAAAATGATAGTTTTTTTTTAATTTTTTTAAAAGTTTAACACCCCATAACTTTTTTGTTTTTGGGGGGTTTACTTTTAACAACAATAGGGATAGTCCTCTCATAGAACTGAATTTTTCCCGAAAATTTGGAGGATTATTCGTTCTTGAGTTATCGTGTTTACAAAAAACGTGACATGAGACGGACAGACGGACATTTTCAAAGTTTCTTATTTTTTCATGAAACACATTTTTTGTATCCAAGAATTTTTTGTCTATGACGATTTTTGGCAATTTTGGTAAATTCGAAACGGGTATGAAGTGTATGAGTTATGGTACAATTTGCGTTACGTAATACTTGAACGTTCCCTTTAAGGGTGTTATATATGACTCTTAAAAAAAATGGTCAAAATTGCGGTACATATTTTTCACCTACCAGAAAAATCAGATATATCTTCTGGAAGAATACTTTGGCAAAACATATCATCTTCTTGAACTTTAAAAAATTCAATTTCTTGCTTTATTTCGTTATATTCGTTTACTGTATTATCTTGTGTTAAATGCTCTTCTTCGAATAATAACGGCTCTTCTTTAATGTCTAATTCAGTCTTTACCAAAAATGTACTCATATTGATATTCTAAAACAACATAAGTAACTAAAACAAGCCGTGTAGATATACATTACGTTTAATTAATAGAAGGGTTTTAATGGCAGACTAACATCTCTACTCTAAATTTCTCTACTCCCTAACATCCCTACTCCATAACATCCCTACTCCACAACAACTCTACTCCGTAAAATCTCTACTCCATAACATCTCTACTCCGTAACAACTCTACTCCACACTATATGCACTTTATTAGCCACTTAATAATAAATGAGCAGTTCAAAGAACAAAGAATCTTCTTCTTCTAGATTATTTTATTTTTTTCCTAGAAAACGTTTATCTTTAAATGTAAATCTAAAAGAATCATAAATGAATTATTCTAAAAGCAACAATGACCGCGTACTCTTAACATGCACTAATATGTAAGTAATTAATAAACTGAATTCATTTTTGACAGTGACTTTTGAGTTAAGACAAGTGGCTAATCGAGTGTGTGTAGTGTGGAGTAGAGTTGTTGCGGAGTAGAGATGTTATGGAGTAGAGATGTTACGGAGTAGAGTTGTTGTGGAGTAGGGATGTTATGGAGTAGGGATGTTAGGGAGTAGAGAAATTTAGAGTAGAGATGTTAGTCTGCCGTTTTAATTTTAAATAGTTGTTTTTTATATTACGTTATTGACTAAGTGCTCTTTACTTGTAAGCCGACGTCGTGGGCCTACAAGTAAAAGGCATTAAGTCCATGTCTTTTTTCAAATTTAGTTGAATTAAACTACTTTAATTTTTCTTTATTTAACTGCAAATGGGACATTATTATATCCAATCATGTCATTGCAATTTGCGGTAGTTTTTTTTTTCAAAAACAATTAATACAAAAATTAAAAAAACACAATGAAAGTTAAATTCGTCAATATCTCGAAACCATGTCTTTGGACTTAGTGCTCTTTACTTGTAAGCCGACGATATATACAATGTATATATTATACATAAATGTACATTTCTAATTTTTGTAGTGGGGATTCTTGTAAATAAATTAAATTATTTCTGAAAATTTAGCATATTCGAAATAGTCCAGTCAAATAATAAATGTAAATAAAGCAATAAAGCAATAAATGTACACGGGCTGACATTTTAAAGGGTAGTAGTGGATGGTAACAGAAAACTCCTGTTAGTTTTTCACCGGGTGATTTGCTATCTTGAATTTTAGGGGTGAGTTGCTTAATATACATATTAGGATAAAAATGCATGACCTATTTTGTTAAAGAGGAAATTTCCAACAATTTTTGTTTGGATCATTTTTTTAATATATTAATAACAATCGAGTTAATTCAAAAATGGCCATGTTGGAGGTGAAATTGGTTTTTTACATTTTTTCATCCAAATGATTCATCGGACGAGCGAAGTTATAGCTCTTGAAATTCTCTATAAGATTCATATACAGTGCGGTCCAAAAGTCACCCCCCCCCTCTTAACTTTTGAACGAGTTGAGATATCGATTTCAAATTTAGAACTCTTAAATAAGACAACTTAAACTATCTTTAAGCATATATTTGATACTTTTATCTCTTAAAATGTGGGCAGGGGGGCATGGGGGGAAATTTTTTTAAATGGAAATGGGGGTCGAGTGATACATCATTTTAAAGCCTTTAAAATTCTCTATATAATCATACATTTTTAAATTTTTTAAACATGTTTTTTAAGGTTTTGATTTTTCAGTTTTTTGTGCTAAAAAAATAAATTTTTAAGTTTTTTTTTTGTTAATTTTTATTCATGTCAACTAAAATTAGTTGAAAAGTATAATTTACTTTTTTTCATTATGAAATTAGGCATTTTTAAAAAATTGTTTGGATTTTTTAGAGAAATTTTGACAAAAATACCCATTTTCAACCCTATTTTAAAGCCAAAAAAAAAACGTTTAAAAAAAATAAAAAATATACAGTTAAATGGAGAATTTTATAAGCTTTAAAACGATGTATCACACGACCCACCTTTCTATTTTAAAAAAAATCCCCCCATGCCCCCCTGTCCACATTTTAAGAGATAAAAGTATCAAATATATGCTTAGATAGTTTAAGTTGTCTTATTTAAGAGTTCTAAATTTGAAATCGATATCTCAACTCGTTCAAAAGTTTATAGGGGGGGGGGGTGTCTTTTGGACCGCTCTGTATTATAAATTTTCATAGGTACGGTTACAGCAACGCGACTTTCAGCGCCCACTGTAACCGTAACAAAATAAAAGATCCAAACAAAAAATATTGGATTTTTTTTTCTTAATAAAATTTATATGCATTTTTATCGAGATAACAGCACTCACTCCCAAAATTCAAGATAGCAGACACCCCTTAATCAAATCACCCGATGAAAAACTAACAGTAGTGTTCTGTTACTATCCACTACTACCCTTTAAACTATCAGCTCGTGTACATTTATTGCAATTTAACATAGGAATTTCTTGTTATTTGATTGGACTAAAAGCATATTTTATAGATGACACATTTTATTTCATTAGTTAAATTCTTAGTGGGTTTAGTGTCAATGATTGGGTAAATAAACATAAGGGGTTCTTGGCAAATAGGCTCTCTTTAAACAACAATAAAACCATGGATATTATTTTTACACATCGACCTCTGTTTAACTTTGAAAATCCAGATAAAGTAAAGTAGGGGTGAGTTGCTTAATATACATCTTAGGATAAAAATGCATATGACCTATTTTGTTAAAGAGGAAATTTCCAACAATTTTTGTTTGGATCATTTTTTTAATATATTAATAACAATCCAGTTAATTCAAAAATGGCCATGTTGGAGGTGAAATTGGTTTTTTACATTTTTTCATCCAAATGATTCATCGGACGAGCGAAGTTGTAGCTCTTGAAATTCTCTATAAGATTCATATACAGTGCGGTCCAAAAGTCACCCCCCCCCTCTTAACTTTTGAACGAGTTGAAATATCGATTTCAAATTTAGAACTCTTAAATAAGACAACTTAAACTATCTTTAAGCATATATTTGATACTTTTATCTCTTAAAATGTGGGCAGAGGGGCATGGGGGGAAATTTTTTTAAATGGAAAGGGGGGTCGAGTTATACATCATTTAAAGCCTTTAAAATTCTCTATATAACCATACATTTTTAAATTTTTTAAACATGTTTTTTAAGGTTTTGATTTTTCAGTTTTTTGTGCTAAAAAAATAAATTTTTAAGTTTTTTTTTTTGTTAATTTTTATTCATGTCAACTAAGATTAGTTGAAAAGTATAATTTACTTTTTTTCATTATGAAATTAGGCATTTTTAAAAAATAGTTTGGATTTTTTAGAGAAATTTTGACAAAAATACCCATTTTCAACCCTATTTTAAACCCAAAAAAAAAACGTTTAAAAAAAATAAAAAATATACAGTTAAATGGAGAATTTTATAAGCTTTAAAACGATGTATCACACGACCCACCTTTCTATTTTAAAAAAAAATTCCCCCCATGCCCCCCTGTCCACATTTTAAGAGATAAAAGTATCAAATATATGCTTAAAGATAGTTTAAGTTGTCTTATTTAAGAGTTCTAAATTTGAAATCGATATCTCAACTCGTTCAAAAGTTTATAGGGGGGGGGGGTGACTTTTGGACCGCTCTGTATTATAAATTTTCATAGGTACGGTTACAGCAACGCGACTTTCAGCGCCCACTGTAACCGTAACAAAATAAAAGATCCAAACAAAAAATATTGGATTTTTTTTTCTTAATAAAATTTATATGCATTTTATCGAGATAACAGCACTCACTCCCAAAATTCAAGATAGCAGACACCCCTTAATCAAATCACCCGATGAAAAACTAACAGTAGTGTTCTGTTACTATCCACCTCTACCCTTTAAACTATCAGCTCGTGTACATTTATTGCAATTTAACATAGGAATTTCTTGTTATTTGATTGGACTAAAAGCATATTTTATAGATGACACATTTTATTTCGTTAGTTAAATTCTTAGTGGGTTTAGTGTCAATGATTGGGTAAATAAACATAAGGGGTTCTTGGCAAATAGGCTCTCTTTAAACAACAATAAAACCATGGATATTATTTTTACACATCGACCTCTGTTTAACTTTGAAAATCCAGATAAAGTAAAGTACCTTGGCATATTTTTGGATTAACATTTAAACTGGAAACAACACACAGAGGAACTGTCAAAGTCACTGTCAAAAACAATCTTTGTTTTTCACAATATAGTAAAAATGGTTTCTCTAGAGGTGTTGAGGGTTGCCTATTTTGCGCTTTTTGAATCAAGGGTAAATTATGGTCTGATTGTGTGGGGTCATGCATCAGGGGTAGAAAGGATATTTGGTCTGCAGAGAAAAGTACTAAGAGTTATTACGGGGTTGGGGTATCGAGATGAGGTTCGGCACAAGTTTATAGAACTAAATATCATGACTGTCCCTTCTCTCTACATATACATTACTTTATGTAAAACAAAATCCCGAAAAGTACACTCTGCAGACTAATATTCATGACTGCAACACCAGAAGTAACAACATTAGACTTCCTATGCTACGACTAGAAAGCAGCAGGTTTGGTTCAAATTTCTTTGGTCCAAATTTTTTTAACCATTTGCCTGTTGCTGTCAAAAACCTACCTCTAAATGCGTTTAAAGGAAAGTTAAAAAATTACCTTTTGCAGAAGGCTTTTGAAAGTGGGGAAGAATTTTTAAATAGTAATTTAAGCGATCTCGTTTAATGTTTATTTTTATATTATTGTAATGTCCCTTTATTTATTTATTTTTAATTTATAATATTTTGACGAATGTAAACCCTGTATCATGATTAAATAAATGAAATGAAAAAATATACCTTTTGGCTCGGGAAAATTAAGGGTCTTTATTGATTTTTTCAGGTATGTAATCAAAACTTTATTCGAACGACCTACAAAATATCACATGGTATATGTTTTGATGTGTTTGTGAAACATTTTTTATTGGAAAATTCGGAAAATTGTGGAAACCATGGCCCTTGCCCCGAAACGCCTCTTTTTTGCGGTGACCACGATTTCTCGAAAACCAATTTATCGATCAATCTGAAATTTTTAGGTGTTGTTCCTAATTATAATAGCTAGTTCGTGGATGAAGGGATTTTTATTTGAACGAAAATTTCTACTTTTTCCGGCCAATTTAATTTTAGGAACATCGAAAATTTTTTTTTGGGAAAATCATCGCCATTTTCGTATTTATTTGCGAAACCCTTCGTTCACGAACTAGCTATTGTAATTAGGAACAACACCCGAAAATTTCAGATGAATCGGTAAATTGGTTTTCAAGAAATCGTGGTCACAGCAAACGATAGAAAAGGCGTTTCGGGGCCATGGTTTTAACAATTTTCCGAATTTTCCAATAAAAAAAAATTCACAAACACATCAAAACATATAATGTTTGATATTTTGTAGGTCGTTCGAATAAAGTTCTGATTACATACCTGAAAAAAATCTATAAAAACCCTTAACCTCTTGTGTACTACTATTACTAAATATTATTTTGTAAAAATAAGCTAAAAATAGGAAGTTAAGTCAATACTAATGTATATTTTGTTAAAATTTTTATTTTATACAAAAAAAAAGGCACATATCATATTTGTAATAGGGCATAATAATGCAGATTATTGTATTTCTTTTTAAACAGTAGTATAATACAAAAAAAGGAAATAATATAAAATATATAGCTTTTACCTTATTTTTATTCATTTTTGTGCGTTAAATAAATAAAGATTTTTTTGACGGTCGCACGAGCGACCCTGTACGGTGGGCGCGGTGTTTCTTAGTTTACACGTGTTTCATAAAAATTATAATTAATGGGGTTGGTTGTGCCTTAAAATCCTGTGACATATTAATTTACAAACATAATACAATGGCGAAAAATTATGATTTTTAAATATTTTATATATTTTCTTATTTAATTGGGTTTGTTACAAATTTGATACACTGGTAGACAAGAGGTTAATTTTCCCGACCAGTAGGTATATAACCCCTTAAGATACGACCTTCGCAGTAAAATAATTTTTGAAAATATCAGTAATATCAAAAATATACATAAACAACATACATGGACTAAGCATGTCTTTTATAAACTTTTTGACCTTTTTTAACTTTGAATTAATAATAAAATCAATAACAATCAGCTAACGATATGAAAATAGCGTCCGTGAGTTGTGATAATATTTAGTTAGTTAAATAATATTTTATAAATAAATTAGCGATTTAGTTATATTTGAATGCAAAAATGAAGGCTGTAGATAAAAAACATGTAAGTTATTAATTATATTATTAACCCCTTTAAGGGTACCGCATAATTTCTTTAATATTTACGAAAAAAAAACACAATTTTATGTATTTTGACATTAGCGCCCAGGGTTTTTTAAAATCTAGGGTTATTAATTTTGTTTTGCCTTTAATATAATGCGCCAACAAAACAAGATATTTAGATCGGACCAAAATACGAAAAATAAAAGTTCGCAATATTGTACAAAATATGTCTGTCTGTCTGACTGTTAGAAAAGTCAGTAGCGTACCTGCAATTAAGTGAAATGGAAAGTAAAATACCCCTTTGTCGGACACCACTGGCTTTTAAAATTATAATTTTATTCTTAGTAATTCAGTTCCATCTAAATATCTTGTTTCGTCCGCGAGTTATGTTAAAAGATCCGTTTAATAAAATTTTTGTGAAGGTCTAGCACAACAATTACAATTCATATAACGGGCCTTAAATGAAGCACCCATACCAAAATTTCAGCAAAATCGAAAACATAAAATAAAGTACCTATGTTCCACCCTAGTAACAATTTTTGTCAAGTCTTGAGCAAGTCTGGCTCAAGATTCTTGATCAAGTAACTGCATCCAGATTTTGAAAATTCAAGATTCTTGGATAAGCCTTGAGCAAGAATGTAGCAAGAAAAAATTAACAAGAAATCGAAAAGCGATCTCTATCATGGTCAAATTGTACTTGTAAGAGTAGGTCAAGATTTTTGACCGAGAATCTTGTCAAATTGCTTGTCATATAGACTATAGACGAACAGACTTGACAAAGTATTGCTAAACGCTCTGCTTCTAGAATCTTGCTAAAGTCTTGCCCAATTCTGGATACAGAATCTTGATTAATTCTCTTGCTGAAGAATAGTCCAATTCTTTACAAAGAAATTTGTCAAGTACTCTGGTCAAGAAACTTGTGCAAGTTCAATGTTACTAGGGGTAGTGTGTTTTTTTTTTCAGATTTTTGCTATGATATTCAAAATCAACGGTATCGAAAATATAAGTATACAAAAATTCGGAGTTTTGTCAATTTATTGTTATTTCTGGTCCGAAAAAAAGGGATTTATTTTTATTTTTTTTATTTTTACTTAACTGCAGGGATGCCACTGTGTTTTAAGTACATACATTCAATATTTTGTAGAACACTGACGACTTCTACTTTACGTAAGTCAACCAGTTGTTATATTTCAATTAAAAAGTTGCCCTTTTTGTATACGAAACTGTTTAAACTTTAAAAACTTTATTAAAGATTTTTCGCATGTGTTGGGTACTTTATATCTGTAAAAATGTACACACATGCAAATGATTAAGAATGAATTGTATTTGCATCTATTAAAACAAAAGATAACAGACTATACAGGGTTATTCAGAAATAAGTTCCAGAAATTTAAGAGGTGATTCTACGTTAAAAAAATATGAAAACAAATCCTATAAAGGTTGGTCCGCAAATCAGCCCTAAGTGAGCTGGGGCCTTTCGAAGATGGACATATTGAATGGGGAACAAAAAAAGCACCAAAAAAAATTTAATGCAGCAGGGCGATTCTTTATTTAAAACTAAGCAAAAAAGTATTCTTCACCAAAACATCTAAATTTAATATTAAAGGAGTTTTAAAAAGTAACATTTTTAGTGGCACATAATGTTACTTCCCCTTAATTGCATTTTTTTAAATGGTTTCTCCTACAGTGTTAAACTATTTGAAATTTTTTATGTATTTTTACTAAAGGAATCTATATTGTTTACAAAAAAAAACAAAAAAATATACCTAAAAAAGTTTGGGGCAAGAATGTGTTAGGCCTTACATGTTTTGCCGTCTAGTCACGCCCCTAGATAAATAAATTAACATAAATTTATTGCCCTTAGTAATACTAGTATACATGCAAAAGCTCGTCGCTTAAGCTTAAAGGGTACAAGAGTTATTAATTAAAAACCTTATTTTTATTACAATTTTAAAGAGCCGTAGCTCCCTTAGGACTCATTTCCGGACCAACCCTTATAAGAACTTTTTTTCATATTTTTTAACTTAGAATCACCTCTCAAATTTCTCGAACTTATTTCTGAATAACCCTGTATATGATAAGAGAGGGTTTATTATTTACGCATCACTACTTAATTAAAAAGTATTTCATAATCCAGTGTAGACCAATTTAAAATAATCTTTAAACTGGAGATAAAAAAAAAATAAATTAAGCAAATTCAGTGCGTAGGAATTTCTTGAACAGTGAGTGCGGTTTATTAAGTTAATTTTTTCAAGATGAAGGCCGTTGAAATAAATCGTACTACTTGTAAAAATGTAAGTATATGATTATTATACTTAAGCAGGTATCCAAGTACTTTTTATTTATCAAAAGTGGATAGTTTATTGTGGTTTCTTCTCATACAGGTACTTTCCACTGTTCTGATCCGGTACTTTATTTTTTATATTATAGTACAGTATAATACTATAAATATTTCAATATCAATCAACTGAACTTTTTCTAAAAATTTTAAAGTTTATGTTCCATATTTCCATTTTATATATATACTTTTTTTTTTGAAAAGGTGCGTGCCCTATAACTTGTCTTGTCCATTAAAGGGATTTTTTTTTAAAACAGGTAATAATATTATTCAAAATATTTTTTTTTCTGAAAAATTTTAATTTAATAAAAGTATCCTTTTATTTTTATATTTTTTTAGAAGTTTCTCTAATTTTCTGATGATTTTTTTCCAAAACTAGACTTTTTCCCAAAACTACACTTTTCCTTTAGCTTTTTTCCATATAACTCTTTGTTTTTGGGGGATTATTAAAAAAAAACAATAGGGATCTTCCTCTAATAGAACTTGATTTTTTCTGAAAATGTAGTTAGAGTCGATCGGATAATTAGTCCTAGAGTTATCATGTACACAAAAAACGTGACATCAGATCACGGTACTTTTGAACGATCAACGGGATGAACTAACGTGGCAGGAAAATCTCACCATGGATCTTGGTAGAAAAAGGTTCACTGATTATAAAATCATCGACAGCCAAATCCCAAAAACTTGTTTTTGGCAAATAGTGTTAAATAATCTTCTGCAGAGTCTATGGTCAACACAGACATAAAATGCACATTCTGTTTCGTGATTCTGGTAGTATTTCTCGTGCTGATTCTGATTATGTTTTAGGAACTCTTTATCTTTTTCCGTTTCTGAGAAAAAAATCAAAAAAAAAAAAAGTTTTCGTATTTTTTAAATTAGCCTAGACATGTTGTTATAAGATAATAAAATAACTTTAGTGGCTTAAATTATAGTCCGATTCTTGTTCTGTATATTTATAAAGCATTAATATCTGGCAACACTGCTTGAATGAGGAGGCGGGCTCTAGGGTCACTTCATCTGTACTTGGTCTGTTTTTGCTCTGGTTTTCGTTTTTTTCTTCCAAAAGGAGAAAAGCCAAGTCCAAAACCCGAAAACTAACGAAAGAGAACGAAAGAACTAAGTAAGACTAAGATGAAGTGACCCTAGCGAGCTCTGCTTGTGTTTGCTGACAGACTGTTCTAGGTTCTTCTGATTTAAACAATGCGAAAACTTTTTTGTGATTTTTGTTTGGACTTTTTTCTCAAAAACGGAAAAAGGGGGTAGTTTTCGTGAAAATTCATATATTGGGGTTTTTAAGGTTGCTGAAAGTGAATCTGATAATTAAAAAATCTTCAACCCCTGAGGGGCGGGGGGTAGTTTTAGTGAAAATTGGTATATTTGGGTTTTTCAGGTTGGTGAAAGTGAATCTAATAATAAAAAATTTCAAATCCACACCCTGAGGGGCGGGGGCTATTTCTTAAAAATTGATATACTGAGGTTTTTGAGGGTGCTAAATCTTAAAATACATTTTTTCTAAATTCACCCCCTAAGGGGCAAGGGGTAGTTTTCGTAAAAATTGGTATATTGGGGTTTTTAAGATTGGTGAAAGTGAATCTGATAATAGAAAATCCATTTCACGCGCGGAAGTGAAAAATGGGAAAGCTTTTTTACTGGGCAGTGAATTTTTAATAAAACACATTTGGCGAATTTGGAAAATTCGTAACTATGCTCTTCTATGTTTACGCTCTGTAAAGACTATGATCAGGGCCGGCGGAAAGGCCGGGCGAAGCGGGCGGCCGCCCGCTCGCTGCTGAGGAGGGGCTCCAAACTGGCACCAAACCAAATGTTTTTAGTCGTTAAATTATTGGCGTGGGGTGTCTAAATGTTTGGGACTTGATTGTTAGGATGTGAGCTTTTTTTTGGTTGTCAAAATTTTGGCAGGTGGCGCATAAATGCTTAGACTGGTTAACTGTTTAGAGATGTTAATTTTTTTTAGTTGTCAAAATTTTGGCAGGGGGTTCCTATATTCTTGCGACTTGATTGTTTAGAGGTGGTGAGCTTTTTTTTTTCAGTCGTCAAAATTTTGGCAGAGGGCGCCTAAATGCTTGGGACTTAGAGGTGGTGAGCATGTCTTGCGCCGCTGCGGCGCGCCGGTGCAGCGCCGATCCTGATAACGATGCATTTGCTATAGTTACTGGTGGTAGTACCAAGTAACTTACACTGCTTAAAACACAATCCTAGCCAACTTTTTTTCAAATATCCGTCTGTCTGTCTGTCTGTCCATCTGAGCTTCCATCCTTTCGCTGTCACGATTTTTGTGAACACGATAACTAAAGAACGAATAAACCGATCGACTTGAAAGTTTCCGGAAAAATCAAGTTCTACAAAGGGAAGGTCCTATTTATTTTAAAAGTAATCCCCATAAAAAGAAAAAAGTTATGGGGTTAAACTTTTTGAAAAAAGTAAAAAAAAACATAATTTTCATTTTTTTTTTAATTTTTTCGTTTTTCGCAAAAAGTAAATTAAAGCAAAAACGAAAAAAGCTGAAAAAGAAAATCCGATTAATGTAACTATTTTAGAAAAAACTACTTTTATTATAAGGATCAATTCTACCAATTTTAAAAGTAATCCCCCAAAAACAAAAAAGTTATGTGGGTTAAACTTTTAAAGAAAATTAAAAAAACTATAATTTTCATTTTGTTTGTATTTTTTCGTTTCTCGCAAATAGAAAATTAAGAAAAAAATTGAACAGAATTTTTTGATTTTTTTTGAAAAAAAAAATGTTTAGTTTTTTTTTAAAAATATCTTCAAAAAACAAATGTAATTTTTTATTATTTCTTTTTTGAAAATAATTTTTTTTTAAGTCTTTATGATTTTTTTTACCATTTACCGTGAATAGTTTATAATGGAATGTGTAGCATTACATATATTCACAGCTTGTTTAAATTTACACTAGCGGGCTATTCAACAATTACGTTGCCACAATTTATAATTTTTTTGACGAGATAACGCAAAACCACGCATAGGTTATTACACATAAGATTAACACCTCAGGAAAGGAACAGAGTGCCAGGAAACTATAGATCAATCAACCCTTCGGAGCTGCAACTCATTTTTATTTATGTTACTGCTGTCAGAAAATGAACCGACTATGATAAAAATATTATTATTTTTAAATAATAATAATAATAATCATGTTTATTGGTTACCCAATGGGCTAACGACCGATGTCTATTTTACTAATAAACCATCTGGACTGGGTGGAAATAACCACCCTTAAAAAAGAACATAGAAAAACCATGGTTTCACTGAGAAGACCAGAAAGTCCAGAAAAGGACACTTTCTAATAATTAATTTTAATGTTATAAGTAAAATGTTCTTACCAGAAAGTCCAGAAAAGGACACTTTCTAATAATTAATTTTAATGTTATAAGTAAAATGTTCTTACCAGAAAGTCCAGAAAAGGACACTTTCTAATAATTAATTTTAATGTTATAAGTAAAATATTCTTATCAAAATTGAGGTTTTTGGGGTCACTGAAAAATAATTCCTTGTTGCAATTTTTTTAACCATCAACAGAGGACAGAAGACACAAATTTTTAAGTATTTTATTATTTTTTGGGAGTTTTGAGGTCGCTGACACTGAATCTGAAAAATTATTGTAAATCCATTTCCATCCCAGTTTATAATTTTTAAATTTTCACAACAATTTCATAAGATTTGTAGTTTTTTGATTTGCTAAATCTAATATTTAAAGTTTTACTTCACCTCCAGTAATTGTTAGATAAAAATATATTTTTTTAGATTATTTTCAAGAAGATTGGTGTATTAAAGCTTTAATACCTTTAAAGGTCGATAAAATAGAATTTTTTGTTAAAATACCTATACATAAATATGCAAATTTAAAAAAATTAATTTTAAAAAATATTACAAAAAGGCAGAAAATGACAAAAAAGTCCAAAAATAGTAAAAAAGGGCCTTTTCAAAAAAAAAGACACATGCCCTAAAATTTTTCAAAAACTGTTTTTTTCTACAGTCCTGTAAACTGTGTTTTATCAGTGTACAAAACATCCAGTTTGGCCTCACCGAAAACATGTTACTTCTAATTAGAGTTCCAAATGGTAGGGACATTAAATGCATAATTATGATTAAACATGACACTATCTTTCAGGAAACTTAGTTCTAAAAACAAGGCTGGTATAAAATTTGAAAAAAAAGCAAGGGGTAAACCATTTAGGAATTAAGGTTTACAAACTGGGGGAATCTTGGAGGTAATCTCTCAAGGAAATCCAAGGGAATCTCATCTTTACCAAACATGGGAACTTTTTTAGGTAATTATCAAGATTGAAGGAAATCTTGAGGAAATATTAAGGGATCACCTCCTAGAGGGAATTCAGGTGTACATTTTTTTCTAGCGGTTTACCCCTTGGAAAAAACTTCCAAATACCAATGTCTTTATTTTTTTTTTTAAATAAACCAAAATAAGGTTATACACCAGAATATTTTTGTAATTATTAATTATACTTACTTTATAATCCAATTCCATGATAGGCAATAAAAATATATTCTATTTTATATAATTTTTGCACTAAATAATCAAAATATTTTGAAAAATAATTTCTTCCTCTTCTTCTTCTTCTTTGGCGTTAGGCTAGCTTCACAGAAACAAAATAAAAATTTGCGTAAAATTAAATTTATTTATAAATTAAATCATACATCTACTACCTACATGTCTAAATTATTTAGTAAAGATAACTCTTATTGAAAAAAAAAACACTTTAAACTTTTTAAAAGTTATTTTAAATAAATAAAATAGATTAGCCAACGTGAAGGCTGCTTCAAAACGTGATTTTGACCTTTTTGTCCTCTAAAATTCACAAACTACCGGTGTTCCGATTTGCAACATTGCGAGGCCAGAAATCAGAATTTTTTATAGTTTTCTCACCTAAAACAACAAAAAGGTACGTTAATATTATTAATTAAGTCAATCAACGTTGCTGTAAAGTGAAATGAAATGCATAAAATTACACACTGCGGTACTTTCAGTGAATATTCTAAGAGATCGACACTCCTAGAAAAATTGTTCGTAAAATATCAACGTGGTGTGACATTTAAAATTTTGTCGAAATTGATATTAGAGTTAGTAGTTTAGAAAATACTATATTTTTTTAGGAAAATAAAATTTTGCTTGATGTTTTCTGTTAGAGATTCTTCTGAAGACGCAAATGTCAAACCAATGTAGGTGCCCTAGCATAGATCACTATAACAGCCAACCAAGATGTCTGGAGGCTTTAGGAACTAAGTTCCTCCAGTCATCTTGCTGCCAACGTTAACCTAAGGCTCTATTAAGAGCTTTACGTTAACCATGACACTATGCATTAGCAGAAATTTTCTGCTTAGTGCAGTGCTACCGAGAGTGCTGCAGAAGTGCATTACTACAGCAATAGTGCTCATGAGCATAGCAAGGCATGCAACCAAAGATAGACAGTTGCATAGTGTGGCTGTAAAAAGTGATGAGGCCAAGTTCAATTAAATGTAAAAAACTTAAAAAAACTAAATGACCTTTTAAAATAAGTGGATGATCATCACCTCAAATCAACCAACCACTGGCCAGTTTCATGCCCCCTTGCCAAAAAGTTGATTGGTCTGGTGTGAGTAGACATTGAGAGTTCTATACGGGTGTTTCCATAGGGTGAAGGGGGCCCCCCCCCAATCTTGATCGAGTTAGGAAAATCCACTGTTTTGTTGGTAAAATCCACTGTTTTGTTGGTAAAATTAAGTAAATGTAGTGGTAGATTTCAGAAATTGATAGAATAGTTGGGGACGTTGAGGGGTACAGTTGGGAATTTGGTCAGTAGTGGGGAAAATTTTAGTAGTATATATGGGTAATTTTTCAGAGGTGAGGACTTTTTTTTTTGCTGGGGTAAAATAAATTTTTGTGGGTGAGGATCTTTGTTTTTAGTCATCAAAATTTTGCAGGCATAAATTTTTGGGGTTGAGGAACTTTTTTTTTAGTAATCAAGAGGGGTAAAATAAATTTTTGCACAGCTTGGGAGTTGGGAAATTTTTCAATTTTCATTCTGGTTTAGATTCTCCAAAAAAATGTCTATTTTTGTTAATTTTTTAAAAATGTATCTTTATATAGACAGGTCCAGGCAACGGTGTACAAGAAGGATAAGGTGTTAAAATTAGTACAGTTTGTTTAATATTTACAAAAAATTGTATTTGGGGGTTTTGGATGCTAAAAATGAATTTGATATTTAAAAAATTCTATCTGTACCCCTTAATGGGGTAGAACCACCCCTTTTTTATATATTTTTTATGTAACCTGAAAAAAATTGGTACCTGGGATTTTTTGTCTTGCCTAAAAAAATTTAATATTTAAAAAATTCTCCCTTCCTCCTTAGAACCAGCCCTACTTACCTATTTATATTTTTTTAATTAAAGTGATAGAACCACACATATTTACATATTTTTATTAACCTGATAAGTTATCAATGTTATCAGTGATAACATTTGGTACATTGGAGTTTTGTAAGTTGCTTAAGACGAATTCAATATTTTACAAAATCTATGTGCCTCGCGCAATGAATTTCACGTAACGCAATTTCATCTGCGAATTTCTTCTACACCATTGCCTGGACCTACACTTTCGAAATACATACAACAATTTTTTTATTATAAAAAATAACAGACAAATGTAACTCCTTGAAAACTAGATATATCGCTGGCGGCTGTGATATCTTGATAACAGCTCATCTAAAACGAAAAAATCAAGAATATTTAGATTCAGTATGACTGTGGCTCTCGCGTATTCTATGGATATTAATTTTATTGATAAATAATAAAATGGCGGAGATTAAAAAAAAAAGAAACAAAAAAATGAGGTATTTTTTCACTGTTTTTGGTAAAAAAAAATAGTAAAAATTAACATTTTAATACGGTTGTAGAATACGCTGAAGCTATCCATGTGTAGAATATGTGGTTAAAATTTCATATGGATGTGTGGTTCCGGAGAAATTACAGCCGCCTACCGAAAAAACGTTTTGAGAAAAACGCGTTTAAAGTTTTTTTTTTAAGAAAAAATTATGAAAAAATCTACATATAATTTTTGAAAAAGTCTGCATATACTTTCGAAAAATGTAAAACGATCGATTTTTTGAAAATTATAAACCAAAATTATACCTGTTGGGAAATATATACCGGCACAAACCAGTTTTTTTCATTGTCTTTAAACATTGTGCGTATAGTCCAATATGTCCCCACATAAAAACCAGAAAAAAATAATGTATATATATTTTAACATTTTTGAGAGATAAATTCGATTTTTAGGCAAATTAGTTTTAATTTTCAAGGTTTTTTGTCTTTAGATAAATTCCGAAATATACATACAGGGTGTATTTGAAATAGCGTAGGAAATTTTAACAGGTGATTATACATGATAAAATATGACAAAAAGTTCCTATAAACATATGTCTAAAAATGCGTCATAAGGGAGCTACGCCCCTTTGAAATTGGCTAAAAAAATCGTTTTTTATTTAATAACTCAGGAACTCTTTGAGATATATTAACGAGGTTTTGCAAGTGAATTAATCCTAATAAGGCCCATCTTTGTATGTCATTTTCACGTACTTATTTAAACCAGGGGTGTGCGAAACGGGGGGGCCATATCAGTTTTTTGTCCCAAACTTTTTTCTGTGTAACTTTTTTGCAATTTTATTTTTGAAATATGATTCTTCAGTTCAAAATACATAAAAAAGACACTCTTGTTTTAATACTGTAGGATTAACCGTTTTCGAGAAAAGTTCATTTGAAGGTGAAATTTCACGGTTCGAGGACGAAAAATTAAATACTAAAATGTCGAAAACCAAAATTTTAATGATGCAATGTTATTCTACATCAAAAACTAAGAAAAAAAGTTTCCATACATGTAGGTCGAAAAAACGCTTTTAAAGCTACCATAACCCTTTAAAAATGGTGCATATTTAGGATTCATTTTTGGAAGTACCTGTATATGAGGTTTTTTTCTTAGTTTTTTATGTACATTCGCCCTGCATCATTAAAATTTTGGTTTTCAACATTTTAGTATTTAATTTTTCGTCCTCGAACCGTGGAATTTCACCGTCAAATTAATTTTTCTCGAAAACGGTTAATCCTACAGTATTACAACAAGAGTACCTTTTTGTGTATTTTGACCTGAGGAATCATATTTCAAAGTTAAACGAATTTTATAAAAAAACATAATATTATCAGTTGTGATCTTTATTAAAACAATCGAGGCAGTATCCCGGCTGTCCCTCACAGTCGGCACAGTAGCTTATTACACGTGAGACTTTTTTGCCCACTTCCCTGCTGGACATTGTTTCTCGAAGCAGCCTGTAGCAACCCCTGCGGACCTTTCTGCGCTTTCTTCCGGGTCCACTTGGTTTTTTAAAAGTATGTGTACGTTTTCTTTTCTCGGATCTTTATTGGATAACGGCTGTGTTAATGAGTAGTCTAATTGCTTTTAAAAGTCTGTTATTTGAATTTTGTTGTTCGTTACCAACTTATAAATAATCCAGGCGTAAACAACAGTGGTTCCAAGCAGAAGTTCAAACATTACTTTTCTATACCACTTGTTACTTCTGCGTAGAATACTGTTATACGATGCCATCTGATCGCTAAAATCTACACCTTATTTGGCATTATTGTATTCTATTATTGGTTGAGGCTTCATTATGTCTTTATTATTTCTATTTTGTTTTCCTGTTGCTGTGAGAATATCCTGATGAGATGGATTGGAAGTAATCATTAAAACATCTCTTTTATCCTTCCACTTTATGATTTTAATATTGTCTTTCTCAAGGCCATAAATTCCACCCTTTTCCAATTTCCCTTCTTTAGTTTTTCAGGAATGCCTTTTCTATCCGACCTTAAGGTACGACAATAAATAATTTTTTTAGCATACAAATTCTTGACCAATGGAATGCCAGAGTAATATGTGTCTGCGTATAAAATACGTCCTTTTTGAGGTTCAACATTCTCTAGTATACTTAAAACCACAGAATGAGAATGTCTCAATTCATTTTTTGGACCTTTTCCTGTATATATATTTACATCAAAAGTGTAACCCTCTGGTGAACATAATTTATAAAATTTAACTCCAAACTTATGCCTTTTGTTTTTGATGTACTGCCTGAAAAATAGTCTACCTTTAAACGGTATAATTGATTCGTCAATGACTAACACTCTCCCTAAACTTAGCATAAGTTGGTAATTTTCAATTTGCTTTAAAAGCACGGCTTGAATTTTATATATTCTGTTTGTTGTGTCTGCTGTTTGGTTGTTTTCAAAATGTATATAACTCAATAAAAGCAGAAATCTGTCTCTTGTTATGCTTTCAGCTATAAATGTATTATGGTATATTGGATCTTTGGACCAATAATCATTTATCTTTGGCACTTGATTTAGGCCCATTGCCAAAATGATACCCAAAAACTTTCGTATCTCGTTGGGATCAGTGTTTTTCCACAATTTAATTCTGGAATTATTTCTCTGGGGCTTTCTTAGCTCTTGATTCGCATAAAGATTGGTTTGCAGAATTATAACATCAACTACTTTATCAGTAACAAAACAGTTAAATATATATCTATAGGTTTAACCGTTTCAGTATCAAAAATTTTATTAACTGTACAGTTTCATGTAGGTCAAAATCAAAAGGTTTTATTAACGTACGGTGCCATTCAAGAGGGTCATCGTTATCTGTATTGTTATTATTATCATCGCCGTCGTTATCGCCGTCGTTATCGCCGTCGTCATCGCCGTCGTCATCGCCGTCGTCATCGTCATCATTAGAATCACTTTCTTCAGGTTCATAGGTTTGACCAGCTAAAGAATAATCACTATCAAATGGATTATTACTAACTTCACTTTCCAAAAGCTCTATATCCGTTATTTCACTACCACTATTGTTTTCCTCCATATTAACGTTTGTAAAATGATAACATTAAGTCAGAAACATTTCCTTAAAGAAATAAACAATTACTCTTATTTTGTTAAGTTCTTAGCAACTGTTGCCAATGATTCATGTATAATTTAACAAAAAAGCAATGGTAAGATTGATACTAATATTATTATAAGTAAATACATTTTTTTTTGCTTAAATATAGTAAGAGTCGCCTGGGACCTCTCCCGCACATAAAGAATATCGTATTACTTGTGTGCGGCACATGCCCCCGGAGATTTACACAGTTTCTTACAAATTATTACAAAAAGATGATTAAGAAATTTATAAAGCTATTTGTGGCGTAAAAATATGTTAAAAATTAACAGAATTACGGGTCCGCACACGAGTGATATTTTTCAAATTAGACAGTCGCACACCAGGAAAGATACTTACATGCCCCCGGGGGCATTTACCGCAGTCAACGTGTTAAATGAAGCAATGTAGTTAATTTTCGAACTTAAAAGCGCACAGCCCCGCCATTTTGAAAAAAATATCGTTTTTTTTTTTTTTGAGGTCATCCATTTACAATCCCTTTATACCGTTTAAATAAAAAATCCTTCGGCCTTAAAAAAAAATAAAAAAGCTAAAGGAACATATATTTTTAAAAAATGGCTGTGATCGACCTTTATATTTTTTTTTAAATTCTAAAAAAAATTCAGAGGTGATACTCTTACCCCAATGAACAAATTTAAGGGGTGACTCCAAGTTTTTCAATTTTGATGGGTCACCCTAAGGGAACATTCAAGTATTACGTAACGCAAATTTTGTTAATTTTGGACCCCCCCCTGTAACGCTATTTTCCTATACCATTAACATGGGCGTAACACTCCAAAACGGCCGGAATCATGGCGAATGCCGTATTTTTATTATTTATTTTTTTAATATGGCCAAGAAATGGCACTTTAAAAATAATTTTTTTTTGAATATTTATTCGAATATAAATAAACATCCCTATAAAATTGCACATGATATCTTTTTTCTTCCTTTTTTAATTGAAGATAGAAAGACCCCTTAAATTAAAGACGCGTTACTACAAAATTAATAATGCCCTTTAATGTTTAAAAAATTTAATAAAATGTTAGAAAAAAATCGATTTTTTTAAGTAAAATTAGAGTGTGACGTCACAGGGGGGAAGGGGGTCAAGTCTTTGTGACAATGTGTAACATGGGGGGAGGAGGGGTCTAAAATCATATAAAAAAGTGTGACGTATTTTATGGACGACCCCTAATCTGGTAGATTACTTCTGTCATGTAATCTATAAACGACCCCTTTTACTTTGTCAGGCTGTCACTTTTATATTATTTTGACAAGAAACTAAAAAATGCTAGCATATTTTAAAATTGATCTAATATGATACAAATTAAACACTGTTTTTAGTAAAAAATACTCACGCGTTGAAATTCTGGTCTATTTACATAATTAACATTTATTTTTAACTTCCAAATACCAAGTCTGAAATTTATCTATTCGGAGCGGTTGTGATCCGTTTTTCAGGATGTCTCATCTGTTGTAAGGATTCAATCAATAAATCTCCCAATTTCACTGAAATTATTTCAGTATTTCAGTGCTGAAAATCTGAATAATAGAGTTTAACCTATTTTAAAATATGCCGGTAGTGGGGGTAATTGTACGTATCGCGTTTGGCAGCCCGGCGACTGCGTTATGCAAGGGCGAATCAAGATTATTTCCTCTAGTTTTCGCGAAAAGTCGGTCGATATTTCCAAATTTTAGTAAACAAATTAAAATGGTTTGGACTACGATAGACGACGGTCAACCTGCCAAGGCTAGTCTTTCTAACAGAAAATACACACTGCATTATAGTAAACCTACTATCATACAGGATGATCAATAATTCATAGGATTGTTTATTTGATATCTTTTGAACTCAATGACATTGTGTTTAACATTAAGGTAGGTACAGTGACCCTTAATTAAATATTGTTTCACTTTTTCCTAACTTGACAGAGCTGGAAAACCTTTAGTTCTATAAAAAATAAGTTTTTTTTTATAGATTTTACTTTTCCCTAGGAGGATGGTAGAAAAGTCCTGCCTTAGTAAAAAAATATATATTTTTTTATTTTTCTCGGCGTTTTATATGAAAAATCCTAATTAAATAAAAACTGCCTGTCGGTCGGTCTATCTGTCGATCTGTCCGAGAAAATATGTGACCCCGATAACTCGAGACACCTGGATCTAAAGACCATAGGTTCTTTATCCAAACTTCTTGACTAGGGTTGTTTTTGGTAAAAAATGGGTGGGGTCAAAGGGGCTAGAATAAAATATTTTCAAAAAAAAAAAAATCTTTTTTAAATTTAAAAAAAAAACTGAAGGGGAAAATATGCTTTTGTTAGTAGCAGTATTTTCTTTATTGTGATTTATAGTTTATGAATAGTTATTATTAATATTTTAAATGCGATAAATTAAAGAGGGTAACCGCAGCGCCAGCTATATACATTGGTAATGAATTATTTTTAATAATATTAATCCAACAATAATTTTCATCAAAAGACCATTTAAAAGTTATATTTATAAATGTAGCGAAATATTGTTTATTGCCATAGAGAGGAACCCAAAGTAAAAGTTGGAATTTTAACAGTAGTATGAACGTTTTTTTTGTCATCAAGTTTTTTGTCGAGGGTATAAAAGTTATTATTTTAAACTTAAAAGAAATTTAATTTTCAACCTTTTCCACCCTCCCCCCCCCCCCCCCCCCTAAATATTCTTCGGTACGGCCCTGGTCCGTGACGGATGTAGCCAGCGTGTACTGAAAATTTGTTAATATCGATGCTATAGTTATTAAAAATCACTAGGAAAAAGTTAATTTTGACCATTGACTATCAAGAAATTGTTGGTACGATGGCATTTGCCGCTTTATCAAAATGGGGAGGCCCGGCTTGCATTTAGTATGAAACAACTACCTTAGTATATAAAAAATAAAAAAAAAATATTTGAAATTAATTATGTTATTTGTCATACCATGTTTGATTTGGTTTAGTCATACTAAAGTAAACAAAAATGATAAATAACTATTTTTTACTTAAACATATGTATAAGTATATACTTTCCTAGCTCTGTTAAGATAGGGGAAGTAAACGTGTCACTGTATCTATGAATTAATTTTAATTTATATTGTGAACAAAAGTTATTAAATATTTTTAAAACATGTTTTTTTTTTGTATTTTAGTTGTTACCATTTTTTGGTGATAATTTCCTTTTTTTATTTCAGATGGCAAGTGGCAATGTCCTACCCTCCCAACTCCAGGCAGCAGATGCTGCCACACAGTTGGAACATATCTGTGCCTTAGATATCAACTCAAAAGCTAGTTATGTCCGTCTTTCAGGAATCATTTGCACAATTGGTATGTATTTTATATGATTTAGGGCCATTATATTCACATTCAAGTAAATTTTTCTGCTTGGTAGAGTATCTCGGTCGCATAGCCACCACCAATGATAAAGCAGCATTCGACATTTGTCACATCGGTAACGTTAACAGAGACTTTACTTTTAGGTAAATATAATGGTCCTTAAACAATTAGCGCATTAACATATTTCTAGGAACTTTTTTTTTATTTCCTTGGATAAGTTTATTTTTAATTTGAGTTTTACGTTTAGTTATTATGGCATCTCCATTTTGTTTTTGTCACTCGGGTGACATAAAAATATCGATGCTTAAGTAAAAATTCGCCAGGTTCCCTCTTTCACGAATGAAATTTATTAATAATCCCGCCAAGTAACAATTGTAAGATACTTTTCATTTATTTAGGGTTTAAAAGTGCTTTAATATGTTTAATAAAACGATATTGGTTTAAGAGTTACCTTAAGATAAACTAAAAGTTCTTATAGACCACTTATTCTTATGCAAAGAATTTAATGTACTATTTAAATTAAAATAAAAAAAACTATTTGCTCTTAATGCCCTATTGATCTTTTAATGGTTTTATAATAGTCTTGACATTGGCTATCTTAAAACTAATTTGCTTTTTTATAGGATTAAATAGCAAATTGGTTTTAAAACAATCCATTTTGAAACAAATAGTTTTAATGTAGTTTTATGGAGTAACCTTTAAAACCCATTAAGAAAACTATTTTATCTTACACACATTACACACATTAAATCTAAAAGTATAATTTTTACGTTTTGAAGAGTACATTAAGAATATTTTAAAGCTCAAAGGTTTTAATTTAGTCAATTGGGTTAAAAGTAATGCCTGTTGGATTTTTGACGACTTTATTAAAACTAAATCTACCCCCTCTACATTCGGAGAAAACGCTATCTTCTCAATAAGCTAATTTAGTGAACTAAATGCAGCAATGGGAGATTTAGCTCAGTGGTCAATGGCATCGATATAGCCTGACACTGATCTAATGATCGTGAGTTCAAACCTCACTGGCGCCGATTGCCTTTTTCAGTTAATTAATAATTGAAATTTGGCGAAGGCGTACTCCCTAGATATATTGGTTCGAAAGTCAATTAAAGCCGGTGGTTCCCTCTACTACTAGCCCACACAAGTCCTGGACTTAGGGGATGCTTAATTAAGTAGAATAATACGAGGTTAAAAACAAACATAAACATAATCACAAAACCGGCACAATTTCTAAGGTTAGGATTTCATTCGCGCGCCAAACCGCTTTAAATTAATAAGGCCACGAGTTTGAACATATTAAAGCAACTCAGTTTTAAAATGAAGAGTAAATAGACGTTTGCGACAGTAATTGTACTTAAAGTGGTAAATAAAACGCTGTTTTAAGTCTTGTTAGATTTAAAATGTTCTATGAACTTGCAATCAGTTTTAATCTAGATCGCGCCATGTTTTATATAAGATACAGATTCCGCCATGATGCACATTTTCAATATCCAAAGAAAAAAGTATTATTTTAAATATATATGCGCCTTACATCCTCTTAAACAACTGAATAACGGTGTGTCCAAAAAAAATGCATTTAGATATTTAGACGCAAAATAAAATTTGACTATATGTTTTAAATGTTTTTTAAATAATAAAAAAATAAATTTATGGCGCTCGAGTTATGAAGAAGTATTTTATTATATTTATGCAAAACGTCAGTTAATAAGTTTTGATACATAAATTTAAAGTTGCCTCAAAAAATTCTTTAAGAATATAAAATTTAAACTAAATGATTTTAATATAGTTTTAAAATTTAGTCTTGAAGACCCTTTTAGGATGGACTCTTTTTTTTTAAATCATTTATTCAAAAAACCAGAAATTTAAATTTATATGGTTCATCCCCTTTTGGCTAAGGCTGTCTTGAAGATCATTTGGTTTTATTCAAAGTTTTATTGTATAGTTTTAAAGCGACCTTGGAGAGCTCAATAAGAGCATTAGTGTTACTTGTTCCCGAATGACCTTCATTCGGGACCCTTTTCTCTGACTTAGGTTTGATTTAATTTTTTTATTAACATACGGAGGAATCATGATTTCTGTATCTTTTGTTTTTTTTTTTATATAACATTTTTAGTAAATATTATTTACTAATATTAGTCTAATATTGATAACATTTTTAATACAAATATTAATTAATTAATTGGAAAAAAGCTAGTAATTTGTTGATAAGATATGTAATAATTAAGGACACTAGATCAGTTTTCTATTACTTTACCTATCTTATTGGCGATTTGGTAACGGCGTAACGAATGCAACATAAAATATTTATGTATTTATTTATTTTTTCGAACTTTATACAAAGTCGTGATGAGCCCCAAATAAGCTTTAGGCTTGTGCTAGGGGCTCTTCACTATGTCAGTTTAAAATAAATTAAATTTTAATTATGACATCTGAAAGTTTAATGTGACATTCATTATGCCCAGGGCCGGCCTTTAGATTTCGCCGCCCTAAAGCAAGCCTTGAACTTGGCGCCCCCTAGCAAAAAAGCACCCTAAAAAAAAGATTTGTCCCTGACAGTTTCAACCAAAGCTACAAAAAAAAAATGGCACCCAAATAAATACCCGCAACAAAAAAAAGCTTTTTCCTGACGGTTTCTACCACACTTGGCGCCCCACAAAAAGAAATTGGTGCTCACAAAAATACCATCAAGAAAAAACATTGCCCCTAACGGTTTTTTCCAAAACTTGGCTCCCCTAGCAAAAAAAATACACTAAAAAAAAACGCCACTCGGCGGCGACCCTCTAGTCTCGCACCCTGAAACAGGGGGTTTACTTGATTCATACAAAGGCCGGTTCTGATTACGCCGACTTGACGTTGTCCATTCAGTATTTGTGGTAGAAACAGAAAGGGCCATGGATAAATTCAGATGCAGAATCTGCTAATGGATTTGGATTCCATATTTCAAAAACCGTATAATGAGGTTCAAAATTATATACATTACAAATCAAGCTACACAATTCGACCCACGTCGACAGGTTTTCAAATGAAATTGTCCTGTACCTGGCAAAATTGTTTTGTTTTAGATTTAGTTCTCTCGAAAACCTGGTCGGATTTTGATTCGCAACTTAAAATCTGTTGTTTGTGAAATTTACAAAATGTATGTTTTTTTTTCAGGGCCCGTGTCCCGGGACCCAGAAACTCTTGTAAAAATGATGGAAACCGGCATGAACATTGCCCGTCTCAACTTTTCGCACGGCACCCACGAATACCATGCCGAGACCATCAAAAACATTCGTACTGCCGTTGATATGTACAGCCAAAAGTTGGGCATGCCATATCCCTTGGCCATCGCTTTGGACACAAAAGGACCCGAAATCCGTACTGGACTCTTGGCAGGAGGAGGCTCCGCCGAAGTCGAACTGAAGAGGGGCGAAACCATCAAACTTACCACTGATAAAGCATGGATGGAAAAAGGAGATGCTTCTTGTATCTATGTTGATTATGACAATATTCATAAGGTATAATAATTAGCCAAACGTGACTTTGTCTTAAACTTACCTTAATGACATGACAAATTAAAAATGCCTAAGACAACACGACGTGATGCCCCACGTTGGGAGCTATATGTAACAAAACTACATATTTATAAATAATTTATAATTGAGCGGTTTTGTGGTTTAAAAAAAACTTCAGGGGTTGCGGACTCTTAATAATAAGAATAAGACTGATTTGGGGAATCCAAAAGCTTTGTTTAGAATACATATTGGTTTGTGCATGCTGTGCGTGCCCCACTGCTAACTTCACGGCAACCGTCAGGTGAAAA
Organism: Brachypterus glaber; assembly: GCA_958510825.1. Taxonomy (NCBI): domain Eukaryota; kingdom Metazoa; phylum Arthropoda; class Insecta; order Coleoptera; family Kateretidae; genus Brachypterus; species Brachypterus glaber. Next base: position 27,557,269 of record OY294047.1, read on the forward strand.
GTTAGCAGTGGAGCAAAAAGAGTGAAAATATGGTTAATCTCGAATTCACCTGCAATTTTCTTCTAGGTTGTAAACCCTGGTGGCCTTATATTTGTTGACGACGGTCTTATCTCTCTACAAGTTAAGGAAAAGCAAGGATCAGATCTGATCTGTACCATCGAAAACGGTGGCATGCTTGGCAGCAAAAAGGGTGTAAACTTACCCGGTACCCCCGTAGACTTACCAGCCGTTTCCGAAAAAGACAAAAGCGACCTTCAGTTTGGTGTCGATCAAGGTGTCGATATAATTTTTGCTTCATTCATCCGTGATGGCAGTGCACTTTCTGAAATTAAGGGTATTTTGGGAGAAAAGGGAAAGAAAATATTGATTATCTCCAAAATTGAAAACCAACAAGGTAAGATATTAGGAATTCATAATTATTAACTATAATTATTACACAGGCCCACAGTCAAATATCGTATAAAATACCTAATAGGTCTGAGAAAGAACAAATAACTAAACTATTAATACCACCGACCCACAAAAAAAATAGGCTATATTTTTCTTACATATTTCTGTGTAAAAAATCTCGCTCACCCAACCATTTTTTCAAAAAAAACTGCAATAAAGAATACTGCTAGCTCTAGATCTTCAAATTTTTCTACCACGTAAACTATTTAATTTTGGGGGTTTTGCCCAAAGATACTTTTGATCAGAAAGAACTATATTTGGTTTGAACATATACAAAATTCAACCAAATCGGACCGAAACGACTATCGGTACCAACTTTGTATAGTTGATTAATGAATGAAAGAGAAAGTATTACGAATGAATGTATGTTGGTATACTGGTGAAGTTAAATACGAGAAAATACCGTATAGTAAGAAATCGACGTATAGTACAAAAATTCGCTTCCCATTTCTGCTCATATAATTCAAAATTTATACTGATGATCTTTTTCAGGTATGACAAATCTTGATGCCATCATCAAGGCTTCCGATGGTATTATGGTAGCTCGTGGTGATTTGGGTATCGAAATTCCGACTGAAAAGGTATTCTTGGCCCAAAAAGCCATGATTGCCAGATGTAACAAAGCAGGCAAACCTGTAATCTGTGCCACACAAATGTTGGAATCCATGATCAAGAAACCAAGACCAACCCGTGCCGAAAGTTCCGATGTTGCCAATGCAATTTTGGGTAAGTTAGGAATACGTTTTTTTGGGAGGGGCTTGTAAAAACAAACACGCCAATAGGGCTAGAGAATATCAGAAAAGGTTTGCTTAACAACATGGTACCATCTAGTGGTTACTAAAATCAGCTGCCAGAAAGAAAAACATTTTTAAAAAACTATTTTTGACTTTTTAGTTAAAATTTGACCTAAAGGTTTTATTTTGCTTTCAAACAAAACTTTCAGGTCCTGTTTTCACTAATTTACGTAATATAATAATTTATTTAGTATCAGACCGCTAGATGGTGCCACCTTGTTGTGTAAACTGCTATTCTTGACTCCTGTTATGTCACAATGTCACACATCAGTTTTATTTTCTTCTGCTGATGGTAATGCTATTCTTCTAGATGGAGCTGACTGCGTAATGTTATCTGGTGAAACCGCCAAGGGTGACTACCCCATCGAGTGTGTTGCCACTATGGCCAGCATCTGCAAAGAGGCCGAGGCTGCCATATGGCAGAAACAGGCCTTCAGCGACTTGGCCAGCGGCCTTTCCCTGCCTGCTGATGCCCAACAGTCGATCGCCGTCGCCACCGTAGAAGCTTCCAGCAAGTGTCAAGCCGCCGCTATTATTGTGATCACCACTTCTGGAAAATCGGCACATTTAGTCTCAAAATATCGTCCCAGATGTCCCGTCATCGCTGTCACCAGGATGCCACAAACTGCAAGACAGTGTCATTTGTACAGAGCTATTTTACCCATTTTATACGGTGGTAAGAATTTAAAATTATTTTTTTATTTAAATGTAAATATTATTGAAAAGCTTATAGTCGGGGAGCTGGTAACTATTCTAATCATAAACCCACAAATAAGTTAGCAGCAAAAAAAATAGGACAAAAATTGACGACTCCCCATTTTGGACGCCCCTGCTTGAAGTAAATACGTGCAAATGCCATTGGCTGATGGGCCTTATTAAGGATAGATTACACATACCTCGTTGCTATAACACAAAGAGATCCTGAGTTATTAAATAAAAACTGAATTTTCGGGACCATTTTTAAAGGGATGTAGCTTGGACACCTGTTTTTATGAACTTTTTTCATATCTTTTTATGTAGAACCTTAAAAGGGGTGTAGCTATTTCAAAATCATCCTGTGTTATGATGCGTATATTGGCAGAGATAACTAAGTTTTAGGAGGGGGTTAAGGGGTGGATTTAATTTTTTGCTACTTTTTATAGTGTCATTTACACTGGTTTTTGCGAAACTTAATTATCTCTCTTTTAATTTTCGAGAAAATCTGCCTTAATATAGATGGGATTCGAGGGTTATTTTTAAACTTTTTTGCCATTTCTAAAACTCAAAAGTAGCAAGAATAATACACAATTGTATTTGCAAGCTCAAAGTCTATCCAAAGCAACTGAAAAAATATAGGGGTGCTGTTTGAAAAAATAAAGTTGGGTATAAGTTGTGAGAGGGTGTGTAGGGGTGGATTTAATTTTGGGGTCATCATCATCATCAGAAGCGGTGTGGTTATTACAAAGTAATAGCCACGGCACTCAGACCTGAGATCCATTGTGCATGCCGCAGTCATCTAGATGACACATCATTTGATTAGGATGATATTCCATGGGGGCAAGCATCTAAAAAGGCGATGATCTGCCCCCAATGAAAGTTCGAATAAATCGCTAGGTTGCACTGATGGTGAACCTAAAAATCGCAGCCTTTTTTGTGAGAAGAGAGGACATTTTGGGGTACTTTTTATATATATTATTGTATTATTTAAACTGGTTTTTGGAAAAATTGGTTATCTCTTAGTTTTCGGGAAAACCGGTGCCAAATATAGTTAAAATCAGGGGGTTGTTTTTAAATCTTTTTTACCACTTTTAAAATTTAACACATTGACAGTCTCATGCATCACATGTGATTCAAGATACGTTTACCCCACACGTCCATAAAGCATAATATGCTTAATAATATTATGTGATTCATGTACATACCTGTTAATATTAGTTTTATTTTTGAACACTGTGGCCTAGGCACGTCAAACTAAAGTATAAAGTGTTTTTATTTCTTATGGTAGAATCATATTTGACTCATTGGGGAGGTTAGAGATAAAAAAATTGAAAAATCGGTATAGGCGTATAGGGACGAAAAAAACATCCTAATGGGGACTGTCGACGTGTTAAAAATAGCAAGTATAATACACCATTGTATTTGCTCATTTCTAAAACTCAAAAATAGCAAGTATAATACACCATTATATTTGCAAGCTCAAGGTCTATCCAAAACAACCAAAAAAATATAGAGGTGCTTATTAAAAAAATAAAGTTAGGGGTAAGTTGGGGGAGGAGGTTGAGGGATGGATTTTATTTTTGTCTACTTTTTATAGATATTGTCGTCCCATTTAAGGTAGTTGATTATTTTTTTTAGTTTTCGATAATATCGCTGGGTAAATAGAGTTGGGACAACCGGTATTATATATGAATTTTCCACTTTGTATCACCTGCATAGTGCTCCAAAATATTTAACTTAGTTTCTCTAGCTACCATTTGGTAGTAGTTTCTCTGGTGGACAATTCACACAAATCCAAACTAAGGTTTTTTCTCCTTTTTTCCACTGTAGAAGGTCGTCAAGAAGATTGGCTCAAGGACGTAGACTGTCGTGTCAAGGCCGGTCTCGATTTCGGCAAACAAAAGGGGTTCATCAAGAGCGGAGACCCAGTGATCGTGGTCACCGGATGGAAACAGGGCTCCGGATTCACCAACACCATGCGTATTGTGTACGTATCTGACGAACTTACTAGCATCGTTAACTAATTTTAACCAGGGTGATGGAATACACGGTGCTTTTTTGGGCCAAAAACTTTTTAAGATACAAAATTGTTCTTAACCAATTGTTTTCGTAATCTCTAGAGACAATTTTAGCGAAAAAAAAAACGTCTCAGCTCTACGTTTTTTGTAGAATTATTTATGACCCGTATGGATGTCTTTTGAATGATCAAATTCTTGGTACCTACATTGATAATTAAGAAAAAATTCAGTCTCCTTGTGACACTTAAGATTTGATTACTCAAAGGTGGCACAATATGACATTATTTATGACATAAGAGGCACAAATAACTATAAAAAACGTTTTGCTAAAATCTACTCGGGTCAGAAAAAAAAACGTCAAAAAACGTTGGTTTTTCAAAAAAGGTTTGTTCATCCAAAAAAGCAACGTGCATAGACTAAATAAGGCGCCATCAATCAATACGCAATAAATTCACACAAACTTTTTTCGGGTAAAATTCGAAAAATTTTAAAATAAAAAATGCCGCTATAGTATTAAGCTGAATAAATAATATTCATAAATTAAAAAAATGAAATTGCTTTAATAGTTTATTAAATAAACTTTATTTATTATCTATTGATTTATTCAATCATTATAATCATCACTAAAATTAATAATTAATTTAATATAAACATAGTATCTTATTTTTTCTTAAAATTCGAATGACTCGAATAAAATAAAAAACACTTTATGAGAAAGTACAACAATAAGTAAAAAACAGTTATTTAAATACTATGAACTGTTAACTGTTCTAACCACTGACACTGCAAAAGTATTATGGCGTCATCTAGTTACGTAATTTTTAATTATTCATTTAAGGCAGTTAGTTAGTGGCGCTATCTAATTTGTGAATGATGAACCAGCCTTAATATCAGTTAATTTAGTGCTAATGATTGGATTATAATCGACTTTAGTGGACCTTTATTATGAATTATGGTTTGGACTTTTTTATAAATCATATACTTTGAAAACGAAATTTTATAAAATTGGGCCTTAAATAGTTTTTACACAAACATTAAATGTGTGTCATTCCATTCAGTGGCTGGTTCCCCAGAATAGAGTGACTATGTCTAGGGACACTAGATCTAGGTCTTAAGTTAGCAAGGCGCCTTTCTAACTTAAGACCTAGATCTAGTGTCCCTAACTATGTCTCATACTGTGACATTCGTTTCTTCACGATATGGTTATACCAAGGCGTCCTTCACTTCCAGGCCGCGTACTGGACCATCTAGTTGGCTTTCATATGGCCCACTAGGGTCTGACAACGCTGGTACGCCAACATAAAGAAAAAAAAATACTTAAAAGAATACTAAGATCTTTTTATTTTCAGTTTTATATTTTTAGGCTTAACATTTGATTAGAAAATGGTGAAATGTTTAAAAAATTTGGATGCAATTATAAAGAAATTATTGTTTCAATTTTGCCTTTAAATATACTAGTGCTAAATATAACATTTCCAAAAAAACAATACGAAACTACTCAAAAAAATTAAATTAATTTTGGTATGTAAGAAATCTGAGCCATTTATTGGATAAATTGGATAAATTTATTTATTTATTTATTTAATTACAGAGTCATGGAGAGCCCCAAATAAGCTTTTGGCTTGTGCTAGGGGCTCTCCATTAATTTTGCTACAAATATTCCAAATCCTGTGTGTAAACAATAATTTCTTTTTCAAAATCAACATTACACCCTTTCTCCATTTCTATATCTAGCTTCTTTTTTATATCTTACTCTGTCAATCCATTTTCCAAAATTTTGATAATATTAACAGTAAATTTAGTATTTTTTAATTAGTTAAAAAAATATAGACATTGACATTTTTTGACAGATTTACTAAAATAAAATGCATAATTAAGCTGCTTGAATCAAAGAAGATACTGTAGTTTTATGTATGGCAATAAACTAATAAATTAAGTTAGAATTTATACATTTATTATAAGGTTTTTACTTACAAATGTCAGAAAATAAAAATACAATATTTTGTATCTGTAGGTTCGTTGTTTTATAATAATATAAAAATAAAACTATCTAATTTTAATAATTATTAAAAAAACAACCCTAAAAATTGCTAATAATCTTCACATTTAATAACAATTAAAATATAATTTAATGATTAACTGATTTTGATTTTCAATCAGTAAAATTCTTCTTGTACCTTTTCCCTTTATTTTTAACCTATTCACTATTACCACGAAATCACATATTCCGAATTTTTGTATTAGTTTAATTATATTTGCTGTTTTTGTAAAAAAGTACAGATTTATTTTCTCTCCAAATGACACAATTATTTTTGACAAATTGTGACATTTTGCTTAAAAATTTTCAACAGCTAGTCATGGAATGGCCCACTAGAAAGTCTGGCACCTAAGCCAGTAGCGCGGCCTGGAAGTGAAGGACGCCTTGGTTATACCCAAATTAAGTAACAAACTTCAACTAAATTATATAAATACATGTATGTATTTGATTTATTTCGTTTTGATTGATTTCGCCTCAATAACAATAAAATCTATCATTAACACTCTGATGGTGCACAGGATAAGTTACACTTGCAGTCAAAATTTGGCAATTAAAAAAATAATTCAAAAAAGTAGTGATAGACATTTCAGAATTTCAGTAAATTTACTAATAATAAAAAATTAAAAGATTTTTGTTTACAAAATTCAAAAAATGTATTCTAATATTGTTAGAAAAACTAACTGAATATAATCAAACTTATTGTGCGTATATGTACTAATAATTTTATTTGAAAGTGTCTCATACATGCTTATCATTTGATTTTTATAAACTCTCTACTTTTATTCTATAGAATCTATACTGTACTTAGAAATTGAGAGCTGCTGGTTTTATAGAAAATTACTTTATTTTTAATTTATATTGCAATCAAATTGGCCGATCATATTGTTATGGCCTAAAAAAAATCCATATTTTTGACTGCAATTATAACTTATGTTAATTTTAAATCATAATATCTTACAGCATGATATTTCATCTTTCATTTAAATACTACGTTATGCTTAAGCAACTTTTTCACTTTTCTGATTTATCTGACCTTGAAGTTACGGACTGTTTTCTTAGTTAAAACAATAAGTAACTCGTCTTTAACATTGAAGAACCGCAATCCCCACCTTATCTGCATGGCTTTTTAAGAATTAATCTTAATCACACAGGCACACAAAAAAGGTATGTTTCCCAAACGAGACAAACATTCCTTTACGATTTTAGGGTCGCTGAATCTGAATCTGGAGTTGGTTTGACTCGGTCAGGTCGCATTTCGTTGCTAACCTCAAAAAAGTGATGGTGGTCTGTGCAGAAGTACCTAAACGAAAAAAGTATTTTTTACCACACGATACAATCATTTCTATAAGTTTTTGGAGTCGCTGAATCCGAATCTGGGGTTGGTTTGACTCGGTCAGGTCGCATTCCGTTGCTAACCTCAAAAAAATTATGAAAGTTGAAACATTTCATCACTGTTTTGAGGTTAGCAACGAAATGCGACCCCAAAAACGTATAGAAATGTTCGTCTCGTCTTGGGAAACAGATTTTTTTTGTGCCTGTGTTATTAACGCGCCTTAACAATAACAACATTGTTGCTAATTTAAATTGGAACAATTTCATACTGACAATAAATTTAAGTTTATTTTTTAAGTCATATATTGGATATACATTATGTCCCCGGATGGAGTTACAAAGAGGAATTTATTTTTTATTATTGATATCTCAAAAAAAAAAGTCACTCTTGATAACTTGCCCTGCTTGATTTTAAACTCGCAAAACACTAAGCATTTATGTATAACTCTTACGGTTCATGAGATAATGATAAATTTTAAAGTCGCCATTTTGAAGAAAAAAACCATTGTCATGAACCGTAAGAGTTATTCAAAAAGTGTTTTAGGAGCTTAAAAACAAGCAGGGCAAGTTATTAAGAGTGACTTTTTTAATATATTAAAAATAAAAAAATTTAGTCGCCATTTTGAAGAAAAAAAAAACTATATCTCATGAACCGGAAGAATTGAACAAAAAGTTCTTAGTGGTTTGGGAGTTTAAAAACAAGCAGGACAAGTTATCGGGAGTGACTTTTTTTGAGATATCAAAAATAAATTCCTCCATCCGGGGACATACTGTATTTATAGAACTATATTTGTTATATATTTTTAAAATTAACATATTTGCTTTTATTTTTAAAACGTTTTTTAATATTTTTCCTGTGCATCATCCCATATTTTATAATAGTTAAAATAACTGTACAAAATGTTTACTCTAGTATAATTAAAGCTCCATTTTAATTTTCGATAACGTAATTTTTTTTAGATATATTTTCTGTTTTACAAACTTATTAATTAATTATTGTTATTAATTTAATTCAAGTGGGAAAACAATAAATTTGTAAGCCATTTTATTTAGATTTTTTTTTGCTTATTGCAGGCCTCGGAAATGGTACATATTTTATGTATTATTATTGTATTATTACCTATTTTTGATGTGGGTATATAAAAACGTTAAATGGTACATTAAATTACATACAAATATAATACAATTAAAAAATATGGATTTACTTTTTAAATTTTAATAGTTCAAGAAAATTAAAAATATCAATTAGTTTCTGTCAGTTTTAACACGTGGTACGCTAGTAAACAAATATTTTGCACTGTTAAAAATGTGATTTTTTATTACTTATATATTTTGTAAGACTTTGTGAATGATAAGCATTTTTGGGTAAAGTTGATACATTTTTAGTACATATTTTTCGAAAATTGGTCACATCTTTAAATACTTTCATCAGCTCAAACTATTCCGAGATCTACTATTAATATTTTAGGCTGCCATACATGGGGATGGTCTTACACTAATTTGTTTTTTCCCAGCAAACTCAATATAATGGTCAGACTAACCAAATCTGTGTCCATGGATCAAAAACTTAAATGTAAAAATACTAATTATTATAAAACAGTTGGCCAAATAAGTAATTTTTAAACGATTTTCGACAATAATGCATGTACTTTTGTCAAATCAAAAGTTTCAGATTAATTAAAAAAATATATATCAATGCATGGTTAAAACAAAAACGCGCTCAAATTAACACAGTATCTCTATAAACAAGGCATCCTTGAAGTGAAGGACGCCTTGCTATACATCAGAAATTATTACCGTTGTGTAAGCAATATTGTGAACGTCGGGTGCTTTTGGCTTTTATTTCCAAAATGTAATGCATGGTGTTTCAAATTATAACATTCGGATTTGAAACACTTTGTAGGGTAAAATGTTTATATAAAAGGTTCATTTAAAATAATAAGATGTGAAGATACATAATACTTTGCGTTGCAATTTAGAGTTTATCGGACTATTTTTTATATATATTTTTTGAAAAGTTGCGTCTTTTAACTTTTTGATGAGTTTAATAATTATTGGCAAATGTCAAAACCTATGTAAAAATAAGTACATTTGCTTATTTGCAGAGAACCACCCATTTTGGGTTCTCATACCACCATTTAATTTTTCACCACATTCTAAATTTGTTGTTTTAAATGTACCTTTTAATTAAATTTTTAAACTAATAGCAAGAAAATTGGCTTTCTGTTTCGTCTAGCTTAAAAATTTGTATTTATTATGATTTATATTATGAGAAAATCTATTTTTATTTCAGCAATGTTGATTGAAGTCTAAAATAACTAAAACACACTATGGAGTAATATTTTTATAGATGGTTAGAATGCTACAGCATTACTACGTACACTGTAAATATATTAAATTTAAATGTGATTGATTAAAATATATGTAGTAATAAGAAAAAAAAAATACTAAATAAATTAAATTATTTAAAAATAAATCTTTTATTTTAAAACATTATTTTTTAAATTAATTTTCATCTTTTAGGTTCAGTGATATTTTTTGCCCTGTATTATAATAACGGTAATGTTTTGGTTCGCTCTAGAATCAAAGAATGTAGATTTGCACTTTCAATTGCGCTTACATCATTTGGGCCACATGTTAGGGTAGCAAAAATTAATTAACTTGATCACTCAAATATTACGTTAGGCTAAAAATCTTTACTATACTGGGGGTAACAAGACCATAGTATGGTGTAACACACGGCCGTAAGCAGAAAAAAATCTAGGGGGGACTTAGCCCCCAGGGCACCCTAAAGAAAAGCTTTGTCCCTGACGGTTTTAACCAAAACTTGGCGCCCCTACAAAAAAAAATTAAAAAAATTGGCTCCCAAAAAAATACCTTTATGAATTTATGAAAAAAAGCTTTGTCCCTGACGGTTCCACCAAACTTTCTTCAAAAAAAAAAAAAAATGGCGCTCCAAAAAAATACCTTTAAGAAAAAAGCTTTGTCCCTAAAGGTTTCTACCAAACTTGGCGCCCCTGCAAAAAATGGCGCCTAAAAGTAGGTGACTTAAAAAATACCAGGGGGGCTCAGCAAAAACGCCAGGGGGGCTCAAACCAAGGCTAGGGGGTGCTTTAACCAGAACTTTCGGTTTTTTAATGGGACACTCTATATATTTTTACATTTTGATTCGGGGCTCGCAAAAATGTTAATTTAATTTTAAAAACAAATTTTTAAAGTGAATAGAGACACTAAACTTTATGTTACTAATTGTACTTTCAAGTTGACGCTTGATAATAGCAATAATTGCAAAGTGTGTCACTTGGAACACGAAAAAAAACTGAAAAAGATGTTTATCCAATACATACAGATAATAAGACAATTACCAGCTTTATTTTAAATAGATAAACTCAATAATAACCCCCGCGTGGCTTTTACTTTATTGAGTGGATAATTATTTATTTTACCCACTCAACTGTCACTTGTCAAATTATTTTCTTGTAAATGTCATTAAAATTTTTAATAAAAATATGAATTCCTTATTGGATAAAACCTTGTATGGCACTCATGGGTAAACCGATATTGCCCTCTCGAAAATTAACCCACTAGTACCATAAATAACTATTATGCCGTGATTTTGTCAAAATTCAGCGCGTGATTGTCATTTAAATGACAGTCGTAACAAATCTACTCGTCATAAACACCTCTTATCTTAAAAAAACGTCCAAAATGATCAAAATTTGCGTTACGTAATACTTGAACGTTCCCTATACGCGTAGTCAAAATTCGGAATAACATCTACGTGTCCGAGCCAAATGTACTACTTACTATACTATATTATACTGTTTTCAGTTTTGCGTTTTAATATAAAACGATAAATGAATCGGTTTTTGCTAAAATGACGTCAAAGTAAAACTTTTGGGAAATTAAAAACTTCCTATTTTTTATTAAAAAAAAAAAAAAATCAAAAACCCTTTTAGTTGAAAGTAAACCTAGTGTTTAATATATAGTAAAATTTTCACATAAGTTGGAATAGCCGTTTTTATGTAATTAAATCCCAAAATTTGTAAAAAACGTCTTTTTAAAAAAAATCGAAGGAAATGAGAACATTATAAAACGTCAACAACAGCTAATTTTCTTCGCCGTCTGACTCAGGTTTAAAGTCACTGTCAGGATATTTAGCATCTGTTGTAGGCCAGTTTGTTATGACTTCAAAGTACTCTTTGTACTGATCATGGAAAAAAAGAAAACGTCCTTTCAACAAAAATCTATGTCTATCCTCTACCATAATAAAACTGTATCTAACTTAATTTTGAAAAAACATTGACTGATTCAAATATAAAATTCAGTAAAACTCGAGGACAAAAAACAAAAATCCAGGACAAAATGAGAATAAAATTTAAATTCAAGGACAATTCCAGTACTGGAACAAATTTTGAAAAATTCCAGGTTTTCCAGGCCGCGTGGGAACCCTGATAATGATCTAAAAAAAGGAGTTTAAATAAAACTAATTTATATTTTTTTTAATTACTATTCAATGTTTTTTATTTATCAATATCTTAGTTTAAAGATATATATTTCATTATCTTGAATTTGCAGTAAATAAACAAAACAGCAAATTTTAGTCTTTTTTTTTTCTTTCTTTCAAAAAGTTTCACATTTATCACCATACACTTCCAAAACAGAAAAGTTTTTTGGTCGATATATTTTTTTTAATATTTATATTTTTCACTGAAGTTCCGATAAAAAAGTCCAGCTTGATAAAAACATTACTATAGTCCTATTACTTTTTTTTGTCACTCACTCTTTTCACAGTTACATTATTTTCTACAATTTCCCCTAAACACATTTTACTAAAAATCAACTATAATAAGTTACTGTTTTTAGAGACTGTGTAGTTATTTTAAACATAAAATTGAATAGTATAAAATACAAGGCAAATAAGCTAAAGTAAATGTAAAGTCATCTGCACCAAAGCGAGAGAACGCGAGAGCAAAATTGTGACGCAGATGCCTCTAGCATTTCTGAATGATATACTACACAATCTCTATTAAATAAAAAACGGCATATAATAAAATTTTAGTCGTTTTCCATTATTGGTTCCAAACAAATTAATTATTAATGCGCTTGGGTTCCAAACAAGGTTTGCTAAAAATTATTTCTTCTTAATAATTTGTCATTTGCGATAAGACACAACATCAATTACTATTAACTAGACTAAACTGATCAAAAAAAAGTTAAGGATATTGTTAAGAATGGTGCTTTCTCTGGAAAAGAAACAGTTGAAAAAAATCATAAAATGTCTATATTCTCTAATCACTTCTAAAAAACAAATAAATTTAATCAATTCAAAAATATTTATATTCTGGATTTAACAATATGTTTTCCTTAATGTAACAAAGAGAAATTATTTTTAAAAACTGAAAATTAATTAATACCGAGTAATTCTACCTCTGTTGGTTATAACCGCTTCAACTCGCCGAGGCGTACTTAAAATTAAGCGATGCTCCAAGATATCCGGAAGAACTTGCTAGTTTCCTTGCGTCATAAATATTTGGTTTGCGATCAATTACTGCCTTACCAAGCATGTCCCAGACATGTTCAATACAGATAAACAAGATAATGAGACAGCGGCGGGCCATTTTTTGTTTTTGTTTTCGATTATTTTTTACCAGAGAAACCAAAATATTCTTAACTTTTTTCGATCAGTTTATATTTTACTTGCGTATTTTTGTGCGCTAAAAACGAATTTAAGAGGAAAAATTTTTTTTTTAACAATAAAAAAGAATATTGGACGAGATTCAAAGCTATTTAATTTTGGTAGTTGCACAAAAACACTTGATAAGAAAGTCGAGAACTATAAAATTTCAACCAAAACTGACTGAAATGTCTATTTTTGGAAGTTGTGCCCTTGATGATAATGTCGGGAACTATAATATATGCAAAATTCAACCAAATACACTTGAGAGCAAAAAAATCGATCCACCTAAAAAATTGACATTTTTTAAATTCAAATATTTCGAAAACTGCTTAATGGATGAAAAAATGAAAATTTTCAGGAAAATCCTGATATCTCCTAAACCAGAAGTAAAAATATAAAAAAATAAAAAGAAAATATTCATCAGAACTGCGGTAATAAGAGAGACTTAAACAATTTGATCAACAGTTGCAGTGGCGTACCATGCAAGTCCTAAAAGATGGGGCATAAAACATAGTTGTATATTTTTTGTTGCTGTTAATATAAGAGTACTTTTTTTAATCATTCTAAATAAAAACAAAAGTAGAGAATGTTTAAGCTTTAAAACTCTCAAGTGTATGACTGAAAACACTTTTCCATAACAAGGAAGCGGGGTCTCTTGTAGGGTCAGCGAACTTTTCCAAAAAAGTTCCAAAAATACGTAAGAACAATATAGTCTGATTAGGAGTAATTGACCTTTCTGCCTTTTTTGAGCTACTGTTGACAAAAATAATTCTGAAAAATAGAACTGAGATAAAACGAGATGGTATTATTTTAGAGGTTTTTGTGTTACATTTTTATAATTTTGATCAAAATTTAAAATTTCCGTCTATAGCATACCAAATAGATATCGATTTAAAGCTAAAGCCTTGGTCCAAAAACCTAAACAGACGATTTTTTTTCTTTAACTTTTATTTTACTTATGTTTTGAGTTCATTAAAACAAGATCAAAATTTTAATATTGTGAGACTAAAAGTCACCTATGTCAAAAAACTACGAAAAATTGTGGTAAAAAATACTACCATGTCTTTTATTACACAGTATATTTTTGCCTTTACCCTTAAAATTGTCATTGAGTGATAAAAAATCACCCAACTTATATATCGTGACATTCAACTTACAGTAGCACAAAATAAGTTACCATAATTTAAACTTTTGCTAGATTTACAAATAAACTGGTCGAAAAAAGTTAAGGATATTTTGGTTTCTCTGAGAAAAAATATTCGAAAAAACAAAAAATGGCCCGCCACTGTCTCATTATCTTTATATTGAACATGTCTGGGACATGCTTGGTAGAGCAGTGTCAACCAAATTTTCATGACGTCAGGAAACTAGCAAGTTCTTCTGGATTTATGGGATATCTTGGACCAAGATCAGTTAAATTGCTTAATTTTAAGTATGCCTCGGCGAGTTGAAGCGGTTACAGCTAACAGTAAATAATTTCTCTTTTGTTACATTAAGGAAAACATATTGTTCAATCCCGAATATAAATATCTTTGAATTAAGTTTGTTTTTTAGAAATGATTAGAGAATATGGACATTTTACAATTTTTTTCCAATTTTTTTTTTCCAGAGAAAGCACCATTCTTAACAATATCCTTAGCTTTTTTCGATCAGTTTATTTGCATTTTTTAAAAAAATGGGGAATAGAGGCAGGTGTAAAACATGCAGTTACAAGGTGTCATAAGTTGTTAGTAAAACATTTTACAAAAATCCAATCCTGCAAATGTGAAAAATAACTTAAACTTGAGTAAACTTTAATCTTATAAAAGTTGCGTACTAGGGTATTTCAATTAACACGGTTTTTTGAAAAGTTTTATGTCGTGAAAAATGCAAAAACAAGATTCTGTACCAAATTTCAGCTCAAAAAATGTAATTAGGGTCCGCCCAAAAATCAAAAATGTTCATTGTTTTGAGCTAAAAATATAACAGTTTAATATTATTTTTTTTTAATTTCAAATGAAGTAGATACATACCAAATTTAGTTTTTTAAGCTGAAATTTGTCACAGGTTTAAATCTAAGTATTTTGCATGACATGGATGACTTGACATTCTACGACAGATTATAAAAAAGAAATCGTGCCTTAAGGCATAGCTATAAAAAGTATTTTTTCCAATTTTCACAAAAAAACATAAAAAGTTTATTGTTTTCCTATTATGAAACGAAAAGCCCCCTTAACATTTCGAACCCTATTTCAAATACAGCGTGTATAGTTATGATTATAATAATTATTGTAAGGAACAAAAATCGACTGTTTGGAAATACGAGGTTGAGAAAGTAATACGGCGAAATACCCTATTGTTTAGTTATTAACATTGTACAGACTAACTACTTTAAGCAAGAGACAGACTTTCTTTAAACTTTTATACCTCAGATTAAAAATGGCATTTACAAGCACCGAACAAAATAACACTCAAAATTGTATATAATTAATTTAAAAAATAAACATTTGTATTAAATACATATTTTTCTCACAATTATTGGTTGATTTTGAAATATCTTGATTTTTATTCAAAATTTATACAAAAACAGACCTGCATTTTTGTATTCTGCTATACGATTTCAGATAAAAAAGAGTAAACATCTGATGATTTTTTTAACTTTCAGACGTTTCGTTTATACAAAACATCTTCGGGTAGCTGATAAAAATTATTATAATTATTATTATCTAAATCTCAAAATTAAACCCCTTAAGTAAAAATCTTATTGCACCATAAAAATGATAAAGTTAACATAATTATTTAGGAATTCAATTCCTTTTAAAATTATTTAACAATTTTTTCTTTAAAAGTTCATAGATATTCCAAAACCAACCAACTGGGATTCCCCGTTTCTTTACAGTTACTCTAAAAAAAGATAATCCAAATAAAATACATCAACATAAATTTTAATACAATTTTTATGTGCTGCTTACAATCGAATATACACTTTGAAAATATGTAAACTTATCCACTAAATTCATCTAATTTTAACCAAATATTTGATAGTCAAATTAACATATAAGCCATATTTACCCAAAAGTAGGAGTTAAAATATTAGTTAGGTATAAATTAAAACGAGGGTCTATTTTCTCCTAGTTTCTTTTTATTGAGGACGCGTTTCGGAGTGTAACACGACTCCATCTTCAGCTCCAAAGACTAAAATAAGAAAACCAATAATGTAAAGACTAGTATAACGAGTCTAAAAGTGCAAATAACCTCTAATCTACTTGAAAAAATCTACTTACAATAGTTAATCAAGATTTGTCATAAATAAACATGAACATTCGTAAAATGTATAGGACACGAAAAAACGAAAAACAATTGCCAAAAGGGCACATTTAACATCTGTTTAGCACAAAAACAATTTAACGAAGTTTATTTATTAATAAAATAGTTAACATAACCTAAATTGATTTTTTGACACGCGCTTCCCGCAACTATTTTATTAATAAATAAACTTCATTAAATTGTTTTTGTGCTAAATAGATGTTAAATGTGCCCTTTTGGCAATTGTTTTTCGTTTTTTCGTGTCCTATACATTTTACGAATGTTCATGTATATTATTTGTGACAAATCTTGATTAACTATTGTAAGTAGATTTTTTCAAGTAGATTAGAGTTTATTTACACTTTTAGACTCGTTATACTAGTCTTTACATTACTGTTTTTCTTATTTTGGTCTTTGGAGCTGAAGATGGAGTCGTGTTACACTCCGAAACGCGTCCTCAATAAAAAGAAACTAGGAGAAAATAGACCCTCGTTTTAATTTATACCTCAACTCAAATTTACAGCTGTTTGAACTGACGCCATCACACAATTTTTCCTAAATACCGTCCAATTTT
Organism: Brachypterus glaber; assembly: GCA_958510825.1. Classification (NCBI taxonomy): domain Eukaryota; kingdom Metazoa; phylum Arthropoda; class Insecta; order Coleoptera; family Kateretidae; genus Brachypterus; species Brachypterus glaber. The sequence continues at coordinate 27,574,136 of OY294047.1, forward strand.
GTACATGATATCCATTTTACCATGGTAATTTGGTATTACGGCTCATCCACAACATAAAATTACCATGGTAAAATGGGTGAAATGCAAAATACGGTACCGCGGTATTTGGGTATTATTTTGTGATGACGTGAGGTCAAATAACTGTGAAGTTGACTCTAGTTTTAGGTCTTTTATGAATATTTGAATATTTCTGTCTGAATTTTTAATAAATTTATAATTCCTTTAACTTATTATATTATCGTTTAATATGCTTGACATAACTGCATTGTCAACAATTATTTGATCAACAGATGAATCCAGTCTAATATTTAATAATTTTTAGTACTTAAGTTTAAGTTTAAAGTTCTTTAAAATATATTACTATACACTTAATTTTTTAAGGATTTGTCCTCTTTGTCCTTAATTTCTGCGGTTGCCGATCCGCCGCCGCCGATATTCGACGCCTTGGTGGCATTCGACGTGTTAGTGCCAATGCCAATGTTGTCATTCATTTTTGAATCGTCGACCTTTTCGTTTTGCGATGACATTGTATTATCTAAAAATAAAATTTCAAAATTTAGTTTTGTTTGAAGATGGATAACTCTACTACATGGTGGTTTTTTGCAAATTTTAACTTTTTGTTTTCGACCCCTGATTTTGTTTTCATAAATTGATTAAACACACCATAAGAAGCAATTTAGGCAAATATAAAAAAATCGAAGGGATCGATCGTTTTTTTTTACGTTTTTTCTAATTTATTGTACTATGTTCATAGGACCTTCCTGTAGAGCAGTAAATAGAAATATATATTTTATATATAGTAGTAAAATTATTATTTATAGTCACTATATTACAAAAAGCCTTATCTCCAACGCCAAAGGTCGTATATTTTTTTTCTAATGAATTATTGTTTTAGGGTGAAGTCGAGCCTTTCAATTTCATTTTTTTTTGTTGCATTTTTGGATTTGAAATGTCATGAAACGTCAAGAAAATGTTAAAAAAGTGGGTATTAAAAAATATCGGTCTATCTGTTTTCTGTCTTTAAACCTTGTAACTTTTAAACTTAATGTCCGATTTAAAAAAATCTTTCAATAAACGATTTAGGACTTTTGTATTTTGTGTGACCTTAGATATGGTTAACATTGCGGTGCGGCAAGGAAGGCAAACATTAATATTATTATCGATCGTAGGGTAAAACTTCTTGCACAGGTAAAAATCATGTCCAATTTCCTACACAGCTTTAATCATTTTTGTGCTGGGTCTATTACACTGGTCTACAAAAAAAATAAAAATTCTTCATCAAGGACTAAACCTAGCATGTCATATATTTTTGTCTGCTGAAACCGAATTTTCGATTTAAAAAAAAAATTATACGGCGTAGATTTCGAGTAAATCCCGGTTTTTATTGTCAAAATACGATATTTTGACAAAAATACATAAGGTTTAGTTCTTGAAGAAAAATTTTAATTTTTTTGTAGACCAGTGTAATAGACCCAGCACAAAAATGATTAAAGCTGTGTAGGAAATTGGACATGATTTTTACCTGTGCAAGAATTTTTACCCTACAATCAATAATATTAATTTTTGCCTTCCTTGCCGCACCGCAATGTTAACCATATTTAAGGTCACGCAAAATACAAAGTTCCTAAATCGTTTATTGAAAGAATTTTTTAAATCTGATATTTAGTTTAAAAGTTACAAGGTTTAGAGACAAAACAGACAGACCGATATTTTTAACACCCACTTTTTTCACATTTTCTCGACGTTTCATGACATTTCAAATCCAAAAATGCAAAATTTTTTTTTTTTAATTTCGCTCGACTTCACCCTAAAACAATAATTAAGGCACGTCCTATGAACATAGTACAATAAATTAGAAAAAACGTAAAAAAAAAACGATCGGTCCGGTCGATTTTTTTTATATTTGTCTAAATTGCTTCTTATGGTGTGTTTAAGAAACAAAAAGTTAAAATTTGCAAAAAACCACCGTTTGGTTTGCTATTTTTTTGCTATACTTACTATGGGCACTGTAGTATCTGTTTGGAGCTTTATTGCCGAGATTGCCGGACCGATGTTTCTGGTTGACATTGTTTTGCTGAGTCGAACCGAGATTTTGCTGGTAGTTTATTGGTGGCCTTTGTATTGGAGTAGGGTACCTTTGTACCTGGAAAATGGCAAAATTCCGAAATTTTAGAGCCTATTTAAAAATTTATTCCGGTCTAACCAGAACCAATAGTACTTAAAACCGAGATATTTTAATAGCTGCAACAACCTCAAAATATTGAGAGTATTTTTTATATATTTTTTATGCTTTGAAATAGGTTTAACTTAACAAAAATATTGTATTTTAATTTGTCTGAAATTTAGTTTTAAAATGTTTGTATTTATTACATTTTAAAAATATTAGAACTGGTCATACATAGATAGGTCAGCTAAAGCGGTTCTTTTGAACTTGAGGTGCGCAAATAGCTTGAACGTTCTTGAACGAGTTTGGTCTGGTGTATACAGGGTGATCAGTAACTGCCATGCCGAAATTTAAGAGGTGATTTTACACCAAAAAATATGAACAAAAGTTTCTATAAAGGTTGGTCCGGAAATGAGCCCTAAGGGAGATACGGAGCTTCGAAGATGACATATTGAATGGGGAACAAAAAATAGCACCAATAAAATGTTAATGCTGCAGGGTGATTCTTTATTTAAAACTAAGCAAAAAAGTATTCTTTACCAAAACACCTAAATTTAATATTAAAGGAGTAATACCCTTTTAAAAAGTAACGTTTTTGGTGGCACAAAATGTTACTTTCTCTGATGTGCATTTTTTTGAAAACGGTTGCCTCCTACAGTGTTACACTATATGACATCTTTTATGTATTTTTACTCAAGAGATCTATATTTTTTACAAAAAATCCAAAAAATATACACATAAAAAAAATTGGAGCAAAAATGTGTTAAGCCTCACATATTTTGTCCATCTAGGTACGCCTCTGGATAAATTCAAAAAAATAAATTAACATAAACTTATTACCCTTATTAATACTAGTATACATGCAAAAGCTCGTAGCTCTAGCTTAAAGGGTACCAGAGTTATTAATTAAAAACCTTATTTTTATTACTATTTTAAAGGGCCGTAGCTCCCTTAAGGCTCATTTCCGGACCAACCTTTAAAGGAACTTTTTTTTATATTTTTGGATAAAGAATCACCTCTTAAATCACCTTGTACATTAAGTTCTTAGTCTGGTATTTCATAAGTAGATATCCTATGTACCTTCTGGACCGGAAGTGGATTATTTTGATGGCAGCTACTAGTGTTGAAACCCAACGTACCAGGGGCGTAGTGAGTGGTTTAGAAAATGACGCCATAGGGCCTTTTGGGCAGAATACCACCCCCAGTTGGCTAAGACCTTGACTCCCGAAAAAAGGGAGTGGCATGTCATATGGTCTACCAATCAGAATAACTGTGTTTTGGATAAGCTTATCAACAGGCTATTGACAACTTCCTGGTGATAACTTGTTTTTTTGACCTTGGTAAAATTGTGTTTTGAACAACAATTGTTGCACAATGTATCCCTTATCAGTAAAAAAACATGAAATGGACAGTTTTTTCTGATAACGTCAAGACTTTGACCTTGTTTGCTGATAAGAATGTGGTTAAGTGTTTTGAACAACAGGAAATGCTGATCCTGCTGATAAGACTTGTTTTTTTAGTAATTGTTTTTAAACGAGGTATTCATGCACCAGTGGTGTTTTGCTCAACAAAAATTTGTTTAAAAAATATGCACTTCCATAGATGAACAACTTTTTGAATGACAATTTAAACTTATTCTTTTTTTTAAGTTATCATATGAATAATGTCAGATAAATGAAATTATTAAAAAATCTAACATGCAACAAGAAGTATTACTTAAAGACTGTCGTTTTATCAAAATTCTGTAATATTAGGTCGTTGGCCTTTTTGGCCTGTACCAGTGGTGAAAAATTCTACCAGTTTTACTACAAAATTGACAATATTTTCTAGACCAGTAGCGATAAATTCTATCAGTTTTACTTCGAAATTGACAATATTTATAAAAAATTAAATAAAAAGTCCCTTACTTACGTTGCTCTGTTGGTTCATCCCCTGATACAAATTATATTTGTGCTGAGCGGTAGGACTTGATTGTGGTGGTGGATGTTTAGTATTCGGCCTGGACTTCGGCGAGGGGATCTGCGATCCTGAAAACAAAAATTAGTTCCTCATAAATCAGCGTTGAGGTATATTCTGCCGTTTTTAGCAAAAACCACTTATGATGTTTTTATCAAGAATGCTGTGAAATCGTACATTTGTCAACATGCAAAGAATAAAAATTAAATTTTGACATTTAAATTAAACGTCAACATTTTTTTTAAGAACGAAATTTAGTTATTTTTTAAATATTTTGAAAAATAATGGAAATTAATTATAGTAAATAGGGTACCATATAAAAAAGAAAGTTAAAAGCATCAAAAGAAGAAAAAGATGAAATACAAGCAAGAACAGAAGAAGAAAAGAGAAAGGGTAATACGCCATGCGACGCAACTTGTGCAAAACAATGTTTAAATAAAATTGATGAAAGTAGAAGAATGGCCATCAATAACGATTACTGGCAAATGGAAATAACTAATAGAAAAATGTTTATTTTGCATACAACCTTGCATTTAGACTCCAATATACAAAGTCCTGGAACCAAAAAGAATAAAACAAACCATTCGTTCATAATCCTTATGTGGAGCTTCAGAGAAAAAAAGGAGTTTATTTTTACAAACCTTTTGGACTTTTTATTTATTCCTACTTCAAAACAATTTTTTTTGAAAGCTTTGCCTACCTCAAAAAAACTTGTGATTTAATTAATAATTTTGAATAATTTTATGTTATTTTATTTGTTATCTACTTAGTCATAAATCCATAATGTGTGATATCAAGGCGTTCTTCATTTGTAAATAAAGAACTGCTCATAATGTTAAAATGGTTACTTTATAATAAGATTAAGTGACTTTATAACGATTTTTTGAGATTTTAGTAGGATTTTGGCGAGAGATTTCCCCCTTTGGCGTTTAAAAAAATAATGGTTTGTTTTACTATTTTTGCTGCCAGGACTTTGTATGTTTCAGTCTAAATGCAAGGTTGTATGCAAAATAAACATTTTTCTATTAGTTATTTCCATTTGGCAGTAGTCGTTATTGATGGCTATTCTTTTACTTTCATCAATTTTATATTTAAACATGTTTTGCACAAGTTGCATCTCAAGTCGTTTTAACCTTTCTCTTTAAAGCCTTTGCAAAGAACTAATTCACTTACATTGTAAGTCTTTAGTTTTCGATAAGTATAAGTCCAACTCCTACTACACCAACATGTTTATTTGACATATTTTTAACCACACTTTTTTCCAAATTTAAATTATACACAGCGTTGTCTAATTTCTGTCTTTCACGACCTACCATGATAATTACGGATAAGCGGTTTATAGTTAAAACGGCAGTATTCTGAGTAATTTGTTTTCAAAGGACTGAAGTTTGGATGAGAGTTTTGTTGAGGGTGACCTTTTTTGACGCTGGGTACTGGGTATGGCACGGGAGTTTGATTATGAAGAAGTTTGTTTTTATGGATAGTGGACTACCTAGTAGGGGGTATAGTTTAAACGATACATTACATTTTTGTTTAACCTCGTACTATTCTACTTAATTAAGCATCCCTTAAGTACAGGACTTGTGTGGGCTATTAGTTGAGGGAACCACCGGCTTATACTGACTTTCGAACCAGTTTTTATAGGGAGTATCCGCTTCACTTACGCCTTTGCCAAATTTAAACTATTAATTAACTGAAAAAGGCAAATCGGCGCCAGTGAGAATCGAACTCACGCTAGTTGGCTAGTAGATTTTTCATTTACAGATGCAGTAGACCTCTACACAAATCCTCCTATAAAGCGGCGAACGTTTGTTATTTGGAGGGTTTTTTTGACGTAACTTCCCTGTGCTGTTAAAAATAATATCTATATATTAATATATTTACCTGAAAACACCGATGATAAGGCTTCCTGCGTGCCAGGACTCTTCAATTGCTGAGGCCTCCCACTTTGATCACTCATTTGCTGACTGGTCACGTTCTTCATGTATCCCGCAGGTAACCCAGACTGCCTAAACTGCTGCGCTGAAAGTGCTGCTGCTACTTGCATCTGCGTAGACAGATAATTGTAGTTCGGGAGTCCAGCGTTCGTGTGAGTCTGATTGTGAGTACCGAACACGTTCCCTTGGAGTCCGTAACCAGCCTGATGCTGCTGCAGTTGCGCAGAGGGCATAGTCGAGTTGCCTTGTTGGAAGTATCCTGTTTGACCACCTTAAAAATAATAAAAGCATATTATATTTGCGTTTCATAATAACGTTGTTTGGTTTCTGTTTGGGCTTCATTGTAATTTACAAAACCAATTTTAGTGATTTTTTCATTAATTTTAGAACAGTTTTTGGGATTGTGAAATGAAAATTATAGTAATTTAAAAAAATTATATCTAACAGTATTTTTTTAGATTACAATATGTAATGTTTATTTGTTTGTGTTAGAGTATATTTTGTGTTATTTCGTGTGTGATTTTTGACTGTGTTTGATTTTGTGTTAAGTTCAAGTGACTCTGGTAAGACCCAAAGTTTGGGTCCCAAACACCAGAAGTGGAGCTGAAGGATAAAAACATTTAAGACACCTCTGCCTCATGCGTTTTTATTTAAAATAACTAGAAAAATACAATTTTGTGACTTGGTTCTAAAAGGGCCAATGTAAAAAATTTTGAACGGATACACTAAGTCAAACACTGGCTGTTTTATCAGTTTGGCTTTTTTACGTTATATAGATCTGAAAAAAAATTAGTTCCGCGGTATAACTCAAAATACGGAAAAAGTGTCATTGGCCCTTTTAGAACCAAGCCACAAAATTAAAACTTGAAAACTGTAACTATTATGAATTTTGTAATTGAAAAACAAAAAAGAAATGAAAGTTTTTACCCATATAAATGAATTAAATTCGTCATGGACGCGTGCGCAAATAGTGTCTTATGTAACTTTCCCTTAAATATGCTATTTTGCATGTCGGCGGAAAAATATTACTTTTTAAACAGAAATGAAGCCAGCGTCAGAGGAAAGACTTTCCGATATTTGTAGGTCTCCTCAGTATTTATGTTTTCAAAATGATTTACCAGCAATCCGATGCAATTAGTAGACATGAAGCCAGCATATCAGTAACATATTTATTCATAAGTTTTGATACTGGTGAGATAAAATACGAAGCTGAATTTACATGTAGACCGGTAATTATATTTTGTTAGTCCAGTTAAATTAAAATTTAATTTTTGCTTTGGCACGATTTAAAAAAAGTTTATTAATTGTAATAAACCTTTAGTTTGGCTATGAAATAAAATAATTTAATTAAAATTTCACTCAAAAATGTTTGCATATTTAAGAAAACTCCAAAAGCAATATACTAATATTTTTTCTACCCAATATTTCTTCCCATATTTTTCGTTGTAGGCAAATATTTAGAACCAATTCGTGATATCGTCGTATCAGAACAACAAGGTTTCAACTGACATTGTGAGATTGCAGTAATTATCAGTATATTTTGTATGATAAATTTAAAATGCTTTAACTTATAAATTTAAAATTTTGTACAATTCACGAAAATAATGCAATCCATATCTATAAAAAGTTTTGACATTTCAAGATAAAGCATTTTAAATTTTTCATACAAAAAATACTGACATTTACTGCAATCTCACAATGTCAGTTGAAACATTGTTGTTCTGATACTACGATATGTCAAAATATTTTTCATTAAAAAACTGTAGCTGATATTGTTAAACACTTTAAAAACCGTTACTTCATTTTAGTTTGTCATTGAAGCTCTCCAGAAGAGGACGAATATATCGCTCAATAGGTTTTGACATTTTTTTAATTTAATTTAGACAATTTAGACAACATTTTTATATATGGTCTGTTTCATCAAGCAAGATAATAAATTAAAAATCGCACAGTAAATATTTTTACAACAGGTTTGAATAGTATATGTTTGTGAATAGAATATATAGTCTGTTTAATCAAGCAAGATAGTAAATTAAAAATCGCACAGTGAATATTTTCAAAACAGATTCGAATATTGGATGTGCGAATACACTGCGTAGTTTATTTTATAAAACACAACTATATTCTATACACGCGATTTTTAATTTACTATCTTGCTTGATGAAACAGACTATAGTTATGTTTTATAAAATAAACTACGCAGTATATTCGCACATCCAATATTCGAATCTGTTTTGAAAATATTCACTGTGCGATTTTTAATTTACTATCTTGCTTGATGAAACAGACCATAGCCGAAAATCATGGCGGGTTTATTCTTTCTAATTATGCAACCCCTATCAAGGAGCGTCAAACTACGTGTGCCAACTACATAAGAGAGTTTAGAATTGAAAATTATGATGTTAAATATAAATAAACGTGAATTTCGGCAAACTATGGTCTGTTTCATCAAGCAAGATAGTATTTTTTCAGAAACAAATTTTCCTGACTTTACCCGGTTTTCCAGGCAATTTTTTTTATTTTTCCCTGAACAATAAGCATAGTCATGACAAAAACGACCGTTTCCTGATATATATATATATATATATATATACACGTATATTTGAAATAGCGTTAGAAATTTTAACAGATGATTCTACATCATAAAATATGACAAAAAGTTCCTATATGTCTAAAAATGCGTCATAAGGGAGCTACGCCCCTTTGAAAGTGGCTAAAAAAATCGGTTTTTATTTAATAACTCAGGAACCCTTTGAGATATATCAACGAGGTTTTGCACGTCAACTAATCATACCAAGGCCCGTTTTTATGTGTTATTTTCATGTACTTATTTCAACCAGGGGTGTGCGAAACGGGGGGGGCTTATCGGTTTTTTGTCCCAAACTTTTTTCTGTGTAATTTTTTTGCAATTTTATTTTTGAAATATGATTCCTCAGGTCAAAATACATAAAAAGGTACTCTTGTTGTAATACTGTAGGATTAACCGTTTTCGAGAAAAATTCATTTTAAGGTGAAATTCCACGGTTCGAGGACGAAAAATTAAATACTAAAATGTTGAAAACCAAAATTTTAATGATGCAGGGCGAATGTACATTAAAAACTAAGAAAAAAACCTCATATACAGGTACTTCCGAAAATCAATCCTAATGGAGCTATGGTCTCCTAAATATGCACCATTTTTAAAGGGCTATGGTAGCTTTAAAAGCGTTTTTTCGACATACATGTATGGAAACTTTTTTTCTTAGTTTTTGATGTAAAATAACATTGCATCATTAAAATTTTGGTTTTCGACATTTTAGTATTTAATTTTTCGTCCTCGAACCGTGAAATTTCACCTTCAAATGAACTTTTCTCGAAAACGGTTAATCCTACAGTATTACAACAAGAGTACCTTTTTTATGTATTTTGACCTGAGGAATCATATTTCAAAAATAAAATTGCAAAAAAGTTACACAGAAAAAAGTTTGGGACAAAAAAACTGATAAGGCCCCCCCGTTTCGCATACCCCTGGTTTAAATAAGTACGTGAAAATGACATACAAAGATGGGCCTTATTAGGATTAATTCACGTGCAAAACCTCGTTAATATATCTCAAAGGGTTCCTGAGTTATTAAATAAAAACCGATTTTTTTTAGCCAATTTCAAAAGGGCGTAGCTCCCTTATGACGCATTTTTAGACATATGTTTATAGGAACTTTTTGTCATAGTTTATCATGTAGAATCACCTGTTAAAATTTCCTACGCTATTTCAAATACACCCTGTATAGAAAAAGAAATCTTGTATAGAACTAGTCGAAAAGAAGGGCTTAGATAGCTTAGCTCAGTAAAACCGCCAGCTAAAATTTTTACAATAACATGCAGAGTGCGGAAAGTTCACTTTAAACAAATGAAGCCTTGATAAATCGAAAAAAATTATATGAATTTGTAAAACAAGCACAATATTAACAGGCGAAAATTTTTAAAATAATATGAAAAAAAAAAGTAATTAATTAAATAAACTAAGACTTTGCAAATAAAAAATAATACATGAATTCATAAAAAACATGAAATAAGCGCCGCATGCGAATTTTTTTAAAATTATATGCAAAAAGTAGATAAAAGTTATTAAACAAATTAGGCCGTTGCAAATTGAAAAAAAAATAAATGCTTATTTAACAAAAGCACATTAGGACCGCAGGCGAAAATTTTAATTAATACATAAAAGAATAGGCTAAAATATTTTTTTGCTTGTTTTCTACAGCTTTATAGCTAAGAACAATTTCGTAGTTGAAAATATTACAAAAAAAAAAGTATTTTGCAATTTTATTTTATAGGCAAATCTTTTATACAGAAGTATAATGTAGGCGCCGCAGGCAAAAATGTTTCAACAATTAAGGTTTAATAGCAAACTGTGGATTGAAAATATTAAATTTTTAATAAGTTTTCTTAAAATTTAGCTTTTTTCAAAATTTTCCCTGTCTTCTCACAAAAGTCCCTGACTTTTCCCGGTCGGTCAAATTCCCCGACTTTTCCCGGTCGGTCAAATTCCCCGACTTTTCCCGGTTTTCCAGAGAGTGGCCACCCTGTATATAGAAGAAGAAAGATCTTCGTTCCGCGAACCACTCATTTATTATTAAGTGGCTAATCGAGTGCATATAGTGCGGAGTAGTAATTTGAAAGTAGGGTTGTTATAGAGTAGGGATATTATGGAGTAGGAAAGTTTGAGTACGAAAATTGAGAGCAGGGATGTTAGTCTGCCAGAATTACAATCTTTAAAAGTGGTCCAATATTGGACACAGTATAGGTGTGATTTAAGCCAGGAGTTTAATTTGTTTTGTAAAAATTTATAAAATTAACAAAAAAAAACATGCATAAAAAATACACAAAGTATAAAACATAATTTATTATACATAATATTTATCTACACTAACTACAATATTTATTATAATTGAGTTCTGAGTTAACGGTTTTTAGGCTTACATTAAAAGTTTATTTAAATAGTATTTTAGATCTAGCATTTGTCTTAACCCCTTTCCGCATGATTTTTTATTTTTGAATGAAAAAAATTATGAGCATACATTTTAACGTTCTTATATCGGGAAAAATAATTCAAAAAATTAAACATTAATTTTTATATATTTTTTTTGCAAGAAACGGTGTGTGCCATATGTGGGACACTATGCAGTAAGAAAACTTGTTAACTATTACATATGTGGTTCATTATGCAGTAAATAAACTTACGCTTTGTTCTATGTTGGGATTGTTTTTGGTAAAAATCGGGGTGGGGTAAGGAGGTATAAACAAGTTCTTTCAATAACATTTTTAAATTTTTTTTTCGTTTTTCGAAAAACAACTTTCTTAAAAAAATAATTTTTTGAATTTTATTTATTTTTTAATTTTCCAAATATTGTAATAAACCTACAGTATTATTTTGTTGGCAGCATTTTTTGTTATTCCATAATTTATCGTTCGCATTATACAAAAATATACCATAAAATAGCTTACCTATAAACCACTTTAAAAAAGTTTATATAATAACACAATATTTTTTATATTGCAAAATTAGACCAGCAAATACTTTTAATAACACTTTGAATTTTTAGGCTGTGCAGTCTTCAGCTAACACTTAAGGCCAGATTTTTTTTCAGATATCTATAACAGGTTCTTTATTCATAACAGAAAGTTATTGATCCCTTGTTTAATAGGTGGCACCACAAATAATGAAAAAACCGGTTCGTGCCATAAATGGGACGGTATGCGGGAAGGGGTTAAATATTTTTTAGAAAAAGAAAAATATTTATAAATATAATAAATACCTACAATAAATTAATAAAATAATAATAAAAGCTACTACAAAATAAACTATAATAGTACTATTTTACTAATAAAAATACACTACCTACTCTTTGAAACAAAATAAAATAATATCCTGAATAAAATGTTCAATATTTTTTTTTGAACAAAATTATAGGCGATATCTTGTGCAATGCATAAAATCCACACCAAAAATATCTAGACAACTCAATGTGGAAAAAAGTATTTATCATAAATCGTCTGCTAGTTTTCGTGAAAATCGCTGGGTAAATAGAGTTGGCTACCCTGTAGTTAATTTACACCACCCTTTGATTTGACTGTAAAAAAATCTAAACCCTCTCTCTTATCAACCCCTTTTTTTTCCTCGTTTATTGCAGATGTAAAATTCCAAAATACTAAAGACAACTCGCCAATATCAGAGTTGGACAATGATTACTTTTAACGAATTGTGTAAGTATTATTTTATTTACAACTAGTAGCTTTTTTCCACAAATATCGTAAGATAAATAAAATTATAAAACAAACCAACGTTAAATGTCTCCGTTTGTGACTGGTAAAGCAGTACCTAAAATTACACTATCGTATACATCGTATCTCAAAGCATACTTAAAAGCGTTAATGTTGACAAAGAAGGAATTTGTAATTAACAAAATGTATTAAAAATGACAAATCTCTGATTTTAAATAACATAAAAATAGCTTTACTCAAGTTTAAATACTACAGATTTACATTTTTATTAGAATGTTGACAGTTCAAACTAAATTTTAGGTATTAATTAAAAAAATGGCTTAAAAGCGAGTGTAACTTTTGGTGCCGCTTTACTAATCAACCAATCAAGTGATAGAAGTAAGCAAAGACTCGCAAAACTAATTAAAATCCCCCAAAAAAGCGACAATTAACACCTCCATTGATTATTAAAAGATTTGATACCTGAGGATCCTGAATAGTACGAAGAGGAGGGCTGCAGGGCCTGCACCACGTTGTTTTGCACCGGACCGGCAGGTCCCCGTTGCATCACGCCCGCGTTGGACAGATAACTGGCCTGTTGAAGGGAGGGGTCATACATGGCGTACACCTGTTGGCCCTGTTGAGATTGTTGCGGGTATGCTTGACCCACACCACCGGCTTTCGTTCCTAGAATGAGGAACAAATAGTTTCAATCTGTTAAGTTTTAATCGAGAATTACAGGGTTCCCAACAAAAGCAGGAATTGAATCCCCTGACTTTTCTGACGCGAAATTCAAAAACTAGTTTCAAAGCAAATAATATACGCATATTATGAGCATATTAATAACTTAACACGTTCTCTCCGTTAGCTACTTTTTGGTTCCCAGCCGAACTCAGTATGAAAACATACTTGAACATAATTAGATACTTTAAGACCGCATTTTTAGATTTTTTAAGAAGCTTTTTAGATTATTTAACCATGTAATGTTCAGTAGTACTTTTATAAGGAGCTAATTACCAAATTAGGGAATGTGACTAATTATGATCACCTAAGTCAAGTTGTATGATTAAATTTTACATTTTTTTAGGTGATAGTTGAAGTTGTGGCCCTTTGGCAGCATTAGGCCATAATATATCGTTAGGCCTTAATATATCTGAAATAAATATGTAAATAGCTTGAAATATTCGCCTTATTACGTATTAAAGTTATCATCAACATCAAAGCATCCACACATAAATTTTAGAATATAGAATTTAGTAAAAGCTCCCAGACTTTTTTACAAATTCAATATTTTTCCCGACATGTGGGAACTAGGGTACCTGAATGTTGGTTTGACGTTTGGCTTCTTAAGAAGTAACATTAAGGACTCTAGTGGGAGCCCTGTAATTTTTTTATAATTAAAACTTTCATCTCGCAAGGCAAATGTTTTTTTTTTATTTACTTATTACTACTTACCTATTGCACTAATCTGTTGACTGCTCGGTTTCACCGAGGCCGACATCAACGTGTTGGATGTGGACGATATCAAGACCGTGGTGGGGTTGTTCAGCTGCTGGCTCTGGCCGAAAGGTGCCGCTGCCGACAACCTGTAGTTCTGGTACAAATCGGGCGGTGCCTGCGCCGTGGGCGGGGGATGGGGAGGGGCCGTTTGCAGGTACACCGATTGGGTGGAGTACGGGCTGGCGGCGGTCTGGCCGAGACCGTAGTGGCTAGGGTACTGGGAGAACTGGGAGCGGGCTTGGCCTCCCAGAACGCCCGATTGGTCGATTTGGAAAGCGCCGTATAGGCTGGCGTTAGGTTGGAGGGGTTGGGTTGAATTGTAGAGTACCGCAGGAACGGTCGGGGGAGAGGGAATGGCTGGCATGCCGTATTGCGTGCTGGCGCCAAGTCCAGCCTGAAAAAAAATAAAATATAAACTTTTTATTCTTGTTTTGCCGTCAAAGAAGGTCAAGATAAAGAGCTTTTCAATAATACAGAGATTCGGAATCTCAGATTCCCAATATATTAGATAATCTGAATATATAATCTTTTACCCAAACCAAAATATGCACCAGCTTTATTTATTATATTTAAATTATTATGTATTATTAACAGTGTAATATTGTATAAACTACCTCTTAGAGAGGTCCCAGAACCACTATAAAGTAATAAACTAAACTAAAACATGTTGCCAATGTGCGTGTGATTTTGTAACAAATTAGGGATTAGATAGGTCGAGGGGGGTCGTTTCTTATCAAAAAAATTTAAATTGATAAAAAAAACTTGACAAAAACATTCTGGTTAAGGGTATAAGAAAATTTTATGATATTTTACTTTTGACATGTGCAACGTTATTCCCCCAGACTCTAAATTTACATTTTTTATAAAGCATATGTATATATGTATGTATGTATATACATCTGTACGTACTAGTTTACATATGTAAACATTTTTTGCTGTATCTGTATTATTTATATAAAAATTTTAATCAAGTATATCGGAAAACCCCGAAAAAAGTGCAAAGTTGGGACTTGTGGGCCTGTAAAAAATTAACTAGGGTAGAAATGTATTTTAAATGCAAGTAATGGCATGAATAATTATTATTTAGCAATATTTCCATTATTATTATTATTATTTTTAATCTTGCGGATTTTTTTTTTGGGCTCGAATGCAAACAAAAAACACATTGTGCGCCATATCTCAAGATTTTGAGGGTCCTTGATTTTTTTAAATATGAGATTCCGTTTCAGAGTCAAAAAATACATAGGAATACCAGTCTTCATTAGTACTCTGGACTATTTTTTTATTTTGTAAGGCTGTGTTATCCTTTCAAATCATCTATCAAAATTAAACCTTATAGAATGAAACAACAATCACTATTACGAACTCCAATATTTTTAACAAGAGTTCTAGCTCAAATCCGTGTTTGTTACATAAAATATTTAATAATTTGTCAATATCGTTTAAACTTTAAAGAAATGTGTACTACGTGTAACAAATGATCTTGAATAGTTTCTTAAGTGGTTATACACCTTCTGACTCGGAAAAATTAAGGGATTTTATTGATTTTTTTTTCAGATATGTAATCACAACTTTACTTGAACGACCTACAAAATAATAAATAGTATAATATACAACATACAGCCTGTTCCAGAACTCGCGTACCGAAATTTGAGGGTATATTAAAAACCCTCTGGAAAATATGAAAAAAATTTAAAAAAAAATCCATCTTCGTTCAATTCAAAAATAAGAACGCTTTAAGTGGACCAATACTGTTGCTGATTATAAATACCATTAAAGGTTGAATTTGTAGCTATGGAAGCAAATTTAATTATTGCAGGTACATATTCTGTAGGTTGATGGTGATTAATGTGACATAAATATTTATTAATGTAATAAAAAAATATCAAAACTTTCATGATGTTTACTTCAGAAGAGTATTGCGAAATGCTAATTTTATATGGCGAGTGTGGCCGGAGTGCTTCAGCTACATCTGTAGAATATTCTATTCGTTTTCCCAATAGAAACATCCTAGCAGAAATGTTATTTTAAGATTGGTGCAAAGGGCAAGAAATTCTGGAAATTTAACTCCAAACAAAAAAGAGATTGGAGGCGCTCCGCGAACTGCAAGAACTGTTGATAATGAAGAAGCTGTCATTCAGGCTTTTGAAGAAGAACCTGAAACAAGCCTTAGTATCGTGGCTAGAAATCTTGATATGTGTAAGACCTCTGTTCAACGAATTCTAAAAGATGAAAAAATGCATCCCTTTCATTAAACTCGAGTATTATGCTTGACACCGGAGGACTATCCTTTACGAGTCGAATTTTGCACATGGCTGTTGCAGAAACATCAAAAAATGAAAACTTTGTAAAAAGCATTCTTTTTACGGATGAGTCTGGGTTTCAAAGAGATGTTTTTTTTAATTCAAGGAATTCTCATGTTTGGGGACAGGAAAATCCCCATGCCTTCAGGCAAGGAAATCCCCAACGAAGGTTTTCCTTGAATATTTGGGCCGGAATAATGGGAGATGCTATAGTAAGTTATTTTGAGAAATAAACCACCATAAAATGCTTAAAATATTTGTTTTTAGGTTGGACCCCATGAGTTTCCTGGCAGATTGAATGGCGAAACCTACACTAACTTCTTAAGGGATGAAGTGGAAAATCTTATTAATGACATCCCACTTCAAAGGTTGGCAAATGTGGATAACATATTCATCTTTTAGAGTTCATTAAACACAGGACAGACATATCAAGATTTCTTGCCACGATACTAATGCTTGTTCCAGATTATTCTTCAAAAGTCTAAATGTATTTCGCGAAGTGTCTCCAACCACTTTTCTGTTTGCGTTTAAACTTCCAAAATTCCTTGCCCAGCACCAATCTTAAAATTACATTCTAGCTAGAATGTTCTCTTTTCGGAGCACCGATAAAATTTTTTCCTATGTTCATTACTTTGAAATAAATAAATAAAATTCAGTTATTGTATTTTTATTTTATTAATTTGTATTAAGAATTTATAGCCAGTAAATCAATTAAAAGATCTGAGTTTCTAATAAAAAAAACACTACATTCAGCGCGCTGAATGGAGTTGCAGCGGCAGTTTGTTGCTGCCGTCTAAGACGGGTATCATAAAACCACCACCGGATGGAGTGACCCTATAAAAATAGAATATTTGATAGCCTCTGTCGGTTTTGTCAAAATATAATAACCTAAAAAGATTCTAAAGTTGAAAGTCTTAAACAATGCACGAGTCAACCATTAAAATGCAACCATAGTTACTAATAAGTAGGGAAAAACTAATTTTTAGGTAATTTAATATCAGCAACAGGATTGGTCAGATTAAATAGCTTCCTTTTTAATTAGTATTGAAAATGTTTTTTTTTTAATTTTTTTCATATTTTCCAGAGGGTTTTTAATATACCCTCAAATTTCGGTACGCGAGTTCTAGAACAGGCTGTATATAACATATGTTATATTATGTTTTGATGTACATCAAAACATATACACATATTATGTGTTTGTGATTTTTTTTTATTGGAAAATGCGGAAAATTGTGGAAACCATGGCCCTTGCCCCGAAACGTCTTTTTTTTTCTATCGTTTGCGGTTTCTCGAAAACCAATTTAACGAAATCTGAATTTTTTAGGTGTTCCTAATTACAATTATTGTAACTAGCTATTATAGCTAGTAGGATGCACCGAAAAAAAAAGTTGCTAATCGACTATGCGGTAAGTGTAGGATTAAATTTGAAATCGACTGGTAATTTTTTTTTTTAAACCTCTAGACCCCTCCTCAACGGCCCCGAAGTTTCCTAGTTTTTTTAGACAATATTGTATAAAGTTTTTACCTTATGACTTACTTTTTTTGACTTTTCTGTAGGCTTAACCTAACCATAAATTATAAAAACTGACACTTATGTCATTTCCAAAAAACATTAATGGATTTAATTTTTAAAAAACATACCAAATACGTGTATAGCATACATTATACACTAATAAAGGAACAATATACATTATTTAAACTATTAACAAACCGTGAAGATATTTCTGATTGAAGATATTGGTTATTTTATCCACATTAATATTACGTTCTTCTTATCACTTTCCAGATTTTATTTCTTCATGTTTTTCCTAGTAAATGTTGCTTGTTATATTTTATATGTAACTTTTTACAACTACTACTATTTTAGTTGTTTTATTTTTATCATAGGCGATTTTAAGTTGAAATGACATAACTGTCAGTTTTATAATTTTTTGTTTGGTTAAACTTACAGAGTAGTCAAAAAAAGCAAGTCATAAGGTGACAACTTTATACACTATTGTTTAAAAAAACTAGAAAACTTCGGGGCCGTTGAGGAGGGGTCTAGAGGTGTTTAATCGATAAAAGAATTTTACCAGTCGGTTTCAAATTTAATTACCTACACTTACCGCATAATCGATTAGCAACTTTTTATTTCGGTGCACCCTAATAGCTAGTTCTTAATTCAATGTCTCCCATACCAGCCAATAAGAGCAAAATTTATTCTCAACATTAACAACATGGACATGTTAATAAACACCTTAAATGTTATAGATTTTACTGAATTTCCGTAAAATTATAAATATTGTCGAAACTTGAAATTTTATATAAAAAAGCCAAAACATGGGCGAATCAAATATCATTTTTAAATTTAATATGGACTGTAAAAAATCTATAAATTTCTTTGATATTCTGTTAAACTATCAATACTGTCGAAATATGGAATTTTATATAGTCTTTGCCACTCAGGTGATAGTACGAACCTTCGACGTCTCGATCGTTAAAATCGACGCAGTCGTTTTGGCTCTATAGGGAAACAAACAAACATGCATATATGCATACAAAAAAGTCCAAACACGTTAAAAACATAACCCCCCTTCTGCGCTGCTGTAGTCCGGTAAAAAAAAATCAATCTTTTCTACGATCTAACAGAAAAGTTATTGAAGTTTTTAGACTTCAAAATAACCCATTTCTTAGTATTTTACTTTTCTGCTCGTTACCATGACAGCAAGCAGAAGTGATTTTTTTCGCGCGCACAGTGTAGTTAACCGGCATGTCAATAGTAAAACAGTTGTCAGTTTTATGCGACGAGTGTTGGTCCGCAATTTTTTTAATATGAAATTATTACTTATTTTGAATCAAATCTCAATTTCGTGTGCTAAATATTTGTGTGCTATATATTTGTTGTTACGAAGGAATTATGGAGAGTTACTGTGATTAGGATTTTACTTTTACACCAACCGATTTGCCGAAAATTGTACTCAAGTGCTGCGACCTTGTAAGATAACTTACTACTACTTAGATCGTAGAAAAAATGTTGTTTGTATTACGAGCGCAAAATGTGATTCCTGCTTTCACGTGATTGCTGATCTCGGCTAGACGCCTCGATCCGCAAATTCCACGCTCAAGCAGAAATCAGTCATTTTGCGGTCTTAATACAAAAATAACTATTCTGTAAAGTTGACACTTCTAAGATATGACGTTTTAGAATAGACAAGGCAATTTGATTTCTTACCTGGTATCCGATATGTTGATTGGCAGTAAACTGTTGCGGAGGCTGACCCAAACCCACCCCTGCACCCGGCACATGTTGCATTGGGGGCGGCGACAATGGATTTCCCATCAGACTTTGCGGAACCATACCCGAGTGGGGTTGATGCGCAGCAGAGCTCATCACCGCTTGTCCGCTACCTCCCGAAACCTGCTGTGTGGGTTTTACCTGTAAAGAAAGAAATATAATATTAATAAAATTGATCATTTATTTACTGACTGCATTAGATATTAGTTTAGTTTATTAGGGTCACTTGATTAGTTGTTGCAAGTTTTTAGTTAGCTTACCACAAGAAAACCAATTGGCCAAAGTAACAACTGATCAAGTTACCCTAAAAATATTTGTGAATAGATAATATGGTTTTGTTTTGAAATAAAGACATAATTAAAAAAATGTAGTAAAAAGGTATTGAATTTGGAAATATAGAAAAACAAAAAAGATTAGAAAAACATCTCCAGGTTACGATTTATGATCTTAAAATCTTATTTTTTACATATTATTTATCTTATTTTAATAAAGTTCAAAGAAAGTTAGAGGTATAATTTTTGAACTTGAAAGACCAATTCTGCCATTTTAACCATAAACCGCTTATCCGTATTTATCTGGTAGGCCGTGAAAAACAGAAATTACGCAACGCTGTGTGTAATTTAAATGTGAAAAAAGTGTGGTTATAAATGTTTCATGAATGACACGTTGATGTACTAAGAGTTAGACTTATATTTCTGGAAAATTTACTGTTTTTATTGTAACAAAGTAATTAAATAAAATGTTCTACAAACTTCATGAGATTCTCGTTTGTCGAAATCATTAAAAAAAATAATTTGCGTCCGTCTGTCTGGGTGTAAACTCGCTTAAAACTCCATTTCTAAAAAATATATCGACAAGCGGTTTTTTGAATATTGTTTCTTATCATATTTCGAAGAGCTGATTAGATTTTTGTTTGGGTTAAGGGGGTAAGAATGGGATAAAACACCTATTTTACCGTTTTTTGGTTTTAATTAAGTTAATTATTATTGTATTTTATAAATTTAGTACTTATATGAAAGATTTTTTTAAATTGCTCAAAAAATCTTATAAACTACTTTTTCCTAAAATACATTAATTTCGGGATATTAGCGTTTAACGCAGTAAACGTTTGGACTTTTTAGCATAACTCATTTATTAACCGATTTCAAAATAATATATTTCAAATGAAAGCTCTTATTACAAAAAATATTAGGAAACGTTCAAGTATTACGTAACGCAAATTGTATCAAAATTCATACACTTCATACCCCAGTTACCACGCTATTAAAGGCTGTAAAGATTTTATATTTTGGCTACCTAACACACCCCTACTTGGGAGGTAGCCAAAACATGAAATCTCTACAACCTTTAATAACGCGAGAAACGAGGTATGAAGTGTATGAATTTTGGTACAATTTGCGTTACGTAACACTTGAACATTCCCTTATATACAGTTTTTGCTAGAATATAACGTTTTGGAGATACATGCTTTCAAACTTTAATAAATTATGCAACACGCAGATGTATTAATGGCCTATTCACACAACTTCCTATTTTATTTTATAACGTTTTAAATTAGTGCCTAGTGCCGATGTTTTGACAAGGTGCTTGCAACTGTTCAGCTGGTTTAGTAGTAAAAATATCTATTTATCAAACCATTTGAACTTAAGTCACCCCCGCCATGAAAAGGCAACTAGAGTCCGCGCGCGATAAGAATGGTCCACGGAATGCGCAGTAAGCCAAAACGAATTGTTTACATACGCGCCCCTTAGCAACAGCGCGTTTTCCTTAGCAACAGTCGCTTGTTGGAATGAACCCGTTCACTCCGCCTACAATGTTGTGCGCAGTGTCGTCATTAAGTTTAGACGTCGCTGCCCCATTCTTATTGCGCGCGGACTCTACTTCCCTATTTTAAACTTGTGTAGCCCAAAATGTTAGAAAATAAAATTTATGAACATAAAGCATGCAAAATGAATATTTTAACAGTAATATTTAATTTTTTCCCTTTTTTTTCTATGTTAAATGCAAGTTAAAATTAGTTATGTGAAAAAATGAATATGAAAATGAACTAAAATTAAAACAATAATGCAATTAATAAAGATGCGTTTATGCAGTTTTACTTGACGTTTTAAACTAAACTACTATTTTTTTTTCAGCAAAATTTAAATTAAAAATGTAAAACTTCATAAACGCTCCTAAAAAATATGTTCATTGTTTATCACTTATCACATAAATATTAACTTACCTTACATACATTTGTAGTGGTTGAAGCAGTCTGATTTGAAGCCTGACTGTATCCTTCGTGAGCATCATCTTGCATCGGCATAGCATCACTCGATTTACTAAACACATTAGGGTCCAATGTACCACTATCCGATCCAAAATTGCCAAAACTATTATTGCCATCATCCTGACTATCACTTTCCCAAACCTTTTTCACTGATGCAATCTTAATGTTCAACTCGTTTGCCGTGCATATCGTGCTGTTACCACTGGTTATGGTATGCATTGATTTGGGCATGCACAGATTTTTCGAAGTTTTTGACTCATCAGTTAGGTTCGATAAGTCTGAATCGAAGAAGTCCAGTTTTATGTCCCCATTGTCCTCTTTGAAAGACATCGGGAGTTGAATCGAATCGGATTTGTCTTTGCCGATCAACTCGCTGATTGGTTTGTTAAAGCTAGATATGTCAATACTGTTGTCGTCCATTTTTCGGGGTTTGTTTTCCGTGCGGGCGTTTCGACTGCCCGGAGCGGATTTGAAGTTGGTATTTTCGAAGATTATCGTGTTGACGGGAGGAGTGGCGCCATCTAGAAGTGTTTTGTCTTGGACTTGGGATTTTATCATTACCTAGAAACAAATTTATACATATTGCATAAAACTAACATTACTTTTGTTTGTTTTGTTATTATACTATTCACAGCACCTCACTATGGGATAGAAATTAAAAAAAGTGGCCAAAATTCTGGTTAGAAAAACTAACAGTGGATTTTATAGTTTTCAAAAACGCTGATTCCAACTCTGAAATTAAAAAATTCAAAATGGCGGCTTCAAGATGGCGAATAATTCATAAATTTATAAATATTCACAGATTTTCATGAAATTTGGTATGCTAATATATTTGAGGATCCTAGTTTCAAATATGATATTAAAAATAAAAAATAAAATTTTCATGAAAGGAGAATGGGCATTTCTATAAGGGATTTGGGCCCACCCTCAACTTTACTCAACAGCAACGAATCATATGTCATTGGAAAGGTATTTTTATGTAGATTAATTATTTTAATTCAAAAACATACCTTAGGTACCGGGATTCTGAGTTATATGCCTTTGAAGTTGGTAATCTACCTAATAACTATATACAAAATTTTCTAGTTTTACTAAGTTAGAGAGTGTAAGTTAGTTAGTAGTTTGTTTGGTATAGGTACTTAAAAGAAAGACAGGCTTAGTGCCTATTGCTCATTTGTCGTAATAGGAATTAGTTTGAATGGGGATTTAGTGTGGGAGTAAGCCTAGATCACTGATGCTGAATTTACACTCTCTTCAGATTTCAAAATTTCATGGTAATTATGGTAATTATACTCGGCGACACATCGCCGACACATTCTACAATAATTACGCATTCCATCCATTATTGCGTATTTAAATTCAAAAGGTTTTTTTATAAAATTACTTAACCCTTTACAGTTAATCATTAAAAACGCCAAAGTCAAAATCTTGACACTAACATTTATCTTATCTATGCATTTAAACTCTATTATTTTATTTATACCAATCATAGGTAATTAGATTGAAAAAAATAAGGAAAATCAATAAAAAATCAAAATTATTTATTGTGTGGGGGGGTTTTAGTAGCAGTGTATAAAGAAGGAAAGGGTTAAAAATAAGCATTTTGTTATTTCTACACAGCCTATAATTTGTTTAAGCAGCAAACTATTGCATGAAGTTATTACGTAAAGTACTACTTTCTAAGGCCTATAACTCGGAATCCCGGTACCTAAGGTATGTTTTTGAATTAAAATAATTAATCTACATAAAAATACTATTCCAATGACATATAATTCGTTTCTGTTGAGCAAAGTTGAGGGTGGGCCCAAAATGCCCATTGTCCTTTAATGTTATAAAATATGCAAATATTTTTATTTCTTTCTTGAGAATATAGCCATATTAGACATTAAATATCATTTAATGGTTATATAAGAGTGCATTGCAGCAAAAACATTAGGAAAATATCGAACCAGTTTTTTTTTATCGTGATAATTACTGTACAAATGCACGGTTTTTTTTACCATATGTCAAGATTTAAACGTGTATTAACCAGAATTAACCTAGCATATTTTAACTTTTTTTCACCTACGTAATCCTTGATTAGTGTATTTTTTATGTGCCTGCTACTTTTTGCTTCTTTTTATAAATAAAAAAAATATTGAATTTTAAATGTTTAAAAGCACGGAAAAAGACGCAAATAAAGGAGGAACATATTTTTTGCATTTTAAAACTGAAATTTTTTTACTCCTGGAGATGAGAAATTTGAAAGGATATTTTAAAGTCCACTTTAATGAAAATGAAAATATTTATGGTGCCAGGAAGTAAAAAAAGGATAATAATAATAACTCATGTAACTATAATTTGAATTGCTTGATATTTTTTTATGCTTTTCTTATCTTATATGTACTTCGATAAAAAAAAGGTTGCTAGTAAGGCAAACGGGGATATAATTTGTATTATGCAGGAAAAAACTATCTACAACTGAATGATTGTGAAAACATAAAACATACCTGGAATGAAATAATTTTTATCTTGGAATGTAATATACTGTCACGATATTCTAATGTGAAAATAACCTAGGTTCTTTCTAAATAGCTTTTTCTTCTTTATAACTATTCAGCGACCAAAAAGCTATTTTGAATTTTTTAATTTTAATATCAGATTAAAAAATAGTATCCCTAAAAATATTAGCGTACCAAATTTCATGAAAATTGGACAATATTTATAAATATTGTCCGCCATATTCGATCCGCCATTTTGAATTTTTTAATTTTAATATCAGATTTGAAATTAGGATCCTCAAAAATAATAGCATACCAAAATTCATGAAAATCGGACAATATTTATAAATATGGACCGCCATCTTGAAGTCGCTATTTTGATTTTTTAAATTTTAATTTCAGATTTAAAATCAGCGATGTCGAAAACTAGAAAATCCACTGTTAGTTTTTCTAACCAGAATTTTGGCCACTTTTTCAAATTTCTATGCCATAGTGCGCCTGCGCTAGAATAGTAGTAGTTTCGAATTTTCTGACATTTTCAAAAATCGTCCTAGACAAAAAATTCTTGAATAAAAATTTGTTTTATGAAAATATAAGAAACTTTTGTTTTTTTTTGTCCGTCTGTCTGATGTCACGATTTTTGTAGACACGATAACTCGAGAAAGAATAAGCCGATCAAATTAAAATTTTTAGGAAAAAAAAAGTCCAAACGAAAAAAAAAGTTCTATGAGGGGAAGATTGGGGACACTAGATCTAGGTCTAGACGACTTGATAACTTAAGACCTAGATCTAGTGTCCCTAGGGAAGATCCCTATTGTTTTTGAAAGTAATCCCCCCAAAAACAAAAAAGTTATGGAGGGTTAAACTTTTTAAAAAATCGAAAAAAAAAACTGATAGAAAATCCGATTAACGTAACTTTTTTAGGAAAAATTAGGGTCAATTCTACCAATTGTGAAAATAATCACCCCAAAAACAAAAACAAAATATGGGGGATTAAATTGTTTTTAAAAGAATTTAAAATTCTTTTTTTTTAACTTTTAGTTTTTCCAAGGCGGCCTTGACTTCAAGTGTCCAAACGAAATTAAAATTAAAAAAAAGCTTGCATTTGTTTGTTTTTTTTTTGTAAAATTCCATCGTCTCGAATATGCTGTTCCATTTTCATGTCGGTGATTGTTTGTTGTTTCTTAAAACCGTCTTTAACTTTATTTATTAAAATTAACTTAAAACGTACAAAATTAACTTAAAACGTACAAAAAAGGGTTCAATAAACAAAAATTTTCATTGACCTTCATTAAAACAATTTTTGCGAAGACATGGCTTGAGAACTAATTTCCATGCGACTTTTATTTTTACGAACTTTTTGTGCGAACAAATATTTTGCGAACTTTTTTTTTCGAACTAAAGACCCCTGGCAATGATTTAACTAAAAACTTTAACTAAAAATTTTAACAAAGTTTATTGCAGTTTTTAATTTTGTATGGACTTATAGTTTATTTCTACAGGGTGGCCAAAGAATTTTATTTGGAAAATTCCCTGACATTTCCCTGACGTTTCTCGGATTTTGAAAAAATTTCCCTGACAAATTTTCATAGTTTCCCTGACTTTTTTGGGTTTTAGGTAAAAAATATATGAAAAAAAGGTATAAAAAAACTTCAGTCCAAGTACCACATGACGCACTTTTTGTTGCTTTTGGACTCAACCCCTGGTGACACAATTTTCCGTATTTACCATTAGGTTTATATGACGCGTGACTCTAAGCTTGGCAAGTAGCGTCACGTGTTACTTAAGTAACTTTAATTAAACGAACTCATATAGGAGGAAACAATTATAACAGACGGCACTGAAAATATTATTTAATTTGAATCTAATCTATAACTATTTGGGATAATGTAAATTTTTTATGAAAATATCTATCGTGACAAAAAAGTGACCACTTTTTGATCCAAACGAACTACTGTGCGTTGTGCATTTTTGTGATTCGGACGTGGAACAGTATTAAAATATTTATTTATTATTGAAAAAAAAAACAGATGGAAAATTGAATTTTTTTAAATATTATTTTAAAATTCCTGGTTTTTCAATAAAATTCCCTGTTTTTTTTCAATAAAATTCCCTGACATTTCCCTGACATGTGGCCACACTGTTCTAGTAAATATTACATAGGCATGGAGAGCTCCAAATAAGCTTTTGGCTTGTGCTAGGGGCTCTCCATTAATTTTGAAAAAAAAAATATTTCTAATTATATTACTTATTTTAGTACCAACATAATAGTTTTTTTTTTTTTGTGAATAATAATGTTTTCTCTGTCCTGGATTCTTACCTTTTCGGCATTGGGGCTGTTTCCTTGTGGCTGGTTTTGCGGGACTTCTATATTTTTAATCTCAATACCAACTCCCAACAAATTGTCATGTTCCATGGTTCTCATCTGGCTATTCAAGGGCTTGTCCCACGCACACGGTGGTGGCGCTCCTTGTTCTTTCATACTGTACACGTTGATATTTTGGTTCATGACCTAAAAACAAGAAACATGTTTAGCAAACCTTGAAAATAAAAAGGGGACATTCCGAGTCAACTGCTAACACTGGCTGTAAAACTTAAATGCGAAAAAAAAAATGAAATGTAATTAAAGACAAGCGCTAGATAAAGATAGATTACCTTATTCCTAAATTGGATCTAGTATTTCTTCTCTGGAATGCTGTAGATACACCTTTATTCTAGTGAGCGCGCGATAGCATTTTGGGAGAGCAGTTTGACTATATTCATAGAAAGTTCATAGCGTTGATTTGTGAATTTTGTGCGAGAGTACAACACACGCGGTAAACACACACCGTATGCATTGTAGAGCAATTGAATACTAATTACTGACTGAAGCCGGTGCGCTGACCCATATCTGTCGGTGAATGCTACTGTTTCGCGCGAGGTCAAGCACCAAAAGAGCAAAATATATATATACATGCTACAGTCTGTAGCCTACAGACATGCTTCGCGTCAACAAAATAAGAAAAATTCAATAATATAAAATAAAATTGTTATTAATTTTAAGAAAATAAGATTAAACACTGGTAAAAAAATTAACTCACTGAATTTTTCATACAAAAAGAAATTATGACTTCTATTCTGTGTAATGTTGCTACATAAATCTTGTGTTTTTGTTATTATACTCTTTGCAGCTCGCAAAGCGCTAGTAAAGTTAATACATACATACATGTTTGTTTAACCTCGTACTATTCTACTTAATTAAGCATCCCCTAAGTCCAGGACTTGTGTGGGCTAGTGGGAACCACCGGCTTATACTGACTTTCACTTACGCCTTTGCCAAATTTCAATTATTAATTAATTGAAAAAGGCAAAACAGCGCCAGTGAGAATCGAACTCACGCTAGTTAGCTAGTAGACTTGTCATGTACAGACGCGGTAGACCACTACACCAATCCTCCCATACACGGTGTATTTAAAATAGCGTCATAATTTTAAGGGGTGATTCAACATCAAAAAATACAATAAAAAGTTCCTGTAAACAATGTGTATTAAACAAGTCTAAAAATGCGTCGTGCCCTTATGAAAGAAAGGGGCTAAAAAAATTGTTTTTTATTCAGTAACTCAGGAACCCTTCAAGCTATAGCAACGAGGTTTTTCATAGAATCTAAGCTATGTGATTTTCGTGTAGTTATTAACCAAGAGCGCGCGAAACGGGGAGCCTTATCACTTTTTTCTTTAGGTATAATAGTATATTAAAGTAGCACTAGTACTTTAGAAACTTAAACTTGTACTCGTGCGCTCAAAACGTGTTATGAAACGAGTGCTTTATACAATTTTTTATATTTTGCTCTAAAATTTAAAAAAAACTTACATTTAAATTGATGACTGATTTAGGGATTTTTGTTTTGGATTAGCATTACAGTTTACACCATGTTTAAAATTTTAAGAGCAAATGATATTTTGATATATTTTTTAATCATCTCTTCTCTTTTTTACTGCAAATTACCAAGCCACAATTTTAACATGGTAAAAATAACCCAAACACAAAATTTTGTAGAAAATTTAACTTTAAAGCGACATTGACATTTGCACGGAAAACGTCAAGCGATAGGCCAGGTCTGTTGCCCACCCAAAAGAACAAAAAGTACAGACCTCTTATGGACCTATAATCACACGCAAAATGCGTGTGATTATGAGCTTATAAGACTAGCAAAATAGAAAAATACAAAAAAAGGTACTTCTGTTATAATACCGGTATACCGTAACATTAACCGTTTTGGAGAAAAATGCTCTTGAAGTTAAAATTCTACGCTTTTTGGTCCTCGACCAAAAATGAAACACTAACATGATGAAAACTAATGATGTAGAGTAATTCTAAGATATATCAAAAACTAATAAAAAAAGTTTCTGTACATGTAAGTCCAAAAATCGCTCTTAAAGCTACTACAGCCATTTAAAAATTGTGCATTTTTAGGAGACTAGCTACTTTGGGTTCGATTTTTGGAAGTATACATAAATGTTTTCTTAGTATTAGTTATTGCATTTTTAGGAGACCGTAGCTCCTTTGGGTTCGATTTTTGGACTTATGCATAAAAAATGTTTTCTTAATTTTGCATCATTTTGGAAAAATTATCACTAACCTTGTTGGGATCGTTCACTTCGCACATCGCGTGCTGCTGCTGTTGCTTCTGAATTTTTGCTTTCATAAATCTGGGCGCCAGTTTGTTCTGTCGCGGCCTCTCAAACTGGCTCTTGGGCAATACTGGCGGCGGATTGATGGGCGTCGCCATTAACGACGGTATATTCTGGATTTGTTGCGGCGTCAGCTGCGGTTTCTTGTTGCGCGGATCGGGCTTTTCTTTGTTGCTTTCGATTCGACTGTCCAGTGGTTTGGATTTGGGCTTTTCCTCTATAAAGAAAATTGTATGATAAAAAAAACGTTTATAGGAAGAGCCTCACATAATAAACTGATCGAAAAAAGTTAAGGATATTCTTCAATAATTTCTAAAAAACAAATAAATTTAATCAATTCAAAAATATTTATATTCGGGATTTAACAATATGTTTTCTTTAATGTAACAAAAGAGACATTATTTTTTAAAACTGAAAATTAATTAATAGCGAGTAATTCTACCTCTGTTGGTTATAACCGCTTCAAAACCCTGAGGCATACTTAAAATTAAGCAATTTAACTGATCCTATAAATCCGGAAGAACTTGCTAGTTTCCATACGTCATGAAAATATGGTTGACGATCAATTACTACTCTACCAAGCATATCCCAGACATGTTCAATACAGTTAAACAAGATAATGAGACAGCGGCGGGCAATTTTTTGTTTTTTCTATTATTTTTTCTCAAAGAAAACAAAATATCCTTAACTTTTTTCGGTCAGTTTATGTCAAAAAAGTCTGAGGGAGTCTTTAATTAGCCACTCTTTAATCTAATAATTTAAAGTTGGCCACTCTTTAATCTAATAATATTTTGACGGTTAGGATGTTAATGAAAGAAGAATATTGTTTTAAAGATAAGTTTTGGGCTAAATAAGAACTGTAGTAAGTTTTTGTTTAAAAAAGTGCAAAATGATAAAGAGAGGTGATAAAAACGGTTTACCAAGTTTATTTGTTAATAATGGACAAACGTTTAATAAAAATTCGTTAACAATTTTGTGTTATCGTAAACATGACAACAACGCACCATTTATCGTGATGCCCTAAATGTAAACATTATAAAAATATCGACATCGGATACTGTTAAGAATGGTGCTTTCTCCGGGAAAAAACAGTTTAGGAAAAAATCATAAAATGTCCACATTCTCCGATTATTTCTAAAAACAAATGAATTTAATGAATTCAAAAATATTTATATTCAGGATTTAACAATAAGTTTTCCTTAATGTAACAAAAAAGAAATTATTTTTGAAAACTGAAAATTAATAGAGAATAATTCTACCTCTGTTAGCTAAAACCGCTTCAACTCGCCGAGGCATACTTAAAATGAAGCGATTTAACTAATCTTGGTTCAAGACATCCCATAAATCCCGAAGAACTTGCTAGTTTCCTTACGTCATGAAAATGTGGTTGACGATCAATTACTTCTCTACCAAGCATGTCCCAGACATGTTCAATGCAGTAAAACAAGATAAAGACAGCGTAGGGCCGTTTTTTGTTTTTTTTTCGATTATTTTTTCTCAGAGAAACCAAAATATCCTTAACTTTTTTCGATCACTAACAGTATAAACTTTTTATATAAAATTACTAAAAAAAAAACAAAAAATCATAGGTAACTATTTTATAGAGCATACATGTAAATTTAAACTAGAGAGAACTTTAGCTGCTATAATAATTTAAATATGAGCCTCCAAAAATTACGTATTTTAATTTTTATAAAATTTTGGAACGGTTTTTCTCAAAAATGAAAACAGATAGAGATTTGATCTAAACAAAATCAAAATCAGAATAAAAACACTATTAGAATTGTGCAAAAGAATTTGCAGTTTGTTAATGTTGTTTAGCATGCAGTCTGCGGAAGGACTTTTACCAATATTTAAAAACTGACGCTCATTAGGATTTTGTTCTCGGAGGTTTTGAGGTTTACAAACCCTTTGTCCACATGATTTATCATCACCTAAGGTTGCTATTTTTTTAAACCTATTTCCATTTGGGGAGACGCGTGTTCCGTCTGACTGGAAAGAAACATTTATGCAACTCCGGTCGTTTCCCCGTCCCGAAAAGGTTAAAAAATACTCGTAAAAATAATGTAATAGCTTAAATTATATAATATATATATATATATATATTTTTTAATACTGACCTATTCTTTCAACGGGTTTCGGCTTAGTTTGATCCTTCCCCGTTTTCTTGCTCTTCACTTCCTGGAAACCTTCCGTATCTCCATTCACCGACACCTTCTCCTCCCTTTCTTCAACCACTTCGTCACTCTTCAGCGACATTTCATGGATGGCGTTCACCAGCATGTTCTGATCGCGAAGCTTGTCGTCCTTTTTGGGACCACTCGCCCTGTTATCGCTGTACCTTTTGTCCATCCTAGGCGGCGGTGGGTTATTTCGCCTGGTGCTCGCCGTACTGTTGTTGGTCGTGTTTTGTCTTGGGGGTGCGCTATTACTACTAATACTGTGTTTGCTCGTCGAGCTCGAGACAGTTTTCTTACTCGATTTTTCATCGGAGTTTTCTGAATTCGTGTCTTCTTCTTTCTTCGAGGCGTCGGTTTTGGTCCGGGACTTCCCTCGTCGGGACGATTCGGGTTTTCGGGATTTTTCAGATTCTTTTCTCGCGCTACCGATTATGCCGGCAGCTAGGGCTTGTTGGTTTAATTTTGTTTTGTCTTCGACTACAGGGGCGGGCTCTGGCGCTTCGTCGCTGGATACCTTTTTGTCCTTTTCGTCGTGATGACCGAAGGGGCTTTTTGGGGGCGGACCGTAGCCGTCTATCCTTTTGCTCATACCTTGAACACCAAACCGTGTGTTTATTAAGTTATTTTATTAAGTTATTATCAGAATTTATGACATATTTTAAAACATATTTCGCGGGGTCAGACTGCCGAAATTTTTTAAAAAGCATTAATGGGTTTTATCAAGGGAGGAATTGAAATCGTAAATTTTACATCATATCATTTTGAAGATATTAATATTTTAAAAGTTGGGTTAAGCTTTTAACAAAAACCGTCCAGGATAAATACAGTAAGTAATGTATTTTTTTTTAGTTTTTTGTATTGTACTATTCAAATTATTCTTATAATGCTTTATAATTAGAAAAGTTATGTAAATTTTACTACTAATTTTAATTTTTAGAAAAAAAATCAAAACGGATACAGTGTTTTTGCGTTGATATGTTTTGAATTTGACAAATAAATAACCTTACTTTAAAAGTTAAAGTCAAATTAAATCAAACTATGTTGTAAAATGTATTATTTCAATGGCCACCTTGATAAAACCGATTAATGCTTTTTAAAAAAAAATCGGCAGGGCTTCTTAGTTTTCTGGTCGTGCAGGAAAACACTTTAAAATCAGGTACTTGAAAAATGCTGCAGTAATAGCTTAAATATACGAAATTATATCTATTTAAAAGAAAATACGTAATCTATCATTAAAACTGATCTGAAGAAATTCCTGATGTTTAAAAAAAAAATCGCAGATTTTTAAAAAGATAATTTTTTTCTGATTTTTCCCTGATTCACAGTGGGGAAACTTTAATTTCTGGAAGGAAAAAATTCTAAAAACTTTGGTAAACTTTTAGTGGCCAAATTTAGTATGGTTTTATAGATTTGTAAATAAGCTATCCGAGAGTTAAAAATTTATTATTGGAATCAACAGGAATCAAACTGTAGATCAAGCAAAATAAAATATTTTGATAAATTTGTGAAGTAAAACAAAAAGCTAATATCCAAGTTAAAATAATTTCGTTAAAAAAACATAAAGCCAGCGATTTAAAGTACATACCTTGATCTTAATAATGTATAGAACATAAAACTTAATTTTGCTTTTAAACATCCGTACTGTCCTCAATGCAGGCAACAAAACAGATTTTTTTTTATTTGCTTATATACCAACTTTAAGCTCTTTAAAAATATAAACATGTAGTATCCAAGGGCTTTTCTCAGTCATTTTCTTAGACTTTAAACAGGTAATAATACTTTAATCCGTTTATTTAAAAGTTGGTTTTACTATTTTTGTTTTGCTAGATTTGAAAAGTTCCTCACCGTGTGATGTACTAAATTCCCTGATTTTTCCAGAATGCCAATAAAGAAAAAATAAATCTAAAGCCGGTTAATCTTAATTTAGTGATAATTATTGATGAACTAATCCTCATTTAAACTAAAGTTTTGATTTACGTATAAACCGACTGACTTACCACTCATCCTGCTGTTCCTATTGAAATTATTCATTCCTCCTCGACCGTGCCTCGAAGGCTCTCCCCTAGGAACGTAGTTATCCCGTTTATCGTACTTGCCATCAGACTTTTTCTCCGAAACTTTCTCCTTAATATCGCGATTTTTCTCCTCCTTTTCCAGTTTCTTCGCCTTTTCTGATTGCTCCTCTGCCGAGCCTTCCGAGTCTGTGGCGTGGAAGCCTTCTTGCCGTTGTGGTCCTGCAGGTTTGTGCTGGCTTCTAAAACAAAAAGATTAACTTTAGATGTGGTCCACTAGGGTGGACCTTATATTTCCTTATTATCTTAAAATTTTCATTTAGGTGTAACTACACTTCTGCTCAAAAATATCGGCCCACCTAAAAAAATACACATTTTCAAATGCTAATAACTCCAAAACTATTCAATAGATTTATTTCACCTTTTTTTTATTTTAAAGCTTGAACTTTTAGCTCTTAATTACTGGAATAAAAATTATCAAAAATCTTTTTTTAAACCGGCAGCAATGAAAATTACACAGCTATGTTTTCTTACTGCTTCTTTCGATATGCGCACAGTTTGCCACTGCATATTTTTTTACAATTTAATTAATTGATTTTGTAGGCCAATTAAATGGTAGTAATTTCTTTTTTAACTTTTTAATTTTCCTTTTCTCGTTTAGGAGATATACGGTTTTTTCTGAAAATAAACATTTTTGCAAATAACAAAAAAACTACACAGTGGATTTAATTGATTTATTTTTTAATTTGAAGCTTAAGTCCTTAACTTTTATTTATTTAATTTAAGTTTCTGGTGCAAACATGTTTAAACTGGGTTTACATTGCTTAAATAGTCATGTTTTTTTTACCCAATCTTTTTTGATGCAATTTAACCACAAACTCAAATGTTTCCATAAGTTTTAAAACTTATTCTAAAAGCCACACTTATTGTGACTGATTCCTTCTTTTATTTTTTATCATAAGTCTTCTCATTTAGGAGAAATTAAAGTTTTTCGGAAAAAGTGACTTTTTAATCAGTGGGCTAGTGCCACCCCTGTAAAACTGTATATGACGGAAAAGCGTCGATAGAATATAAAGATCTATTGCACTTCTATAACTTTAGCTTAAATAAATACATTTAATTAACACGTTTTCTGCGTTAGCAACTTTTTGGTTTCCAGCTCAGACTGCGTTTTGAGGCATATATGTCGAACGAACTTTGCACAGACTGTTTAAATCTCTAATGGTACTCCAAAAACAAGTTCTAACGTCTTTTTAAGGACTTTTTGCTTTTTATTTTTTTTTAAACAAAATATTTTATCAAATAAAATAACAATAAACAAATTTTAAATTTTATTAAAATTATTTAATAACAATTATAAACACAAAAAAACGTATTAGACGTGTATGTTTTTTTACAACAATGCTGTTTTTCGTTATTATTAGTTACATTATATTATGGTCAATAAAACATTCAATTTAATTTAACAAAACACTAAAACTAACCAACATTACGGGTTCAGTTTTAGCTTCCAATGATATACCTCCCCATATCATGCACCACCATAACTAACTTTTTCTGCAATGCAGGCCTGTGCATAACGTTCTCCAGGACGTCGGTAGACACGCTGTCTTGCATCATTCCCAAATAGACATATCCTGGTTTCATCAGAAAACCTTTGCCCATTGGTTTCTGTCCCAGTTTAAATGTCTTCTTGCAAACTGCAGCCTGGTACGACGATGGTTAGCAGTGAGTTTAGGTCCAGTTGCGGCCTTATAAGAGCAAAGGTTTCTTTCAAAAAGCCTTCGACCAATAGTGGACCTACTTACTGCTACACCTCTTGTTTCTTGAAGCCGTGATCTCAAATTAACTGAATTTAGACGACGATTCCGCAGGGAATTAAGCTCGATAAATCGGTCATCCCGAGCGGACGTGCACCTATGTCTGCCAGCTCCTTGGCGTCGACTAAAGGAACCGGTCTCCTCAAAACGTTGGAATACTCTTCTTACCGCTGCTCTCGAAATATTTAACTGTTGAGCAACATAACGCTGACTGTGCCCTTCTTGTAGCAGAGCTACAGCTTGGGCAACTACTTCCGGACTTGTTTCCATTTAAATAATACAATTAAATAAAATTTTAACGAGTTAAAAAAGTATTGTCACATAAGTGACAAGTCTTCTCAATCATAAAAAAGTTAGTTACAGGGGTGGCACTAGCCCACCACTTAAAAAGTCCTTATTTACCAAAAAAACATAATTTCTCCTAAATGAGAAGACTTATGATAAAAAATAAAAGACGGAATCAGTCAAAATAAGTGTGGCTATTAGAATAAGTTTTAAAACTTATGGAAAGATTTGAGTTTGTGTTTAAATTGCAACAAAAAAGATCGAGTAAAAAAAACATGACTATTTAAGCAATGTAAACTCAGTTTAAACATGTTTGCACCAGAAACCTAAATTAAATAAATAAATAAAAGTTTACGATTTAAGCTTCAAATTAAAAAAAAAATCAATTAAATCCATTGCGTAGTTTTTTTGTTACTTGCAAAAATGTAAATTTTTAGAAAAAACCTTATATCTCCTAAACGAGAAAAGGA
Source organism: Brachypterus glaber (assembly GCA_958510825.1). Lineage (NCBI taxonomy): Eukaryota > Metazoa > Arthropoda > Insecta > Coleoptera > Kateretidae > Brachypterus > Brachypterus glaber. The sequence goes on from OY294047.1 coordinate 27,609,696, forward strand.
AAATTAAAAAATTTAAAAAGAGATTACTTCCATTTAATTAGGCTATAAAATCAATTAATTAAATTGTAAAAAAATATGCAGTGGCGAACCATGCGCATATCGAAAGGTGCAGTAAAAAAACATAGCTGTGCACTTTTCATTGCTGCCGGTATAAAAAAAGATGTTTGATAATTTTTATTCCAGTAAGTAAGAGCTAAAAGTTCAAGCTTCAAAATAAAAAAAAGATCGAATAAATCCATTAAATAGTTTTGGAGATATTTGCATTCAAAAATGTGTATTTTTTTAGGTGGGCCGATATTTTTGAGCAGAAGTGTAGAAAGCTCTGAAAATATGAAAGTGGTCCAACTTCTCTAAGGGTCCTAAATGGGCTCCTAAAATACGTAAATTACCCATAAATCGTAAAAAATTGTCTGTAATTTTTGTATAAGTAAGGGCTAGTAATATTATTTTTTTTACCTTTTGAGCATACAAGATTATGTGCCAAATTTCAAAATTATTAAAAGATTCTAACCCGTGCCGAAAATCCGCCAAAGTTGCACCTAGCACTAAAATTTGCGAATTTCCACCACAAAATTTATTACATTTAATGTGAGTCAAACGGTAAACAAACATTTTAAAAATGTATCAAACCGGACTGACTTTATTTTCATTTAGTGCATTCTAATATTTATTCATAATATTAAAATGATTTACTAAAACAAAACAAGCTAAGCGTCAAATATTTAGGAGCTCTTATTTGGCGCTTAGCTAGTTGCTAAGAGCTTCTAAATATTTGACGCTTAGCTCGTTTTGCTTTGGTAAATCATTTTAATATTATGAATAAATATTAGAATGCATTAAATAAAAATAAATTCAGTCCGGTTTGATACATTTTTAAAATCTTTGTTTACCGTTTGACCAACATTTATCGTAAATTTTAGTGTTAGGGGTAACTTTGGCGGATTTTCGGCACGGGTTAGAATCTTTCGATCATTTCGAAATTTGGCACATCATTCTGTATGCTCAAAAGGAAAAAATAAGATTTCAAGCCCTTTAAACAAGCCTTTAAAATTTTCACTTATACAAAAATTACAGACAATTTTCAAAGATTTATGGACAATTTACGAATTTTAGTAGCCCAATTAGGACCCTTATAGAAGTTTGACCACTCTCATATTTTAAAAATTTTCTAGTTACACCTAAATAAGATTTTTAAGATAAAAAATATAAGGTCCACCCTAGTGGTCTACATTAACACGTTCGCAACGTCACTCGCACGTGGTTTACGCTGGGCTTTATTAGCGAACGTGCGTGCCCACCATTCAGTTAGAGAGGGGAGTGTGACATTCGCCCAGGTTTCGCTTGAACAAACTGTGCCGACCGTGCTTTGTTTTGGAAGTGCGTGTTTGCGCAGTTACTTTGACTTTGGTATTTAAACTAACCTAAAATTTTGAACACGTGTGTTTTTTTCAATGAATTAGTCTAATTTAGATCTGATTTATAGGGGGGGGGGGGGCGACAGGAATCCCGCCTGTGTATTTCCGAGTGTATTTCGAAGTGCGCAATACCGTTTTTCCAGTATTTTAGAGTGAGAGATAGATAGATGCGCGAAGCAAAATCGGCAGAAGAAATTTCAACGGCTCTGGCAATCTCCCCTCTAACACAATGGTGACCACCGGTGGGTCACTGCTGCGTTTGCTTGTGAAAATCTACGATTTTTTCGAATATTTTCGCTATTATGAGTACGGCTGTAGCAAAAGCCAACGTGCCCCACCGGTGGGTCACAGCGTCGCGAACTTGTTGAAAAACCTATAGGTAATATTAAATAAAAAAAGCGCGAAAACTGGCTGGCACAAAACGTGACTGGAAGGCGGAGCTAAATTGCTACAGATATTTTATAAATGTTTTAAGAATTAACATTTTTCAATTTGCCACTTTGACAATAGAATAGAATAGAATAGAATAGAATAGAGGGTTAAATGCGAAAAAGTTGAAGTGTAATTAAGGACCAGCGCTAGCTAAAGATATATTATCTTATTCCTTTGCAAGCTCTTTTGACTAGATCTAGTATTTCTTTTCTGCAATGCTGTAGATAAACCTTTATCCTAGTGAACGCGCGATAGTATTTTGGGAGAGCAGTTTGACTATATATTTAAAGAAAGTTCATAGCTTTAATTTGTGAATTTGTGCGAAAAGAACAATACACGCGGTAAACACACACCGTACGTGTTGTAGAGCAATTGAATACTAACTACTGACTTTGGTTCGCTGACCGGAATGAACGCTACCGTTCGAAGGTCAAGCGCAAAAAAACAACAAATATACAGGGAGTCCTATTAACTTTCCTACAGTCATTATCTTGAAAGCCTTAAGAGATATCAAAAATCTAAAAAGTAGGTCAATTAGATATTTTTGGTAAGCTTTCTATTTATGTAATCGGTAAGGTTCTAAATCTCAATTAGCAATATGGGTCACGTGATGCAGTATTTTTTTTTATTAAAATTAATTTTTAAAATCGGGTAAGCCGTTCCAGAGATATCTATTCTAATATTTTCAAAAAAATTAAAAAAATAATATTGAAAAAAATATATATTTGAAAAATAAAGGTAATTTAATTGTGTTATTGTTCAAATTCTACTATTCACTACATCCATATGACATAAAATGCTCGAAATGACCACCATTTTCAACTATGAACTGTTCAAATCGTGACATTAAATTTCGTCTGCAAGCTGAATATACCACCTCCGGATTAATAGTCTCACAAGCATTAGTAGTGCGTGTCTTTAAGTCCTCTAGTTGGCGTTATGCCAGGAGAGCTTGGTGGCCAAGCAATTATTCCCCTGTTTCCAATCCATTTTTTTGGAAAATTATTATTCAAATGTTGAGTGACGTAATTAATACCATGAGTGGCGGTGCTGTCTTGATGCCATCACGTTTCTACCTTATGGTATTAATTCCGTCATGTTTCCAGGGGAATAATTTCTTGGCCACCAAGCTCTCCAGATCCAACGCCACTAGATTTTTTATGAGGAAGGAATAGTTTACAAAACATAACTAACTGACCTAAAGACATGCATTACTAATGCATATTAATCCGGATGTGGTATATGCAGCTTGCAGAAGAAATTTTATGTCACGATTAAAACAGTGCATAGTTGAAAATGTTGGTAATTTCGAGTATTTTATGTTATATGGATATAGTGAATGTTAGAATGTGGCCAATAACCAATTAAGATACCTTTATTTTTCAAATATAAGATTTTTTTCAATATTACGTTTTTTAATTTTTTGAAACTATTTTAATGCATATCTCCGGAATGGCTTATCCGATTTAAAAAATTAAAAATGACTTTTAATCAAAATAAAAATGTTCAATTAATGCATCACATGACATCCCATGAGTTTTCGAACCTTACCGATTACATAAATAGGAAGCTTACTAAAAATATCTAGTTGACCTGCTTTTTAGATTTTTGATATCTCTTACAGTAGGAAAGTTAATGGGACACCCTGTATATAAAGACAAAAAATGCTTCTTGGAAACAAAATAAGAAAAAATCAATAATATTAATAAAAACTATTATTAATAAAAAGAAAATAAGGAAAGATTAAACAGTTATTATTGCAATAGCTGAAACAAAATCTAATAATTAATGCTGTGCTTACCTTGTACTTTGTGGTCGTTTCGGCCACGCAGACGACCTATGATACTCGTTCTGATTGCCCCAACCCTTCGAAACCGGATGCGCCCGATTGCCCGACCTCTGATTGTTCACTCTATCACTCTTATAGTCCGAATCAGACTTTTCCGAAACAGTTTTTTTCACTTCTTGCACGTGCGGTTTAGTGTCCGCCGCTTTTTGAACGTCCGCGACGTTTTGCGCCACTTTTTTCTCCTCCGCGAATTTGTTGGCACCGGCTTTTTCGATCTCGGCGGGGATCGAGTCGGCCCACGCGTTACTGACGACCGTTTCCGGTTGTTTTTTGTCCTGGTCGTCGGGTTTGGGTTCTGGTTTCTTCTCCACGACCTGGCCACGTTTGAGTTGCGTCAGATTGCGTTTTTCGTTACGCATATCGTCGGCTTCAATGCGGTCTTTCGTGATCGGACCTGAAATTAAACAAATTAGAAATAAAAATACCGCTGCAAATACACATCGCCAAAATTCTTGGCCCCCCAATTAATTTGAAACGTAATATTCTAAAAAATATGTGGGTTCAATTCTGAATTTTATTAAAATGCTTTATCACATGTAAGGTTTTCTTTCAAGGAATTAAATTTAAAAAATTGTATAAATTTTTATTTTCACTGTGACGATTTTATTTTTTTTTTTCAATAATAGAGGGCTGAAACCGTTACCATAGTATCTCAAAAACCCGTTACCAAAAAGTGTCCCAAAATTGTCACACTTATATATCATTCTTAGATAAATTATAAAGTCTATGGCCTATAGCAAAGAAAACCGTGTCTCGTAAATGGAGGCTTAAAACATATTAATTTTATCAAGGTTTTGCTTTACTTGTAACAGGTTATTTTTTGACATTCACTGAAACTAAATAATAATTTTTTTTAAAGCTGCATATCGGACAGAAGAGAAAATTAGGAAAAAAAAGTCTCAGTCTGGGTTCAAATCAAAATCCCCACCGTTTTCGGCCTGGTGCTAACGAGAATCCCGTTCGAAAACTAACTAAACTGATCGAAAAAACTTAAGGATTTTGTTAAGAATGGTGCTTTCTCTGGGAAAAAACAGTTAAGGAAACAAATCATAAACTGTCCATATTCTGTCCATTAAAAAAAAAAACAAATAAATTTTATCAATTCAAAAATATTTATATTCGGGATTTAACAATATCTTTTTCTTAATGTAACAAAAGCGAAATTATTTTAAAAAACTAAAAACTAATTAAATACCGATTAATTCTACCTCTGTTGGCTATAACCGCTTCAACTCGCCGAGGCATGCTTAAAATTAAGCGATTTAACTGATTTTGGCCAAGATATCCCATAAATCCGGAAGAACTTGCTAGTTTCCTTAGGTCATGAAAGTGTGGTTGACGATCAATTACTGCTCTACCAAGCATGTCCCAGACATGTTCAATACAGTTAAACAAGATAATGAGACAGCGGCGGGGCATTTTTTGTTTTTTCGATTATTTTTTCAGAGAAACCAAAATAATATCCTTAACTTGTTTTGATCAGATTAATTGTACATGCCTTCTGTTCTCCTCAAATTTGTTAGTTGTTAGTTAAAGAAAAGATGGTTAGTTTGTTTGGAGGAATAAACTCAATATACCGGGTGTCCCAACTCTATTTACCCAGAGATCAAGTTCTGCAAAAAACACCTCAAATGGGACGACAATATCTATAAAAAGTAGTCAAAAATAAAATCCATCCCTCAACCCCCTCCCCCAACTTACCACTAAATTTATTTTTTTAAATAGCACCCCTATATTTTTTTGGTTTTGTATAGACATCGAGATTAAAAATATAATGATGTGTTATACTTGCTATTTTTGAGTTTTAGAAGTTTACATTACATGTTTGTTTAACCTCGTACTATTCTACTTAATTAAGCATCCCCTAAGTCCAGGACTTGTGTGGGCGAGTAGTAGAGAGAACCACCGGCTTATACTGACTTTCGAACCAGTTTCTAGGGAGTGTCCGTTTCACTTATCGCCTTCGCCAAATTTCAATTATTAATTAACTGAAAAAGGCAAATCGGCGCCAGTGAGAATCGAACTCACGATAGTAGACTTGCTATGCATACGCGCTAGCCACTACGCTATGCCTCCCATAAAAAAGGTGAAAAGTGAAAGTGAAAAGATTTTTATCACTTCTAAAACTCAAAAATAGCAAGTATAATACACCATTGTATTTACAAACTATCCAAAGCAACCGAAACAATATAGGGGTGCTATTTGAAAAAATAAAGTTGAAGGTAAGTTGTTGGAAGGGGTGTAGGGGTGGATTTAAATTTGGGCGACTTTTTAGAGATACTGTTCTTTTATTTAAACTGTCTTTGGCAGAAATTGATTATCTGTTTTAGTTTTTGGGGAAATCACTGCCTAATAAAGCTGAAATCAGGGGGTTATTTTTAAATGTTTTTTTTTTTTTAACTTAAAAATAGCAAGTATAAATATACCATTGTATTTACAAGCTCAAGGTCTATCCAATACAACCAAAAAAATATAGGGGTGCTATTTGAAAAAATAAAGTTGTGGGGGAGGGGTTAAGGGCTGGATTTTATTTTTGGCTACTTTTTATAGATATTGTCCCATTTAAGATGGTTTTTGCAGAACTTTATTATCTCTTTCAGTTTTTGAAAAAATCGCTGTGTAAATAGAGTTGGGACACCCGGTACAATGTCTGAAGTTCTATAAAACATTATTTACCTGGAATCAGCCTACGGTCCTCCCGAACGTTATCCCTACGCTTATCCTCGTAAGCGATGTTCTCCGAACTCCACGCGCCAAATTCCCGCGGCTCAGAGTCCCGCGACTCGCGGGAATGTCGCGTTCCCCTCGAGTCCCGGCTGTCCGGCCGCTGCGGCCTCTCGTACCGCTCCTGCTTACTGTTGTCCGGTTTGTGCCAGTCCTCGCGGGTGGCAGGATGGTCCACGTATTCGTCCGGTTTTTCCTTCTTCTCGTCCCGGTGCACCGGGTGGTCCCGTCTGTAGTCGTAGTTGTGGTGCCTGAAATTAATTTTATTATTACAATTAAGCCAGAAAATATTGCATATCGTCACTTAAATTGCAAAAGGTCGTATGTCAAAATGTTACTTTGTTTTATTTTGGTGCTTAATTGTGGCAATTTAATAAAACGCCACAATTCAGTAGCGTTTTTGAATAGAGTGGACATTAAACTGTATACAACAAAAAAAATTGAATGTAATTTAACCCATTTAATTGAGACCCAAACGGACGGACATTCACGACCCAGATGCGTTGTGTGTGTTTTTTTAGGTATCACTACCTGCCATGCTAGAGATTTCACAAAAAAAAACTGCCAACGGAAATGATTTTCCAATGGCTAAATTCGTTGCAAACACGCTTACAAAGTACTAACGCTCCCATTCAACGCTAAAAACGAACGACTGAATACAGAACGTGTCACGAAAACGTGACTGCACACCTTTGTAACGACAGCCTTGTCACGGATCCGTACCAGACGCAGCGAATAGGTGAAGTTAAAAGTCTTGTTGTTGTTAGTGTTACAAAATTTCACTTATTTTTAACTGCAAAGCTGCAAAATCTAAATCATCCAAATCTTTTGAAACCTGAAATAATGTAAAACTGAGGGTTAAATCATTTTATGATAAATGTTAAACTGTTATTAAGGACCAGCGCTAGATAAAGATATATTACCTTATTTCTTTGCAAGCTCTTCTGACTAGATCTAGTATTTCTTACCTGGAATGCTGTAGTGAGCGCGCGATAGCATTTTGGGAGAGCAGCTTGACTATATTCATAAAAAGATCATAGCTTTGATTTGTGATTTTTGTGCGAGAATACAATACACGCGGTAAACACACACCTTACGTGTTGTAGAGCAATTGAATACTAATTACTGACTGACGCCGGTGGGCTGACGTCATCTGTCGGTGAATGCTACCATTTCGCGCGAGGTCAAGCACCAAAAGAGCAAAAAAAAATATAAAAACTACGAAACAAAACAAGAACAATCAATAATATTAATAAAATTGTTATTAATTTTAAGAAAATAAGGGAAGATAAAACAAATACCATTCAAAATAATAATTCTGTGACTGGTTTAATTCCTAAAGAATAATTATAGCTAATCATTAAGTACCTTGAATTATCATGTTGCTCTTCCACAAATCGACCATCCCTGACATCCTGCGACTTGGTCGGCACCTCGTCCGAACCCTGTCGCTTATACTCCCTCCTGTCCTCGTTTAGGTCCTCCCTGTGGTCCCGATTGTCGGGACTGTCCCTGGAGTTGCGACTGACGTTCGGAGGCGGTTTCTGCGTCTGCTGCTGGGATTGACCGACTGCGCCACTTTGTTGCTGCGGCTGTGTCCATCTGTTCTTCTCGTACTGATTGAACGACGGTTGCTGCTGCTGTTGTTGTTGTTGTTGTTGTGGCGGCGGTTGGTTGGCGTTGTTACGTTGGAATCTGGGCGGCAGATCATTTTGGAAATGCCTGCGACCACAAATTTAAATAGTTACCGGTATATTCTTGTATACCTCATTTCGAGAAATCTCCGAAATTTTAAGGGATGATTCGATCAGAAAAGATGACAAAAAGTTCCTATGTCTAAAAATGCGTCGTAAGGGAGTTTTTTGTCCAAAACTGTTCTGTGTAACGTTTTTGTAATTTTATTTTTGTTTTATGATTGCTCAGGTCAAAATACATAAAAAGTTACTCTTGTTGTAATACTATAGCCTATAGTATATAGACTATAGGATTAACCGTTTTCGAGAAAAAATAATTTGAATGTAATTCACGGTTCGGGGACGAAAAATTAAATACTAAAATGTTGAAAACCGAAATTTCAATGTTGTTTTTATTTTCTTTTTACTAAGCTGTATAATACATGAAAACACTATAATCTTACCTTGAAAACGGTCCGTTCTGTTCCCGATTATCCGCCGACGGTTTGCCGCCGTGTTTGTTATTCCTCGGGAAATTCTTGCCCTCGATTTGAGTCAAATGTCTGAAATTGTTGCCCTCGTTTCGGCCCCCGGGCGCCGGCCCCGATTTCTGGTCGTCGACGGCGACGTCTTGGGGCGTGCGCGCGCGAGTCTCCCGGCTGTCCTTTTCCTTCTGAAAGTCGGGCAGTGGGATCTCAACGTGATTGATGGGTTTCGGCGGTACCGCTGCCGGGTTTATGGTACCTGAACCTTCGCCCACTCTGTCGCGTTTGTGTATTTTCTCTTCGAGTTCCATCAGCTTTTTGGCGGCTCCCTGTTTTGTCGTTTCGATGAAACGTTTTTCCTCCTCTTCTTTGCGTTGTTTCGCTCGTTGAACGGCGATTTCAACTTCCTTTATAACAACAACAAAAATAAGCGTTTAGATTTAGGCCCAAATTAAATACTGCTGCCAACAAAATAATACTTTCCCCTATAGGCCGATTTGAAAAATTCTTTCACCAAGAGTTTCGGGACCTTTTCTATTTGCGTCACATCAAATATGATATTAGCGCAGAGCAAGGGGGGCAAAATTGACAAAAACTATAATTTTTAGCGATATTTCACTTCTTATTTATAGTATGACAATTTGTTTTTGCATAAATGAAAATAATGTTTAATTCCCTACAAATACATATGTAATTATTTTTATCGTAGTACTATAATAACCAATAATTGGTTTCCGAGATAAAGGCATTTTAATAAATTTTGATATATTTTTACATTTTTAATTAGATGTCAAATTATGAGAGTAGTAAAATTTCAATCATAGGTAACTTCAATTAATTTTTTATTTAATAAATTTCTGATAATCATTAATCGGAATAAACTCAGTTATGACTCATCAACGTTGAAAATAAACACAGAAACATAGGCTTACGGAATAATTTTGCCGAATTATGAGGGAAATTTTTATAAAGGTTACTAAATCGAAACATTTGACGACTAATTTGTTACACACAACAATATTAAATATAAATATGTAAATAAATCGGTGTTTTTGGAAGAAAATAAAAATGTAAATATTTAATCGACGCGGCGCCTATGCGAGCACTGGAAATTCGCCGATGACTGCTGATAATGGTGCGACAGCAAAACAATCCGATAAATCTACAAAGAAAAAACACAAGGATGGTCCAAAAATACAGGAAAAGTGAAGTCAATTTGATATTTTATAAACTTCCTCATTTTTCCACCCATCTAGGTACCCGTTTCATAATTTCTTTATTTTTTACCTGTTGCGTTCTACGCTGCATCTTAATATCTTCCTCGTCCATCGACCTGCCTCTCGAACTGCCCGAGCTGTTGTTTCTGTGTGTCCCCCAATTTCTGTTGCTGCTGTTGTCGCTCGAGTGACTGTCGCTACGTTCCAAATCACGACTGTCTCTGCTGTCTCTTCGCTCTCTTTCTCTGTTGTGCGTTTGTTGCTGCTGCTGATGCTTGCTCTCTCGCATCATCAGGTCTCGTTCTCTGCTGTCGCGGCTATCCCGCGACGAGCGTGTCTCGCCACCGCGGCGGCTTCCACGCGACTCCGATTCGTCGTCGCTAAAGGCCAACTTTTGGCTGGAAATATAAAAAAGAACTTTAGTATTATTTATTTAGTAGTGGGTATATTACAGTCACGGAGAGTCACAAATAAACTTTTGGCCTGTGTTATGGGCTCTCCGTTAATTTTAATACATTGTTCAAATATGTGTTTTTAAAACTAATAGTAAGTGGTACATATAATTTCATTCTTCAAACTATTCGCCTTTCCTTCATTTCCACGGCATTCTTCCTTCATATTTAATGCTAACTATCCATTTCCAAATTTTCCAAGATTATTTACAGCGAATTTTGAATTTAAAAATTATTTTAAAAATAATTAAAGACAGTGACAGTGACATTGACATTTAATATACAAATGTATATATACTTAAATTAACTTTATACCCATCCACCAATGCTGTTGAAATTACAAGGTCCCGGAATCTGGTTCAGGAAATACACGATTACAATACCCGCAACCATAGTAAAGTAAGAATAGATTTTCACTGATCAAAAGTGTCTAAAAATTCTGTGTCTTACTACGCTTCAACATTTTACAATAAAATTCCATCGCACATAAAAGAGCTGAACCTGGCAAACTTTAAAACAAATATTAAGACATACTTACAAAGAAATCCTTGTTATTCTTTGCAACAATTTATAGATAGAACTATTAATGTAACTGTATTTTTATCATTTTTCATGTACTTTTATCATTTATGTTTGTAATTTTGGTCCTATATGTATTTTTTTTGTATTTTATTTTAATGTATTTTAATGTAATCTGTTACTATTTGTATCAACTATATCAATATCTGTATTTATTTATTTATTTTGACAAGTGTAAATACTAATGTATGCTAGAATGAATAAATTTATCTTTATCTTTAAGTGAAGACGTATTAATGGTGCAGGTCGGTTGCACAGAAAGTTTACACCACGATATTTCAGGAACACTTTTACATAGACTTGAAATTCTGACCAAAAGGTTTTTGCCTTGTTCAAAATCTTTAGTGCAAAATTTCTGCGTTAAAGCTTCCTTGAAATTTCATAGTGTAAACTTGTTTTGAAAGCGACCTCCACCATTAATATGACTATAATATATACATATTATGTAAGTTTTTGATTAAAAAAAAAACAGATCTCTAGGCATCCAAAGCTTTACCTAGTCCGTTTTAACATGTTAATCCGGAAACCCGTGCTTTATTGAAATCAACTGCTAAAAATAAGGGTTTCGCCAACCCCGTCGCGACTTGATAAAATAAATGGCGCCGCAAAATTTGACGTTTCTTGCAAATTTTGTTATTAGAGTGACTTTATCTAGCGGCGAATCGAAACAATTGTTTGGTCTGGCACAAAAAATAGCCTGACTTTTTAAATATTTAATTTGTGACAAAACATATTGGATTGTCTAGAATTTTTAGACAAAAAATAAACAAAAATGGGATGAAGTACTTTCAGATTGGTAATACACCTGTTCAGAGTACAGGGTGTAAAACTGAGGGCTAAATGCGAAAAAAATTGAACTGTAATTAAGGACCAACGCTAGAAAAAGATATATTACCTTATTCCTTTGCAAGCTCTTCTGACTAGATCTAGTATTTCTTCTCTGAAATGCTGTAGAGCAGTTTGACTATTTGACTAATCATAGAAAGTTCATAGCAATTGAATACTAATTACTGACTGAAGCCGATGCGTTGACCCGTATCTGTCGGTGAATGCTACCGATTCGCGTGAGGTCAAGCACCAAGACAAAAAAATTATAAAAACTAAGTAAATAATGTTAATAAAATTGTTATTAATTTTTGATAATATAAGGGAAGATTAAACGCAGGGTTCATCGAGAATAAGCATTGTACTATAGCTGGAATTTTTTTATGGTGCATAGACGGACCGTCACCGACTGTGTAAAACAACTATCAAAAATAACTTACTTGTAATCCACCTCATCTTGTATGGCCCAACCGATATCGTTGCCAATATCGTCCATGCGGCTGAGCTCCTCCTCCTTGATGATTGGCCGCGGAACCACTTCTTCGACGACGTTGACCGCGTCCGCCAATCGCGGCGGACGCTGCTGACGCCCGTTCACCACCACCTGTTGCTGCGGCGTCATATTCTGATTGGGATGTCCTGGGCCTGCGGCGTTCTGTGGAAAGCTACCTGCAAGAGACAGGGAAAAGAAATGTTTAGTAAGATAAGGATAATAAGGATCTTGCTTTATCTAGACGGCAACAAAAAATATAATTGTTAATATTTTTATCTACAAGAGAAAATATTTAAATTATATTTAGCTCATACATGGTATGAAGAGTAGGGGAAAGTGGGGAAATGGTGTACACCTAAGCAAAACTTGATATGATTGACACCTTATGAATGTTACAGAAATTTTATAAGCCTTACTTAATGAACTATTAACGAGTATCATTAAAATTTAGGTAGCTTTTACCATAATCACAAAAAAAAAATGTAAAAGTACAAAAGTGCATTTCGGACAATGGTACGCACCATGGGGCAATATGCGCACCTGTTGAGGAATTATGCACAAAAGATACGCAAGCTATTTATAGAGGTTTTAAAAAACTAGATTCTTAAAAGAAAGGTTTTGAAGTTTTAATTCCTTTAAAGACGTTTTAAAAACCTTTTAAAATTCGAGTTTTTAAATTGTTTTGTAAATATCTTGTTTTATACTTTTTAGTTATATGTAACATGTAATTAATAAAAGGGTTTTAACTTTAAACACTTGTTTTTTTATTTAATTTGATTACCATTTAATTAAATGATGGGGCACGCGCATCATTACCCCCATCTTTAACTTAAATGCAAATGATCATATCCTTCAAGAATATATTTATTTTAGAATAATCGGTCAAGAATTATGAACTTCCTATTTACACGTGCAAAATAATAAGAACAAACATCAATTCAGACATATTCAAATATTGTGGACAACTTTTATTTGTCAGTCGCCGTTTTTGGTGTTAGAGAATTGTTAGACAAGCCCCTTAAGCATGGGTGATAGAGATGTCTCAGAATAAATCGTAATATGAATTTTCGGTTGGGCGCACGGTTTCCCACTGCGTACGGTTACCAACTGCGCACCGTTACCCTACTTTTCCCTATCCATGAAGATCCAAATTGGTAATTACAAGAAATGATCACAGAAAATCAAATACAATACTATTAAACTTTGGTTCGAACTTACCTTTGTACATGAAAGGCGGAATAACGCCACGAAACTGCGGCGGCAACGGCTGCTGCTGCGGCTGGCCGGCCTGGGCCGAGAGCTGTGGTGGGACACCCGGATGGGCCGAGTTCGGACGCGGTGGCCCTCCGTCTGGCCCAGGGCCGGCACCGGGTGGTCGGACGCCACCCTGTGTCCACGAACCTTCGGTCTGCGGCCGAAGGCTTAACCCGGAAGGGTACGGAGCATCGGAACCAGTGCGCGTGAGGACGCCATCGCCAGCGGACAAGCTGGGGAACTCGTGTTGAAACTGTGGACTCTGAAAAAAGATATTGGTGATTAAACTATTAAAATAAAATTCGTAGATTTTCCAGGTTTGGATGTAATTTCACTTTTTTTACATAAAGATGTCAGTAATTTAATAGTGTAGTCGAGAGGTTATTCTCCCGCTGCAATCTTGTACACAAAAGTTCAGAATGTTAAAAGTTTCGAAAAAGATTTTGGGTTATATTTTAAATGGTACTATGTCAAGGCAGGATATTGACCCCTGGGCTATATTTATAGTTTTACGGGTGAAAACACCCGTTCTTAAAATCGAGCGAAAAATCATTTTTTTTTTGCATTTTCGGCTTGAGAATATCACGAAACGTCGAGAAAATGTGAAAAAAAATGGGTGTTAAAAAAATGTCTGTAAATAAACCTTATAACTTTTGAACGGAATGTCCGATTTGAAAATAGTTATTTATGGTACTAGTGGGTAAAGTAAGATATTGCCCATGAGAAAATTAACCTGCGAGGCGTCAGCGTCGAGAGGGCAATATCGGTTTACCCATGAGTGCCATACAAGGTTTTATCCAATAAATAGCTTAGGAATTCATATTTTTATTAAAAAATTTAATGACATTTATAAGAAAATTATTTGTGACAGTTGAGTGGGTAATTATCCACTCAATAAAGTAAAAGCCACGCGGGGGTTATTATTGAGTTTATCTATTTAAAATAAAGCTGGTAATTGTCTCATTATCTGTATGTATTGGATAAATTATTTTACCAAACGATTCAGGTCCTTTTCTATTTGCGTCACATCAACTATGGTTAACATTAGCGTAGGGCAAGGGGAGCAAACGAACAAAAACTAATTTTTAGCGATATCTCACTTACTATTTATAGTAGGACATTTTTTTTGCATAAATGAAAATAATGTTTAATTCCCAACAAAAACATACGCGAGGACAGAAATTTTTAATTTTAAACAAAATTATAAAAATATTAATTAATTATTCCATCAATCTATCTATCTCTTGGTACTGAAGAGGGCCAGAAGCCCGAAACTGTCAGTCTACCAATATCACTCTGTACGATGATGATAAAATAGATTGATGGAATAATAAAAACATATGTGATCATTTTTATCGTAGAACTATTAGTTTCCGAGATATAGGCATTTTAATAAATTTTAATATATTTTTTACATTTTTAATTAGAATTCAAATTGCCAAACACTGGTAAAATTTTTGGTTTGAAGATCCAAATTTTGACACTAGTAAAATTTTAATCATAGGTAAAATTTATTTCAATTAATTTTTCTTTTAATAAATTTCTAATAATGGTGCGGCCAGAAAAACAATCCGATAAAGCTACAAAGAAAAAACAAAAGGATATGGTCCAAAAATACAGGAAAAGTGGAGTCAATTTGATATTTTATTAAATAAAAAATAAAATAAATTTTTTATAAACTTCCTTATTTTTTCACCCGTCTAGAAAAGGTATTCGTATTTTTTATCCTTTCCGTTATATTTTTACCTGATATGGTGGCGGATGATGCAGAGGGTCGGAGCCGGCCATCACCGAACTCCATAGCTTGTCGGTGGCCGCAGGCAGTGCAGAAAGGGATGGTGGTTTGTGCTGTGGTGGAATTGTCGTGGTCACAGGCAGGGCAATCGCCGCCTGATGGGACGACAGTTGCGGGGGTTGGGGTTGTGGCGGCCCGCTGGGAGACTGTCCTGGTACTGCAAAATAATTGCTTGTTATTAAAAGTATAATAGTATATTACATACCGAGGTGGAAACTGTTTCATTTCCTGAGGGAGAGTTAGCAAACAAAGAAGCGTAGCTCCGAGGTTTGCTAATTCCCTAAGGACAAATTAAATGTTAAACCGAGGTTTGTATACTTTTTTAATCACAACCATACCTGTTTTATTTACAACTATTTGCCTTCTTTCCCAGTACAAAAACCATTTGAATTTTGACGCCATATTGAAAAGTTTAATGGCAGTGAAGTTTGATACAAATTTTGCTTTTTGAATATAGTATAATAAATTAAATAGAAAATAATAAAATAAACTTTATTTTTTGTTTATTAACAATCTTAAAACATTTATAGTCATTCAATATAAATTAAGTAATACATTTAAATGTTTTTCTCTAAAAACTATTTGAAACATGATTAAGTTAATAAACTATTTATTTATAGTTTTCGGTGTAAAATACGAAGAAAAACAGGAAATGTAAATTTATACACTAGCTAATGACAATTTTGATTATAGTAGACATACAGAGCGGTCCAAAAGTCACCTCCCCCCTCCTGTTAACTTTTGAACCAGTTTAGATATCGACTTCAAATTTGGAACTTTTAAATAAGACAACTTAAACTATCTTTTAGCATATATTTAATACTTTCAGCTCTTAAAATGTGGGCAGGGGGGCATGGGGGCACATTTTTTTAAATGGAAAGGGGGGTCGTGTCATCATCATTTTAAAGCTTATAATATTCTCCATTTAACTCCATATTTTTAAATAAAAAAAAAATTTTTGGGTTTAAAATGGGGTTGAAAATGGGTATTAATATCAAAATTCCTCTAAAAAAAAACAAATATTTTTTTTAAAAATGCCTAATTTCATCATAAAAAAATGTTAATTATACTTTTAAACTAATTTTAGTTGAGATAAATAAAAATTTATAAAAAAAGCTTAAATAATCGAATGTTTTAGCACAAAAAATTGAAAAATCAAAACCTTAAAAAACATTTTTAAAAAATTTAAAAATGTTAGTTTAAATAGAGAATTTTATAAGCTTTAAAATAATGTATCACACGACCCCCCTTTCCATTTAAAAAAAATGTCCCCCATGCCCCCTGCCCACATTTTAAGAGCTGAAAATATAAAATATATGCTAAAAGATAGTTTAAGTTGTCTTATTTAAGAGTTCTAAATTTGAAGTCGATATCTCAACTCGTTCAAAAGTTAACAGGGGGGGGGGTGACTTTTGGACCGCACTGTATGTATATCAAATAAATACACTGAAGTCAACAAATGATTGGCTACCTTGCAAGGTAAATAAAATTCTTGAATTTGTCTTACCTTAAAACTATTTTTGGTTATTTGTTATATCAAATTAGGTACCTTATAGTGTAATGCACTTTTCTTTTTAATTAAAATTAATCACGTTTAACTAAACCCCAAAATAGTAATATAATAACCTATAAAGTTGTAAGTGGTCACTGTTTATTTTTCATAAATGTCAAAAAAATATAACTTAAATTTATATATGATGTTATTTTATAAAAATAAATCATGAATAAATGAATAAATAAAAAAATAAATGTATTTAAAATTGTTTTTTTATAAAATTTTATAAAGTCAGTAAATTCAAATTTTTGACATATGTGAAGTTAGCTACAAGAGCCTACCTGACCAAGGGAGGAAAATGAGGTGTGTTTAGCAAGTTGCAGTTAATAATAATTTTCCAAATTTTATGTACATATGTAATTAGCCAATTACTAAATGGTTGTGAATAAAAAAAGTCCAATCAATTTTAGTATTGAAGTATCTTTACTAGCCTCAGTGACGCTAATCAGCTCACAAAACGCTAGTTGCTTTCTCACATTCAAGGTTTATTTTCTAATATTCATAATTATTATAAGTACTAATTTTATATATCTCCATTTTTTTTTAATAATGTTTCCTGCATTTCCTTGGCGAATGCACAGAAGCGTACAGACGATAGGATTAACAGGATTATTTATCTTTCAGCATTGATGCACAGAGGTGACCTACTGAAAAAGTCGCCCTGTATGGGATATGCTGAGTAACTGGTTGGTAAACGCGTCTGGACGCTTTACTGACCATATTTGTTTTGTTAAGTTTTTTACAGGAACGCAACACGGTAATCCTGAACATGCATTAAATTCTTCTGAGTTGCCAAAGCAAACCAAGAGTTAATCCTGTTGGTAGGAAATATTTATTTAAATTATATAAATGGCTTTAGTTTTTGCCGTTTTAATTAATTAAGAATATAATTTGGTAAATATTAAAATAATTATAAAAGAGATTTAATTACAACTAAAGCTATCAAACAATATACTATGCTTACTGCTAAATAGTTAATATTGAAACAGAGCATTATCAAGAAAATTTATAAATTATTCCAAACACGTCTATGGATATTTTGACATGTAATGTCAGTTTTTTTATATCAATAGGACCAATTCAAAAAAAAAAAACTAAAACTGCACCCTGTAAAAATGATTAGATTCCTGTCTTAACAATTTATATGACGTTTAATGTCATTATTTAGAGTCCCTAACTTAATTTATGTTGAGGAGCAGCGTGCCAACTCCCATTTCATGTGATGTGATCCCATTACATCCAGACTATCTCGCTTGCCGGTAAAAAAACATTTTTGAAAAGGGCGGTGTTATGCAATAACCGTCTAATCTACATTGTGAGAAGACTCATCTCATCTCGGATGAGTAAATTGTTGATTTTTTTCCCCAATAACTTTTAAACGTTTGACTAAAATACTTAAAATTAAGCATTTGTTTTACTTGTTCATCAGAACATGTACAAAATATGTAATCTTTAATTCAAATCATTTAAAAGATATTGGGCAAAATGTTCTGTAACCTACTGTCATTTTAAACTGTGGCTTAGACGGTTATTGCATAACACCGACCAAATAAGCCTTTAATTAATTGTTAATGTTACTTTGAACTATGCTATTCATTACATTATATCTTATACAGGGTGATCAGTAATGGCCGTGAAAAAAAGTTTCTATAAAGGTTCGTCCGGAAATGAGCTACGGCCCCTCGAAGATGATATATTGAATGGGGAACAAAAAAAACAATAAAATTTGAATGCTGCAGGGTGATTCTTCATTTAAAACTGAGCAAAAAAGTATTCTTCACCAAAAAACCCACATCTAATATTAAAGGAGTAATAAATTTAATAACTAAATTTAATATTAAAGCCTTTTAAAAAGTAACGTTTTTGGTGGCACAAAATGTGTTACACTATATGACATTTTTTATGTATTTATACTCAAGAAATCTATATTTTTTACAAAAAAATCCAAAAAAAGTACACATAAAAAAGTTTGGGGCAAAAATGTGTTAAGCCTAATACATTTTTCCGTATAGGGACGCCTCTGGATAAATTAAAAAAAATAAATTAACAAACTTATTGCCCTTATTAATACTAGTATACATGGGAAAGCTCGTCGCTCTAGCTAAAAGGGTACCAAAATTAATTAAAAACCTTATTTTTTATAAATTTTAAAAGGCCGTAGCTTCCTTAATGCTCATTTGCGGACCAACCTTTATAGGACTTGATATTTTTGGATGCAGAATATACAATAATTGAGGAATTGAAAATCAAAACGCAGTTTTTGCTTTGTAACCTAATAAAAAATAGAGTTTGATTGTCAAGTAATTGACCAGCTGATGTCACAAAGGCAAAAAATAAGTTTTGACCTCCTTAATTGTACATCGTAGGGCTTTTATCACACTTATATAATTATTCTTTAAAAACTGTGCTATATGGGATATAATATCCCTTACCCTCCAGGGTGTCACAATTGTGACTATACTTTTTAATATTAATCCAAAATACTTTTATAGACTTTCTATGTATGCAAACAAATGTGTAAATTTAATTCAGTGTAATACAGCTCTCCTGAAACTCTAAGGAAACAAAAACTCGAGCAAAGACTAAAAAAAAATATTTTTTTTCTTCTTTTTAGGAATAGCAAATATAAAAAGTACACAATTAATTCGAAAAATTATCATTAGTTTAGTCTCGGGAGGGTTAGGGATAGAAACGAGTTATGAAACGTTTTTTAATACCCATTTTTAAATCACTTTTTAATATTTTTTCCTCACCTGTGGCTAAATTTTGCTGAGGGGGGTGATTGGTTGGCGGTGTTGCCGAATTTGTTTGCGCCGAAGGAGACGCGTTCGCATCTTGTTTGCCCCATCCTGGTCCTCCCGGTGGTACTAGAGGTACTGCTGCTCCTGTCTCGTTGTGTTCCGACTTCAAAGAGGGTAGATTTGCGGGCGGCCTGCGTGCGCTAGGTACCTTTCCCAATGATTGCATACCATGTTTAATGTAGACTGATGAACTTTTTTGCGTTTGTTTTTCGGTGTTTTCTCCCTGTAAATAAAATACGAAAAATTAAGTAACTAATTTTTATCGTTGTTTTTTTTTTGAGTTAGGGATCATTCTGGTTTATAGTTTTCAAAAATCGTTTTTTCTACATTTTTCAACTCCTTAGACCTTCAAAAATAGCCTCCTAACATATTTTTGAGAAATTCGAGAGTTATAACGGTATATAACAACTTTAAGTGAGCTAGCGCGTATTGGCTCCAAGCAGATGTAAAAACTAAACGCGTTTTTCTCAAAACCATTGGACCGATCCTTATGAAATTTTAACCACATATTCTACACATATTATGTGTAGAATATATTAATATTTTTGATTTTTTCGTTTTTGATGAGCCGCTATCAAGATATCAACGTCCCCAGCGACATATCTACTTTCCGAGGAGTAACGTTAGCCTGTTATTTTTTTGTATAAAAAGTGTTTAAAATATAAAAAAATATGTATTTCGAGAGTGTATTTATTAAGCTCAACAAATTTTATATCAATATCTATAATAAATTTTTAAAAAAATAACAAAAATAGGCCCCTTTTTCGAGCATCTAAACATATTTTTTACATGTTTACATGTTTGTTTAACCTCGTACTATTCTACTTAATTAAGCATCCCCTAAGTCCAGGACTTGTGTGTGCTAGTAAAGTCCAAACCACCGGCTTATACTGACTTTCGAACCAGTTTCTAGGGAGTGTCCGTTTCACTTATCGCCTTCGCCAAATTTCAATTATTAATTAACTGAAAAAGGCAAATCGGCGCCAGTGAGAATCGAACCCACGATAGTAGACTTGCTATGCAGACGCGCTGGCCACTACGCTATGCCTCCCAGAATGATCCCTTA
Organism: Brachypterus glaber; assembly: GCA_958510825.1. NCBI lineage: Eukaryota > Metazoa > Arthropoda > Insecta > Coleoptera > Kateretidae > Brachypterus > Brachypterus glaber. The sequence goes on from OY294047.1 coordinate 27,630,311, forward strand.
ATTTACTAAAATTAAAAGATTGTGGGAACTATCCCGCCCTTATAATGATTGAGTGATGTGTCCCGGTCTATCTTATGCACAGCAATAGGGTGTGGCCCTGGTTAAAAAATTCATAATAACCTCAAAAAAATTGTTATTTATAATACAAGGGCAAAAAGTTAAATTTTTCGATTGAGTAGGTTTTTTAGAAGCCGAGGGCCGGCCGATAGAGCCGGCCCGAGGGTAATAAACCTACGAAATCGAAATTTAACTTTATGCCCATGTATTATACAATATTTTTTATTCGATTGTTACTAATTATAATAAATTATTAAAATGTACTTAATTTTAAAGTGCAAAAAATATTTCTTTTTACTGTCTCATTACTTATCTAGTTATCCATGACAAATTGGTGTCCAATCAAATCGCTACAAAAACAACTGAATCGTTTCTTTTGCTTGCGTTTTCATTTTCAAATTAAAAAAGCCATAGTTTGGTGATACATTTCTGTTAAAATGTGTCTGTTGTGAAAATAATACTTGTGAAACCGTTCTATGAATAATATAAATATTGAAAGTGATTTTACAATTTAAATTTTGTGTTTTTAATTTATTTTAGTGGGTGAATACAGATTAATCAGTTGACATATATTTTGACATTATGTTATGGAATTTTTTTTATTTTGTTTTAAATGATTATAATAACTGTACCTCAGAAAAAACAGTTAGTTCAAGACCAAAAGTGACCAAAAGGTTATATTTCTTTATAAATATTACAGTAAAGGTAAAGCATCTTCTTTTAAAAAGCTTAAAAATAAAATAGTTAGCGGGCAAAAATAAACTTTTTGGCCCTAGGGCCACAAAGTTCAACTTTTCGCCCGTAAAACATGAACAAAAAGTGTCGCTTTTAGAATCAATCGAATAAAAAAAATATATATAATACTAAAATTTGCTAATATTTAATATATTAAGTGTTTTTAAATTAGGTGTATCTCTTATTAGGGTGGACCTTATATGTTTTTATTATTTTAAATGTTTCATCTAAAAAATTCTGAAAATATGAGAGTGATCAAACTTCTCTAAGTGTCCTAATTGAGCCCCTTAATTCGTAAAATTACAGGTATATCGAAAAAAATCGTTGAGAATTGTCCGTAATTTTTTTTATAAGTGAAAAATTTTAAGGGCTTGAAATCTTATTGTTTTCCTTATTAATCAAAGTAAGGTTTTCTGAAAACTTTGAGTTTATAGAACTTCTCCTTCTATTTTTAATACTTTTTTGAAAAGTGACGCCACTAAAACATTATTTTAAAGATTTTTTTTCAAGAAAAATAAGGTTCTTTCTGTTATAAAATTTAATTTTTCCTAAAAAGTATATATTATGTTCTCGAGTTATCGTGTTAACAAAAAACATCTCACAAACGGACGGACAAACGGACAGAAGATTTAAAAAAAAAATGTTCAGAATGTAATAAAAAATATATACAGAATTTTTTTGTCTGAGTGGGTTTTTGACGGTTTTGGAAATATAAAAATTATCGTATTATACTCTTCTAGATATTATGAGACTGCAAAGAGTTTAATAAACTACACATTTTAATTTCAATTTCAATTATTGGTAGAAATTGATTATCAACATTAAGTTCCTATTTGCATTTTATATTAATACAAATATTTGCATTGATTAATATTGATGGTATAATGATAATTATTATGTTAAAATTAATTTCATTGCAATGATAATTAAAAACTTTTACATGCAATCATATACCAAAGACATATGCAGAATATTGATGAATAAATTATTTATTATTATAGATAGTGACAGAAAATTTATTTAAATATTAAGTTATAATGTTAATAAATTTAGATTCAAAAAAATACACTGAACATAAGCTTATTTTTATTTTAAATACGTAACGAAAAATTTTGACTCTCTTCCCCCATGTAATGCTTCATAACGTTAAAACATGCCCCCCTTCTACAAATGAGTAAAGCTAGCAGCCAAGACCCGCCCTAAAAAAATTGGACAAAAAAACGTTTTTATTACTTTTAAATAGCTACACGGACTATAGTCCGAGGGCACGCTGTTCTAGAAGAACTTTTAAATGACATGACAACTTCCATTTTTTTTTTTTTGAAATTTGTTATATGAGCTCTAATTAAAAAAATAAGACCAAAACTTTAAAAATCGTTAGAGCCGTTTTTGAAAAAAGTGTGTTTTTTAGAAAATATCTATGATATTTCACGCTAACATACTCGGTTTGCCCTCGATGTCTCGGATTTTGACCAAACTTGGCATAGAGGTACCACTATGGTACCTAAGCACTCCATCCAAATTATTTTCACAACGGTCCATCCGTTTACGATACCGGGTGTCCCACCAACCAGGTTCTTGACAATTTATATCTCCGTTATTTGAAAAGGTATTTTTTTTGTAAAAAATAGCGTTAAATGGGATCTAAAGAAGATTTTATTGACTTATTCAACCCCCCCCCCCATTGCTTACTCACTGCCTTGTAAGCACCCCACCCTCTGATTTTCAAATAACACCTCCCACCCCCATTTTTATCTAAGAATATGAAATTACATTTCATTTTGAATTACACCATGTTATTATAAATAGTATCTTATTCTTTTAAGGAGCTTCCAATAACAATTATTATTTAGTAATAATAATGTCCCACCAGGTTTTAGACGGGCTATATCTCCATTATTTAAAAAGATAAAAAAGTTAAAAAAAAAATAAAATTAAATTGGAGTCAAAGTAGAATTTACTGACATATGCAAAACTACCCCTTATTAACCCACCCTCTTGAAACCACCTCCAACTAGTTTTTTAAATAGCACTCCCCTATTTTACTGAAGAATATGAAAGCACATTTTATTTTAAATTTAACCAGAAAATTTTCCAAAAACTTACGTTAAATTGTACCCAAAAGAAAATTGATTAATATATCCAAGACCAACTTATAATAACTCTCTCCACTCTCCTGGAACTACCCGCAACTTTGTTTTAAATACCAACCTTCTATTAATAAATAATAATTGTTAGTTAGAGCCACTTAAAATCTAAGACACCACTTATAATAAATGGTTGAATTCAGAATAAAGTGTACTTTTATAGTCTTTAATAAGAATTAGGGGGTGCTATTTGAAAAACAGAACTTGGGGGTAGTTTCAAGGGAGTGGGTAAGCAAGGGGCGGTTTTGAATAAGTCAGTAAAATCTTCTTTAGCTTTAATTTAATGCTATTTTTTGCAAATTTTAATACCTTTTCAAATAACGAAGATAAGCTATATCAAGAACTTGGTGGGACACCCAGTATAGTGAACGGATAGACCGTTTTGAAAAAAAATTGGATGGAGTACTTAGGTACCATAGTGGTACCACTATGCCAAGTTTGGTCAAAATCCGAGACATCGAGGGCAAACCGAGTATGTTAGCTTGAAATATTAGAGATATTTTCTTAAAAACACATTTTTTTCAAAAACGGCTCTAACGATTTTTAACATTTTGGTCTTATTTTCTTAATTAGAGCTTATATAATAAATTTCAAAATGAAAAAAAAATGGAAGTTGTCATGTCATTTAAAAGTTCTTCTAGAACACCGTGAGGGGCTAGGGGTAAATTTTTATGAGTTTTTTAGGTAATATGCGGAATCCCCCATGCGTATACCAAATTTTAAATTTCTAGCTTTTCTGGAAGTGTATTTTAAAAAAGCAGCTACTTGGGTGGGTTCACGGGGCTGGGGGTTATTTATTATTATTTTTTTGGCTATATAAGCAGTCCTCTATGAGTATGCCAAATTAATTATTTCTAGCTTGCCTGGAAGTGCAATTAAATAATATCCCCTAATCAGGCCTATTCACACGTACCATTGAAATCTATTCAATATTGACAAAAATTACAATCCCATGCAGTTTTAATACAGTTGACGTAAATGACCTTGCAATTTTCGTCAATATTGCCACAAATCTCAATCTAAATGGTACATGTGAATAGGCCTGAATTAGGGGGTTTTAGGGGGCCGGTGGTAAAATTTAACGAAAATGATGGCATTGTACCAATAAATAACTTATTTTCTTCGCATTTAATTTTGGTGACTTTTTTTCCCGTTTGGCCAGATAGTGCCTCGGTTTGAGCCTCGATCGATTTCAATAACGGGGTAGCTAAATATCTCAAACATTTAAACATTTAGGGGTAGCCACCCATAAAAAATAAAATATTTCAATATATTACATGAATTTAAGGGGTTTAATGTTTTTTTCAGAAATGCCGCGAGTTCTGATATATTCTGTATAGTTAATTAATGGAATAGTACAAAGGAATTGTTGTTCCTGCTGCGGAAAGTTTCTCCGTTAAAATCGATATTTTTACAATCAACTAAAATTACATGTTGAAAATTCTGCAGTTAAAATAGGTTGAGACAAAATTCGTTAATAATTTACACAGGGTGTCCGGAAATAACGTTTGTAAACTTCGGGAGACAATTCCACGGACGAAAATAAGGAAAAAAGTTTCTATGAACATGGGTCCGAAAATACTTATTGACGGAGCTACAGACCTCCAATGTTGGGACCCTGAAGAAGGTTTTTATTAATTGTACCAGGAACCCTTTGAGATATGGCAACGAGGTTTTGCACGTAAACTAATCTTAATAAGGCTCATCTTCGTATGTCATTTTCATGTACTTATTTTAACCAGGGATGTGCACAACGGGGTTTCCCCATCAGTTTTTTGTCCCAAACTTTTTTCTGTGTATTTTTTTTTGTACTTTTATTTTTGGAATATAATTCCTCAGGTCAAAATACATAAAAAAAGGTAATTGTAATACCGTAGGATTAACCGTTTTCGAGAAAAAATCACTTGAAGGTGAAATTTTTTTTTTCAAATTTTTTACTATGATATTCGAGATCGAAAATATAAGTACACAACAATTCAGAGTTTTGTCAATTTTTTTTATTTCTGGCTCACTGTGCACTGTAACCGTAACAAAATACTTAATGTATAATATATAAAACTTATAGAGAATTTCAAGAGCTACAAGTTTGCTCATAACCACTTTTATCCTCCGATGATTTGGCTTTTCACCCCAAACATGGCCATTTTGAATATTTATAACTCGATTGTTATTAATATATTAAAACAAAAATTGTTGAATTTTTTTTCCTTAACAAAATTGGTTATAAGCATTTTTATCGTAAGATGCATATTTAACGACATAACCCCAATTACCCTTAGAATTACGCAAATCACCCGGTAACAGAAGTGTTATGTTACTATCCACTACTTTAAAATATCAGCCCGTATACATTTATTGCAATTTAACAAAATAATTCCTCGTTATTTGACTGCAGTAGTATAACATAATTCTATGTTTGAAGTATAAACCCTGAAAGAGAAATTGAAAATAAAAAAAAATTGATGTGGGTAATTATTTCCACTTTTACATTTTTAATTAGTTTTATTAATTGATTATTGTATGCGTTTTGAGTTTTACCTTAAGCTAGAAATGCATCTAACCATGAATCATTGCTATAGCTTACGAATAAAATTCATTTTCCCAGATTGAATTCTTTTATTATACAGGGTGTTTCCTAAGTACGCTTGGTAACTTTAGGGTGCAATTCCTTATGATATTTTAAGAAGAAAATCTATAAAGATGTGTCTGCAAACGCTTAAATTCCAAGATGCAAGGTGTTAAAAATTTCAAAATGCTTTTAGATAAATTACGCTCATTGCTAGGTTCTCAAAATGTTACGTTCTTACTCAGAACTTCTGCGCGTCCAAAATATGAACTAAAAAATGCACCATAAAAAATTCAATATTGCAGGATTCTACTGGCAGACTAACATCTCTACTCTAAATTTCTCTACTCCCTAACATCCCTACTCCACAACAACTCTACTCCATAACATCCCTACTCCACAACAACTCTACTCCACAACATCCCTACTCCACAACAACTCTACTCCGTAACATCTCTACTCCATAACATCTCTACTCCGTAACAAAAGCCACTTAATAATAAATGAGCAGTTCAAAGAACAAAGAATCTTCTTCTTCTAGATTATTTTATTTTTTTCCTAGAAAACGTTTATCTTTTAATGTAAATCTAGAACAATCATAAATGAATTATTCTAAAAGCAACAATAACCGCGTACTCTTAACATGCACTAATATGTAAGTAATTAATAAACTGAATTCATTTTTGACAGTGACTTAGCATGACAAATATTCTTTTGAGTTAAGACAAGTGGCTAATCGAGTGTCTATAGTGTGGAGTAGAGTTGTTACGGAGTAGAGATGTTATGGAGTAGAGATGTTACGGAGTAGAGTTGTTGTGGAGTAGGGATGTTATGGAGTAGGGATGTTAGGGAGTAGAGAAATTTAGAGTAGAGATGTTAGTCTGCCATTCTACTGTAAAAAAAGCTCGTATACATCTAGGTTCAAAAATCAGTTTTAAGGGATCATTCTGGTTTATAATTTTCAAAAAATCGTTTTTTTTTTTACCTTAGACCTTTAAAAATAGCCTCCTAGAATATTTTTGAGAAATTCTAGTTATAACGGTATACAACAACTTTTAGTGAGCGCGCGCGTATTGGCTCTAAGCAGATGTAAAATGCGTTTTTCTCAAAACAACGTTTTTTCGGTCGGCGGCGGTGATTTCTCCGGAACCACTGGACCGATCCTTATGAAATTTTAACCACATATTCTACACATAAATAGTTCAGCGTATTCTATAACCGTATTAAAATTGTAATTTTTTAATATTTTTTTTGCCAAAACAGTGAAAAAAAATCTTTTTTTGTTTTTTTTTTCTTTAAATCCCCGCCATTTTATTATTTACGAATAAATATTAATATCCAGAGAATAGGCGAAAGCCACAGTCATAATTAATCTAAATATTTTTGATATTTTCGTTTTCTTAAAAAAATAACAAAAATAGCCCTTTTTTTCGAGTACCAAAACCAGAATGATCCCTTAAGAGTACTACAGCCTCTTAAAAAATAACACTTTTTAAGTTTTAGTTTTTAATGTAGAATCGCCCTGTAGCATTTAAATTTTATTGGCGCATTTTTTAGTCCCTATATTGAAACGTGAAATTTTCTCTTTAACTGCAATGTTCTCGAAAACAGTTGGACCTACGGTATTACATAAGGAGTATAGTCTGACACAAGGTAAGAAAGTTACGACACAGGGGGGGGAGGTAGGAGAAAAAAACGCTTCGATTAAGCGAATTCAACGAGAATGTGTGCCTAGTTAGATTTCATATTCAAGTACCTTGCTTTCTCATTTTTTGCCGCATCCTTTCGATAGCTTCTGAACCGTGTGTCAAACAATACCTTTTTGATGTATTGTTAACTAAAGAATCACATTTTATTGAGAGTGTCAAAAAAATTACAAATAAAAAAAGTTTGGGCCAAAAAGTGACACGCCCCCCCCCCCATTTTGCACGCCCTGGTTAAAATTACCTAATAAAAATTACTTAAAATGTTAAGGCATGTGCAAAAATTTGTTACCGCAGTTCATTTGGACTTCTTCCAGATATACAGAGCGGTAACTAGGGGGTGGCTAAGGCGCCCTGCCTGGCCTTGGTTTGAGCCCCCCCTGGCGTTTTCGCTGACCCCCTGGTATTTTTTGGGGCGCCAATTTGCTCTTGCAGGGGCGCCAAGTTTGGTAGAAACCGTCAGGGACAAAGTTTTTTTTCGTAAAGGTAATTTTTGGTGCGCCAAGTTTGGTAGAAACCGTCAGGGACAAAGCGCTTTTTTCCTTGAAGGTATTTTTTGGGGCACCAATCTTCTTTTGCAGGGGAGGCAAGTTTGGTAGGAACCGTCAGGAGCAAAGCGTTTTTTCGTAAAAGTAATTTTTAGGGCGCTAATTCTTTTTTGTAGGGGCGCCAAGTTTGGCAGAAACTGCTAGGGACAAAGCTTTTTTCATGAAGGTATTTCTTTTTTTTTGAGGGAGCCACCCTGGGGGCTTAGCCACCCCTAGCTTTTTTTCCAGTTACGGCCCTGCAGAGATAAAATATACCCTCGAGAAAAAAAAGCTTTGTCCCTGACGATTTCTACCAAAACGCCCCTTGTCACACAATTGCTAAAATTTTTTGATATTTAAGATTTTACAATTTTCTTTAAGGTATTGTCTTATTAATGGTGGAGGTTGCTTGCAAAACAACATTACACTACGGTATTTTAAGAACGCTTTGACACAGACTTACATTTCAGACCAAAGATTTTCAACATAACAAAAAACTTTTGGTCAAAATTTCAAGCTTCTATGTCAAAGCGTTCTTGAAATATCGTAGTGTAAAGTTCATTTGTAAGCGACAAGCACCATAAATAATACTTTATAAATAAAATAAAATCTAATAGTTTATTCAATTTGATTTGACAATTCCGCTGAGATTTTATAAAATTAAGTAGCTTTGCAATTTTTTTTATAAAAAATCAAAATATACCGAAATGCATATTTTTGAAATGAAACTAGTATTTTAATGTACTATTTTGACACTATGTAAATTCGTTTCTAGGTCACCCATTTCAGTCCATCAACATTAACCATTTGTGTAGTCTATTTTTGAACATTTTGCTATGCGTTATTCTAATGACTGCGCTCGCATTGATTTAATAAGAGATAAATTTCCATGTTTCTATAAAATGTATCTAAAGGTTTTCCACAATTATTAAACTTTTAGATTCCCTAAACTTTCAGGTTTTTCTTCACCAAAATCAAAAAATTTCGCAACGTCCAAACGTAAAAATAACAATTATTTACTTAATTTTGGATCTGAAGTTACAGGTGTGCAAATCAACAACAAAAATAACTGTACCGATCTGATAAAAAAAAAATTATCTTCATTTATTGTACTGTTACAACAACTAGCAAAATAGACCCCTAAAAGAACGGAAATATTGTCTAGAACAATTTAATTTTTTAGTGCGTCTTAATACGATAATTTCAACACAAAGGTCCCTAGGGACCAGGTGTTGAGGGCTGTGAACCCCGCACTGAACTAAACTAATATGATAATTTTGTCAGAAAATAGACTGGTTTCCATAATACTTTTGTATAGACATGCTTACAAATTACAAGTCACAACAGAAACAAGCCGTGAAGATATGTAATGATATGTATTCCATTATACAGGGTTATTCACGGAAGTGGTCTATTAAAAGTTTATGGAGAACCAATAATTTTAAAAATCTGACATTTTGCAGTTTATGGGTTTTGAATATGACCAATTGATTAAAAATATTTTCATGCTTGGGTCACTTCCGGTTGTTTTGGAAGTGGCACTCAACTTTCATTTTTTAAATGGAACACCCTATATATTTTTTAATTTTTAAAATTCGAATTAAATTTGCTTTAGTTTGATGTGTAACACTTAATATATATTCCAGAACTCGCGTACCGAAATTTGAGGCTATATTAAAAACCCTCTGGAAAATATGAAAAAAATTAAAAAAAAAATCCATCTTCAATACTAATTAAAAGGGAAGCTATTTAATCTGACCAATCCTGTTGCTGATGTTAAATTACCTAAAAATTAGTTTTTCCCTACTTATTAGTAACTATGGTTGCATTTTAATGGTTGACTCGTGCATTGTTTAAGACTTTCAACTTTAGAATCTTTTTAGGTTATTATATTTTGACAAAACCGACAGAGGCTATCAAATATTCTATTTTTATAGGGTCACTCCATCCGGCGGTGGTTTTATGATACCCGTCTTAAACGGCAGCAACAAACTGCCGCTGCAACTCCATTCAGCGCGCTGAATGTAGTTAATAAAATAAAAATACAATAACTGAATTTTATTTATTTATTTCAAAGTAATGAACATTGGAAAATTTTTTATCGGTGTTCCGAAAAGAGAACATTCTAGCTAGAATGTAATTTTAAGATTGGCGCAGAGGGCAAGGAATTTTGGAAGTTTAAACGCAAACAGAAAAGTGGTTGGAGATACTTCGCGAAATGCAAAAACTGTTGATAATAAAGAAGCTGTCATTTAGACTTTTGAAGAATAACCTGGAACAAGCATTAGTATCGTGGCAAGAAATCTTGATATGTCTGTCCTGTGTTTAATGAACTCTAAAAGATGAAGAAACGCATTATTTTTAGCAAACTCGCGTTCAATGTATGAAGCATGCTAAAGAATATGTTCAAAATGACCTCCACCAACTTGAACACATAAAGCAGCTCTTTTTAACAGACTTCTCCTGGCATTAATAATCATATTTGGAGTTACTGACTCAAGCGCTTCATGTATTCGGTCTCCTAGTTCTTCTACAGTGTCTGGCATATTTCTATACACTAAATTTTTTACATGGCCCCATAAAAAGAAGTCCACTGGAGTGAGATCAGGGGATCTAGGAGGCCACCTTCTGGGACCCCCACGGCCTATCCAACTGTTTGGAAAACTGATGTCGAGTTGGCTTCTTGCCATTTCTGAGAAATGCTCTGGACAGCCATCATGTTGAAACCAGATGTTATCCACATTTGCCAACCTTTGAAGTGGGATGTCATTAATAAGATTTTCCACTTCATCCCTTAAGAAGTTAGTGTAGGTTTCGCCATTCAATCTGCCAGGAAACTCATGGGGTCCAACCTAAAAACAAATATTTTAAGCATTTTATGGTGGTTTATTTCTCAAAATAACTTACTATAGCATCTCCCAATATTCCGGCCCAAATATTCAAGGAAAACCTTCGTTGGGGATTTCCTTGCCTGAAGGCATGGGGATTTTCCTGTTTCCAAACATGAGAATTCCTAGAATTAAAAAAACCATCTCTTTGAAACCCAGACTCATCCGTAAAAAGAATGCCTTTTACAAAGTTTTCATTTTCTTGATGTTTCTGCAACAGCCATGTGCAAAATTCGACTCGTAAAGGATAGTCCTCCGGTGTCAAGCATTGTACTCGAGTGTAATGAAAGGGATGCATTTTTTCATCTTGTAGAATTCGTTGAACAGAGGTCTTAGACATATCAAGATTTCTAGCCACGATACTAAGGCTTGTTTCAGGTTCTTCTTCAAAAGCCTGAATGACAGCTTCTTCATTATCAACAGTTCTTGCAGTTCGCGGAGCGCCTCCAATCTCTTTTTTGTTTGGAGTTAAATTTCCAGAATTTCTTGCCCTTTGCACCAATCTTAAAATAACATTTCTGCTAGGATGTTCTCTATTGGAAAAACGAATAGAATATTCTACAGATGTAGCTGAAGCACTCCGGCCACACTCGCCATATAAAATTAGCATTTCGCAATACTCTTCTGAAGCAAACATCATGAAAGTTTTGATATTTTTTTATGACATTAATAAATATTTATGTCACATTAATCACTATGTCGACCTACAGAATATGTACCTGCAATAATTAAATTTGCTTCCATAGCTACAAATTCAACCTTTAATGGTAATTTATAATCAGCAACAGTATTGGTCCACTTAAAGCGTTCTTATTTTTGAATTGAACGAAGATGGATTTTTTTTGAAAATTTTTTCATATTTCCCAGAGGGTTTTTAATATACCCTCAAATTTCGGTACGCGAGTTCTGGAACAGGCTGTATCTCCGGTAGTTTTTGAGTTATTCAAGTTTTTAGCGAAAAATTAGCAAATTTAAGCACCCCTAAAAAAATTAATTTCTCCTGATCCAGGGATGGTCACAATGTTATTTTATGATCTATATAAAATAGGCCATATTATGGCCTATTTAGCTTTTTAATAGTAAAGGGTGCATGGTGTAGCCATTCTTTTTTGCAGTTTTGGTAAGCAAGTTTAGCGACGCTGTCAATTTTGATTAAAATTTTCAAGGTCACGCACTTTTACGTCGAAATTTGAAAAACAATTTATTAAAAAAAAAAAACTTGTAATGGACAGAGGAAATAACAAAATCCTAAATTTTCGCATTTCCCAGATACATCAGAACTTGCAGACATGTAAATAATTTTATAAAATATATTAATTAAAATTGTAATAACAATATTAATAGGTATCACATTATTGCTTAACAAGTACAGCGAAAATTTTTAGAAATCTTAAGTTTTTGCATTTCCCAGACACCTCAAAATTTGACATGTAAATAATTTTACAAAATCTATTAATTAAAATTTTAATATCACATTATTACTTATCAAGAAAATTTTAAGATTTTATAGTTTTTCCGGATAAGCAAATTATTTTATAAAACTTCAAATGGGTATACCTATAGGTAAAAACCTCTTAAAATACAACTGATCATGTTTAACACCGCAGGCAAAAATCTTTAGAAATATGGACGCTTCACATTTTCCAGTTTGATGGATAATTTTTTTTATAAAATCTATTAACAAAAATCGGGATATTAGCGCCGTCGGCGAAATTTGTTGAAAAGCTAACAAGCAAAATAGTTCAAATGTCATTTTAAAAACATCTAATTTGAGGGCTTGGGGGGGGGGGGGCTGCCTCACTCGATTATTGAATTTCGTACTAGTACACACCCATGGCACCATTTAAAAGTGTAAGAAATATGGAAACGATTCAACTTTTTATACAAGTCGAATAATTACCAATTTTAATTTTTATTTCAATTAATCATTTAATTTAAGGAATTATACAAGTTAGGAGAAATTTAACTTTTTTTAGCATTTCTGGTGTCCATTAGAGTTTATTACAGATGTCATAGAGCACCTAAACTGCCCAACTACGCTAGAAAGCAGTAGCTCCATTCGTCGCCTAGCAACGTTATGACGTCAACTATGATGTAATATTTTGAAAACACTGCTATGCGACAATTGGAGTTACTGCTTTCTAGCGTAGTAGGGCAGTATAGGTGCCTAGTTAAAAAAACAAAACAAAATTAAAATAAAATTTGACATTTGAAATGTCACTTATGTGGTATCAATGTTTTCAGAAAATTGTGCCGATGCCAAAAATGTAAGGCATTAAATTGTGAAAGTTCCGCAGTTCCGGTAAAACCGGAAGTAGCAAGATGTTGTTTTGTATGTCAGAAGTTGAGGTTCCTTAAGTTCATTATGGTTAGGTACCAAATTTCAAAATTTTATCTTTACAAATACAGAAGTTAAAGGGTGTACATTGGATCTGTGACATCCGGTATATCTTCACGGATTGTTATAAGTACATCAAATATTAATAAAATTTGTTTAATATACTATTTAATAACACTTAGCACTCGTGACGAGGTCAGCGCGTGTACGCGTAACTAAGAAACTAAAATTACATAGGCACTGCAGGGCAAAAATCATGAAAACTAGAGGGCCATGGAATTTTGAAAGAAACCGCATTCCATGCTTTTACTTGGTCCAGCAGTTGTGTCTATGACATACTATGTCATAATATGATCATTAGAACTACTTTCCATTAGAACAAAATATTAGGGTCACTCCATACAGCAGTAACTTGCCCTACAAAGTATCAGTGCATTAAATTAACTTTGCAATTATTATAGCTGACCAAAAGGGCATTAGGTAAACAGTTAATAAATAATTTATTATTAAAGTAACTATAACCACAAAATTAATAGATAGGTATAATATAAGGCACATAGTATCTTAAAAAGACCAAAACTTTTATTATGGTACTTTTTTTTTCTGCCAAAATATTTTAAGGAAGCTATTGGATGTACATACATGTAGCCTGTTAGAAGATGCCGACTGATTTTCTTTACTTACAGTGATAGTAAACTGAGTTGAGAAGATAATTTTTTTAAACCATAATCCATATTATGGAAAGTTTTCTTTGTTTTGCCAATTTTTTGTTATTTGAAGGAGTATTGAATGATTATATTTTTGCAATCATCTTAATGTGAACTAAAGGCCTTTAGGTATATTCCATTCAATTTTGCTTTTCCATAAGAATTTCACATTTTACAGAATATTTTTCTAAATTCGTAAATAGAATACGCCTCATAGCTGTGCACAAACACCTCAAAAAAAAATTGTGGCCGTCTGTCTCTCTGTAAAAATTTGTGTGAACAGAAAAAAAACACAACACAAAAATGTTGACTAATTTTCGGCAAAACATTTTTTCCCTAAATCTCGAAAAGAATGAAAATTGCGCCGCAGGAGAAATTTTTTTTTTTTACTTCTGTTAATTTTCGGCCTTTTTTTAATTCAATGTAGTTAAACTCAAGTTTTAAAAATTCAAATAAAAAAAAGAAAGCCCTAGCACAGCAGGTAAAAAAATTTACAACTGTGCTGGTCTATTTAAATTTGAAAACAGTGGTATAAGTTTTAGCGCCGTGGGCAAAAATATTGACAAATTCCGAGCTTAGGTTTTATAAACTCCAATAAAAAAGAACGTATAAAAACTATAGCGCCGCAGGCGATTTTTTTTATATATTTTAGAGCCTATTTGAATTTTAGATGTATTACTATTTAAAGTTTAAATGCAAGAAAACTCTAGTGCCGCAAGCGAAAATTTTTACGAATTTCAAGCTGTAGGGTTGGAAAAGAGCCTGCATATTTGCTTCGCTTTGTGCCCGTATCGTTCTGGGGGAGCAAAAAGTTATAGCGCCACAGGCAGGCGATTTTTTTTTTAGAAATTTTATAGTCTATTTAAATTTTAAAGGTGGTACTATTTAGTATAAATGCAAGAAAACTCTAGATTCGCATGCGAATATTTTTACGAATTTAAAGCTGCATGGTCCACATGGAAAAGAGCCTACATATTTGCTTCGTTTTGTGCCCTTATCGTTCTGGGGGATTAAAAAAGCTATAGCGCGGTAGGCGATTTTTTTTAGAAATTTTATAGTCTATTTTAATTTTAAAAGTGTTACTATTTAAAGTTTAAATGCTAGCACCGCAAACGAAAATTTTTACTAGTTTGAATCTGTATGGTTCACTTGGAAGAGAGCGTGCAAATTTTAGGATTTCGGGGGGAGGCGGGGGTGTTGGCTTCCCCCCTTGGATACGGCCTTGTGTAAAAAGGAATTTTAGTCGGAAGTGCATATATGCAATACAGATATATTTGAATACTATAACTTACTACATAAGGAATCCAAATCAAATATTATGAAATTTATAATTAAGCTATTAGATTGTGTAGATATGTGTTAAATTCAGGGTCACTTACAGACAAATGAAACTATACATTTAGTAACAAAGAATATGTACATATATCTAATACATACATGTTCGCTTTAAACGGTAGTCAACAAGCGTAAAAAATACATGTACATGTGAATTATTTTAACAAAATTACAGGACCAGTGAGTTTAAGGGCTCTTTCTACCTTTAAATTAAAAAAAATAACCTTTTTTAAACACTTTTTTTATATAGAAATAAAAAAGATATAATTGTAAAATTTTGTAGGTATGTTGATTTTTATTCAAAGAATACAAAAAAAAAATAGATTTTTCTAGTGCTACTTTTTTGCCATAATAATTTTAAAAAATATTAAAAAACGGTGGTCCCCATGATTCCGGCCGTTTCGATCGACTGAAAAAAAAAATGGCGGACGTTTTTGTTTGAATATTTTTGAAAAACTTCCGCCCTTTTGTTATTTTTTAGTCCGGGCTATAGCGACTTCAATACTGAATAATATCCCGTTTTGTTTTTTTTTTTTCAGTCAATCCAAACGGTCGGAATCATGGCGACCATAGTTTCTTGATGTTTTTTTCAAAACAGTTTTATGGCAAAAAAATAGCACTTTAAAAATCTAAAAAAAAATGTTCTCTAAATATAAAGAAACATACCTACAAAGTTTCACAATGATATATTTTTTCTTTCTATATAAAAAATTTTTAAAAAAATATTATTTTTATAATTTCTAAAGTAGAAAGACCCCTTAAAGCAAGACGAGACAAATTTTGCATTATTTTTAAATTCATTAATTTTAGAAATTTAAGGTACTTACCCTGCTTACTCTATACAAATTATTTATATCCAAAGATTGAAATTTTGATTTGGTTTTCTCCCCCTTGGAGGCCTGCCCTGGCAAAGTAGACATGCTGTCTGCACGCAACCATTTAGATCTACAGGACCCAGCGAACGAACCTTTTTTCTGAAAAAAAAATCAAATTACACTTGGGAGCAAAAAAGTCGATCCACCTAAAAAATTGCCATTTTTTAAATTCAAATATTTTGAAAACTACTTAATGGATTTGACTGATTTCTTTTTTTGTTTCAAAGCTTAAACATTCTCTACTTTGTTTTTATTTAGAATGATGAAAAAAGTATTTTTTTATTAACAGCAACAAAAAATGTACTATGTTTTTTTCCCATCTTCTAGGACTTGTATGGTGTGCCACTGCAACTGTTTATCAAATTGTTTAAGTCTCTCTTATAACCGCAGTTCTAATGAATATTTTCTTTTTTATTTTTTTATATTTTTACTTCTGGTTTATGAGGTATCAGGATTTCCCTGAAAGTTGTCATTTTTTCAGTTAACTCAAAAAGTACTACATGATTTTAATTGATACTGTGCTTTACATTTGAAGCTTAACCAAGTTACATTTTCTTCTAATTAAGTTCATCAAAAACATAAAATGGGTTTGCTAAATTTGAGTAAAAAAAAATAGGGTTACTCCAACCGGCGGCGGTTCTGCGAAATCACAATTGAACCTCAGTAAAACGACCGTAGAAAGTTTCCCCAGGATGATGAAACTCTAGAAGAAGTAAAACACTTGAGTTTCAAATAAAAAAACAACAACTCTACCGATTAAGTACTTTTTGAGTTAACTGGAAAAATAAGAACTTTCAGGAAAATCCTGATATCTCCTAAACCAGAAGTAAAAATATACAAAATAAAAAAGAAAATATTCATTTAAACTGCGGCAATAAGAGACTATAACAATTTGATAAACAGTTGCAGTGGCGCACCATACAAGTCCTAGAAGATGGGACAAAAAAACATAGTACATTTTTTGTTGCTTTTAATAAAAAAAAACTCCTAAACCAGAAGTAAAACATAAAAAAATAAAAAAGAAAATGTTCATTAAAACTGCGGCAATACGAAATACGTTCAATAAAACTGCGGAAATAAGAGAGACTATAACAATTTGATGAACAGTTGCAGGGGTGTACCATGCAAGTCCTAGAAGATTGGTCAAAAAAATATAGTTCAACTATGTTTTTTTGTTGCTGTTAATACAAAAATACTTTTTTTAATCATTCTAAATAAAAACAAAAGTAGGAAATGTTTAAGCTTTAAAACAAAAAAGAATCAGTCAAATCCAAAAATGACAATTTTTTAGGTGGATCGATTTTTTTGCTCCCAAGTTTAAAACTACATGAAATTACATAAAATATAAAATTGCATTTTAAATTGTAATAGTAAAACAGGGTCTGTTTACTATCTAAGTCGCCGAATTTTTGTTATTTTTACGCGCCTAGGTCTAGATTCATTTTACAAAATCAAAAATGTTTGATTTTTTTTTTTGAAAATAATATTTCTTACCCCCTTTGACCCACCCCAATTTTTTACCAAAAACCAGCCTTAAGCTTTGGATAAGGAACCATTGTTCCAAGTTTGAAGTCCTCAATTAAAAGCATTCTCGAGTTATGCTGCCTTGCTAAGCTGAAAGGTCCTATCTGTATATGTTAAACCTATGTAGATAGGACCTTTCAGCTTAGCACGGCAGTATGATGGTCAAAAAAAATCACAATGCATATTTTTTTTATTTTTTACTAACACAAGGTCCTCAGGGAAAGTAAAAGATTTTTGTTTTACTTTTATAGAACCTGTTCAGGAATTATTTAACGCACTTTTTCCCCCTAAATGTGGACTACCGCCAAATTTTATGAGGGAGGAGAGGGTATCAAAAAAAAGGGTCCTTAACTTTCTGTGAAATAGGTATACAACTTTTGTACTTTGAATCCATAAAATATACCTACAACTTTTTTTTTGGATCAATGAAATATACAAATTTTCAAGATGAGTGGGGGAACGCTCCCCCCCCCCCTTAGCTACGGCCCTAGTCCAGTTTGAGGTAAAATATGTTATTAGTTAAACTAAGAATAGGTGTTGAAAAACAAATATTGCAGTATGATCAACAGATTTCAAAGAATTAGGTGACCTAGTTTTAACGCAATGTTTTATTTAGTTATGCATCTAAAATTCCCTACATCTAGTATAATAATGAACACAACAATCCATAAAGATATGTAACGCTACGCCTTCTAAGGCGACCATATTGTGGCAGGAATTAGTTTTTAATTAAGTATTAAAAGTACCATTTTTACGAAAAATTAAATACTGGTAATGGAAAAGACTAGAATAAAAAAACAAAAAACAATATAGGTACTTACAAATGATGGGGTATTTACGACAAATAATAAAAACATGCAAAATTCCTGCCACAAATTTACAGGAAAAATCAGGAAGAATACAAAAAACATAGCCTGGTTTTTTTTCTCCATGAAAAAATAAGACAATTTTTCATTCAAATATGATACTTTCTCTTTAGGAATAAGTAAAAAATTAAACAGTGAATACAGTACGGACACTTATTTATTGTTATACATGGTTTTCAATAAAATGTGAAATTAAGGGTGAAATCATGTCAATAAAGTTTCAATATTTTATACCAATCTCTGTAATTGCCCTAAAAACAGTTTTTGTCTGTGTCATACACTACTTTTTTATTTACAAGTGTAATATCGTATTAAAAAATAAATTTGTATTTTTGAAAAAAAAATTAATGTTTACATTCAAATATCAATCAACATCGACCTATTTTACTTTTTGCAATAGTGCAAAAAATCAAACTTTATATCAGACTTCCTCTATAATAAACAAAAATGCACAAAATGTGGCACTAGATACAATTGAATAAAACAATTTTAAATGGTTGCTCCGTGCAGGTAAAATTCCAAGAGTTTTGCAACAAAACTTAAAAATAAGTCTAACATGCAAAAAGTTTTTTATTTATTATCCCATGACTATAACTAACATGCAAATGACATTTTAGTTCAATCGACAGTTTTGAAGAAAACTAGGTCACCTATATTCAAATAATGCACTGTAAGTAAATTCAATTAAGTAGGGTAACATATGACTTTAAAATGAAAATACAAAAATTATATCACTAATATATACATTTATTAAAGTTACTTGCCAAAATTTATGTATCGTAACAAAAATATTAGGGCACATGTCCTCACTAGACCTAAATATACATTGAAATATATACATTTATTTATCTATATGTTATAAACACGAGTTTATAAGGTTAATGAATCATGCAGTAGACAACAAAGCAAACAGAACTGTATTTTTATAAACAAGCAGATTCTTTTCTTGAAAAAATAAATTTAATGAAAAATTAATTGAGAGCTATTTTGGTATGTTTTATTTAATAAAAGTAATCTAAACAACACACCAAATTTTAATGTGAAGCGTTCGGTCTTTTTTGTCAGGCTTCATACTCATATTCACTCTATTTATTTTGTTTTTAACAACCAAACCAGCTGTAAACATACAAAGTAATGTTATAAAACACAAGTACAGTTTTTTGGCTTGAGGAAAACCCGGAAATATGAAGTGAGAATAGTGCAATCGCCTAAATAATAAGAACAATAAAATAATTGTAAAATTACACTACGTAAGCATAATAATTTAGAATTGAAGCCCAACCCCAAGTTATGCTAAAAATTTAGGGTTTATACAACTTTTACAGCCTTACTTTGTATGATTTCTGTTGAAAATCGACCTTTTAACTTATCGAAAATGATTTATAAGCGTCTTAGTTTGTAGAAAACTAATCCGACATAACGGTTCACTATTTGTACAGTCGGCAATCAAAATGAAAACATTGTATTACGAAATCCTCAAACGAAAGCAAAAATATGTACTTACTTTGGTCCGTCCAGATGGGTTAACAATAAATAACAAGAAAACAATTAATTATAAGGTTTGTAAGGACGGATGCTCACAGATTTTATTTTATTTTCACCACTATACAAACTTTTACACTTAAGTCAAAATGGCGTTCGCCGACTACAGAATTTAATCAATAACATGACGTCATTTTCTGAGAACACGCCATCTACCACCATTGAACTTAATTAAACTACTTTGACATAACCAATAAAACAGATATTTATATAAAGGAAGCTCAAGGTATCTCTACCTTGTAACAGATGGCAGCCGTGTAAATTTATATGATATTAAATAGATGGCGCTTAGAGTTATAATTTAAATTTTTAAAGGGAAATGCGCAAATTACAAGTCAAGCCATGAAATACCGTCGGCTTACAAATAAAAGGCACTAAGTCAACTTTTTGCAAAAAGTCCATGCATGGACTGCCCACTATACAAAACGCACCAATTTGATTTTGATTAAAATTTTATCTAGCGATAGGCACTAATGCCGATTTTTTGTGGAGCAGCGGTTACTAACCAATTTAGGGGAATATGTATTTCTCTCTCTTTTTAACTCATCAATTAAACAGAGAAAGAGTAACATACTGGTTAACCGGCGTTACCACAAAAAATTGACTTAAGTCACTAGTACCTACGTTTATTATTTCGAATGTTTTTGTAAACGAATTAATAACACAGCGACTTAGTACTAATTAGTGCTTGTTTGTTTTCCGAGACGTGCATTCGTGTAGTTTTTTTTTCGTTCTCTTTTCCTTTTGAAAAAAAAAGCATTTTTTAACCCTTCAACTGCGGAATTTTTCCGCGTGAAACGTACACGTGTACATATGTATACCCAGACAGCACATGATATCTTAAAGATGTCTTTTTTAGATCTTAATTATGTCTGGACGCCTAAAGAAATAAAAAGGATATTTTATGGACTTCTTTTTAGGGATGTTTAAAATATATCTGATTATGATGTATATAAGATCTTTTAAGTATCGGTACCAGACGTTTTAACTTCGATACTCATCACTAAAAATAAATTAACTGTGATATTAAGGGTTTAAGGGTAGAGAAATCAGGCGATAGGGTAAACTACTAATATATCTATTATCACAGAAATTGGTTATGGTTAACATCAAACTGTCTTGGTTTACACGCTAAGACGAACTGTCTTCTTCCTGCGCATAAGCGCCTCTCTTTGTAGTGAGAAAACAACGGTGACATTGTTGTCACGTTGTCACGGAATGTCACATTAACCACAATTAACTATTATAATTTTTTTTTAAAGATCTTTTTTGAAAAAAAAAAAAATTTAATTTTTTTTTGTTAATTTTCTTTTTACGAAAAACGAAAAAAATTAAAAATATTAAAATTTTTTTTTTTTTAAAAAACAACAAAAAAAATAAAAAATAAAAAATCACATTTTTTTAAGATCTTTTTTTGACAAACTAATTACCTCTTATTCTAATTCTTAATACGCTTTTTATATAAATACGACCGTACCTAACAACGTAAATGGGAGGGGGTATTATGTTGTAAAGTCGCATGTGCAAGGCGTCAGTAAGGCGTCTTAAAAAAGATGTCTTAAAGACGTTACCTTTTGTAACATACGACGTCGTTAAGACGTCTTTAAGATGCATATAGGGCGAAAATCGACGTTCTTAAGACGTGTTGAATGACGAGATACGACATATTTAAGATTTCTTTAAGTTATCTTTGTGCTGGCTGGGTAAGAACGTTTGCAGCAGTTTTAGGCTGTAAATAATTTATTTGGGCGCAAGCATAAATACGCCCATAAATACATATATAATGAATACATATATAATTACTATGTAGATAAACGTATAAGGTTTGCAGCAGTTTCAAGTTGTTAATATTTATTTGTGCTGAACGAATACGCCCAGGGTTAAAAATCTTTTTTTAATTTTTTTTTTCGTTTTTGGCATTAATGAACCTAGGCCTATAGGGAAAGTATTCTTGTCGGCAGCAGTATTTTTTGCGTTTTATGACGTTTAAACGTGTTTGGTTTGGACTTTTTTTCCAAACGATATCTCAAGAACGCTTTTGTAAAGACTTCAAATTTGGACCATTCCCAAACAGCTCATGATATCTTAAAGACGTATTTTTTAGCTCTTAATTATGTCTGGACGCCTAAAGACATAAAAAGGATATCTTATGGACTTCTTTTTAAAAGATATCTGATTATGATTTCTATGTCTTTTAAGTATCGGCACAAGACGTCTTAACTTCGATACTCATCGCTAATAATAAATTAACCACAATCAACTATTAAAAAAAAATACCATTTTTTTAAAGATCTTTTTTTAAAAAACAAAAAAAATTAAAAAATTTTATTTTCATTTTTTTTTTAATTTTCTTTTTACGAAAAACGAAAAAATAAAAAAAAATCAAAAAAGAAATTTTCAAAAAAAAAAACTGAAAAAAAAAAATTTCAAAAACAATTAATAAAAAATCACATTTTTTTAATATCAAATTACCTCTTATTCTTATCGCGCTTTTTATATCAATACGACCGTACCTAGCAACGTAAATGGGATGGGCTATTATGTTGTAAAGTCGCCTGTGCAAGGCGTCTTAAAAAAGACGTCTTTAAGATGCATATACGGCGAAAACCGACGTTCTTAAGACGTCTTGAATGAGGAGCTACGACATCTTTAAGATCTCTTTAAGTCATCTTTGTGCTGTCTGGGTTATGGTCCTATAATAGGTTAACCTTAATTAATAATCAATTGATTGATAATCAATTGATTATCCAAAGTTCTAGGCTGGGATTGTTTTTGGTAAAAATCGGATTGGGGTAAAAATATTTTTTTTTTCAAAAAAAAAACATTTTTTTCAATTTATTTTTCTTTTTATGAAAAAGAAACTTTTTTGAAATTTTTTTTTTTTTGAAAAACTTAGTTTTATAATTAGTTTAATGATAAATAAATAAGTACAAAAGTTTTTACAGAGTATAAAATAATGAGTATCATAGTTAGATCTTGATAAATTAATTTGTAAAGTTTTAAAGTTCGTCTTTTCTTGTATGAGATTTTATAAAATGTTTAATATCTTCCATCGATCGTTTTCCATTGTAATCTTTGACGTATCTTCCGTTCATAAATAATTTAATTGTTGGAAAGCCTTCAATTTGATAAGCCCTCGATATTTCTGGATTTTTTGTGCAATCTATTGCTGCCAAACACTTTGAATAACCTTCATGTTCAAGCTCCTTTGCAGCTGAAGCAAAATCTGGTTTCATACTCTTGCAATGACCACACCCTGAAAAAAATATTAATTAATACCTTGAACTGAAAAAAAACACCTAAAATTTTGCCCAAGATTGAGGTCCAACATGATTGCTCGATTATTTTTGAGACATATTCTTTGAGATTACAATGATTTGTATTCGTAATTAATTATAGGCTAATTTGATCAAACGTTTGGAGGCTACGTGATTTTTTTTTGCGAATATTATGGGCTGGATAGATTTTGAAATTGTTGGGCTTAAAGTACTAGTTTTAGCGTAAATATTTATTTAGCATTAAAAGCCTTAAAACGTGAAAAAGTCCAAAATCATCAAAATTTGCGGTACGTAATACTTGAACGTTCCCTTAAGATAGAGACATGAATGAAAAACGTTCAATGTGTTTAATTCGAGCGCTCAATGAATCCAAGAATATTGCAAACCCCCTCTTTTTAGATATATTCTGAAATAAATAAAGAGGATTAGACATACTTTAATCTCAAAAAACGAATCTGCAAAATAAAACAATAATCACTGCAATCGAAACTCTTTAACCACGGACCCGGCAACTTTTTATGTTATTTTAAGACCTAAGTTTTAGCAGAATCTTATACGATATAACCTCTTAAATCCTATATGATCCATTTATAGGAAGAAAAAACGGAGACTTTTAAAACGTCAAAGGATTTTACCTGAAGCAACTGTTAATTTTGGTAATATCTTATAGGATAAAACACGCTAAATCCTATAAGATACTATTTTACATAGGCGTAACTAGGGGGGACTTAGGGAGACCTAAGATGGGGCTCAAGCCCCCCCCCAATCTTGGACCTGGTTACACCCCTGCTATTTTATAAATTTTTAAGTATTTTACAGGAAAACGCCTATTCATTTTCGGCAAGATAGTTTCTATTAATGCATTGTAGAAATTTATTGAATATTATACCAAAAACTTATTATTATAATTTTTGCAGGAAACTTCCTATAAAATCCTGTAAATTCACAGGTAGAAGCTTTTAAATTAAAATGTTTTAACAGGTCATTTTTTTACAGGCAAGAATTAAAACCGATCCACTTCACGTTTCTACGAGAAAAAAGTACTTACATGGAGCATAAAACATAACCAAGACAATTTTCTTTTCAGATATGTATTCTTTAAAATTTTTATCATTTAGAATAGCAATCTCTGAGCCTAAATTAAAATCTTCATATGATACAGGTTCAGTCTTAGTAGCAGCATCAGGATCTTTCATAAACGAAATAAAATCAGGCGCCTAAAAATTAAAATATGCTATTATATATAAAAAGGCAGACTAACATCTCTACTCTAAATTTCTCTGCTCCCTAACATCCCTACTCCATAACATCCCTACTCCACAACAACTCTACTCCGTAACATCTCTACTCCATAATATGTCTACTCCATAACATCTCTACTCCGTAACAACTCTACTCCACACTATATGCACTTTATTAGCGACTTAATAATAAATGAGCTGTTCAAAGAACAAAGAATCTTCTTCTTCTAAATTATTTTATTTTTTTCCTACAAAACGTTTATCTTTAAATGTAAATCTA
This sequence comes from Brachypterus glaber, assembly GCA_958510825.1. Lineage (NCBI taxonomy): Eukaryota > Metazoa > Arthropoda > Insecta > Coleoptera > Kateretidae > Brachypterus > Brachypterus glaber. The sequence goes on from OY294047.1 coordinate 27,654,920, forward strand.
GAACAATCATAAATGAATTATTCTAAAAGCAACAATGGCCGCGTACTCTTAACATGCACTAATATGTAAGTAATTAATAAACTGAATTCATTTTAGTCAGTGACAGATGTTCTTTTGAGTTAAGACAAGTGGCTAATCGAGTGTCTATAGTGTGGAGTAGAGTTGTTACGGAGTAGAGATGTTATGGAGTAGAGATGTTACGGAGTAGAGTTGTTGTGGAGTAGGGATGTTATGGAGTAGGGATGTTAGGGAGTAGAGAAATTTAGAGTAGAAATGTTAGTCTGCCGCCAGAAATATGAGAATTTTTGTTAGTAGCGATTATTTCTTTCCTGCGCAATTTTAGACTACTTTAAACTAATGTATTTTTATGATAAATTATCAAGTCCACGTTGAGTGATTCCAGCCAATTAACGTTCGACCCTATCCAATCATAATTCACACAAGATTTAGCCACACCCAAAAGGCGTCTGTAGCAATATAAATTTTTCCTACGAATCCCTTTGAAAATGACATTTAGCACACTCTTTTGTTCTTTAGAAAACGCCTCATATCACACTAATTTGATATTTTTATATCACCCTAGTTTGATATTTATGTATGTAGGTTTGCCTAATTTTATATAGATATTTACTTTGTAAATTATACGAATTTTACTCAGTTCGTTAGGTATGCCATTTTTCACCTTTCATGACAGCCTTTTTTGATATTTTTTAAGTTTTCAATCCAAATCTTTCTGTTTTTCATGTCAAAAATAAAAACTATATATAGTTATAACCTTACTGTTTTGACCAATATAACTTGAGATGTTTTATTAATGTCTAGATTTTATAAAAATTACTTAATTTGTGATTTAGTTACCTTTACAAAAAACATAAAAATACGGTCTTTTCCTTATGAAATGTAAAACAGTACAATTTTATTGTCTTATATGGCAGTTGCCATATCCACAGAAATCTAACTGAATTAACAAACTGTCAAGTTTGCCTGATTTGCGCTTGTAGGCAACCCATTAAACAGCTAATAATATATTGTAATAAATATAAAACCAAAAAAACTAAAGGTCAATAAAAATGATATTTCCTGTTTGACATACATAAGGTAGGTATACCTACATATATGTTCGTTGGTTCCTGCACTTTTGCACTTTACATGTGAACACATTCTTTTTCATGTTTAAAAATTAAGGAACAAATTCAGTACTTATTTGGTTGAATGAAAAGTGTACGTCAGTGCAAAAAATTGCAGCCCCAACGAACAAACCTATATATTTGTATGCTATTTTGTGCTTTGCTTTTCTCAAAAATTCTCGAAATAAATAATTTAAATTAGAAAATATTAAATTAAGAAACTTTTTTCGCGATCTTAGGAAAAATAGTGTACATAACTCGTTGGAAAGTGTATTTCTTACACTCGCCTGATGGCTCGTTGGTAAACCTTCCCACTTTCCACACTAGTTATATAATATACTATACTGGACCGGCTTTATTTGTTTTGTTTGTGTTCTGTAAATTTTATATGAGGCCCATAGTAAAATAATACAACAAATATTCTTTAAAACGTAGTCTCACACTTTAAAGTTGATGCTTTGTGAACCGAGATATTTACATAAAAAATCAGCTATAGAGGGTTATTCAGAAATAAGTTTGAAAATTTTAAGGGGTGATTCTACATTAAAGAATATGAAAAAAAAATCATATAAGGTTGGTCTGGAAATGAGCTCTAAGGAAGCTATGACCCTCCTAAGCTTAGTTTTTATATTTACTAGTTATAACCGATTGGAGAGTACGAGGATTTGAACAACAGATGGCGAGTTACTTTATCTGTGCTAATTCATTATTTTTATGTATTCATTCATGATTCGCAAATTGTTTCATTCATAAACCTTTGAGGCACGGTCGGTAAGTGGTAGCATTTTAGTCCAGTTAACGTAGTATAACCAGAAAATATAAAAACATTAGTATTGCCTGTAAAATCCAGTACTGTAATAAAATCATTTTATAATTAATTATTTTTCTTGGAAATAGGCAAAATTAAAACTATTTGTGTATATCTTTTTTACTCTATTTTTTATAGTTTTTATTCTATTTAAATAGAGTAAAAAAATATATAGAAATAGTTTTTATTCTGCCTATTCCCAAGAAAAACAATTAATTATAAAATATTTTTGGGCAAAGAAACTTATTAAACATAGAATCATTTTAGTAATAACTCATATAAAAATGATTAATCTAACGAGATAATGACGCTATGCATTAGAAATTCCCCCTGTTTCTGGGCCGATTCAATTAAAATCTGGGTAACGTTTTTTCAAAATCAGAAATTTGACTTTTTACCAATACAATACAAAGCCAACTGGTAATTACCGTTCTGCCTGCAGTGTAGGTTTTAGAATTCTTGTAGTAATTGAAGTATTTTATAGTGGGATATCCCTTAATGTCATTTGCGCTGCAAACAGCTTGTTGGACGGTACAATCAACAGCTGCAAATTCTACTTTTGGATCATTACTAAATCTAGCTGCAGCTTCAGAGAATTCTGGTTTAGCTTTTTTACAATGACCACACCCTAAAAAAAATAACTCATAATTAGACTGGAAACATAGCACTACTAAGATATATATAATTCTGCAACTACAGTTAATACTTTCTTTGCTATAGTAAGGTTAGTATTTTACCAAATTAAAATATTACCGTCAAGTGGGATGACTCTGGACGGTGTGGGTGACTTCGGACACTTTTTCGCAAAACTCTCTGAATCAAAGCACGTGTGCACAGGTTTTGGGGTTTAATTCCACAACTCGTGTACACAACTTGTGCACGCGTGCTTTGGTTCAGAGAGTTTTGGGTAAAAAAGTGTACGAAGTCACCCACACTGTTCGAAGTCACCCCACTTCACGGTATTTATTAAATTAATCATAATCAACAGAACTGCCAGAACATATGGAGGGTCTCTACAGCATATGCCCAAGAAACTTTTTTTCATAAACAACTATTTTCTGTCAATTTTTTATTCAGTTTGCCAAATTGCACCCTGTCTGAAATGGTCTATTGAAAACGATTGAAGACAATAAAAAATGTACTTGGTTTTATCGTGATGTATCGGGTCTATTGTGAAAAGTATGAACATGATAGAACAAGATACGTATGTGGGTCCCTCGTGTTTTATCATTATGGTAAATATTATTTTAGTTACCGACACAATAGAACACAATGGTACAGTTCATTTCAACAAAACTGGAAAAATGGGGTTATAAAAAAAAATTACATTGTGAACTATCTTTCATTTGGCAAATATTTGTTTACTTGTTAATAAATTTAGTGTCAATATTGTTATTGCCACATCAATGTCAAAGTCAAAAAATGTTGGTGTATTTTTTTAAAATTGGGAGAGATAAAGCAGAATACTCGAAGAATACTGGTGTAAAACCCATAATTATAATTTTTAAATTAAGGAACTATGATAAGCTAGTTGTAGGAGACCAATATACTAGTAGTGTTTTTTAAAAATAAAGGTATTTAAAACAAGTTTATTAGATACAAAATATATTGATAAGGGATTTAATAATAGACATTTTAGAATAGGGATATTTTAGAGCAGAAATACAGTAATTAACAATAGAGATACTCTTCAAAATCCAAATAGTATTTACTAAACACAAATGCATAGAATAACATATGATTTTTGACATGGTTAAACTAACCTTATTTTTGAAACAGGCATAGCCCCATTTAAATAATCCACATTCACACAACTAAATTTTATGGAAAACATGAAATTTTACTTAACCCCACTTTTCCAGTTTTGTTGAAATCAACTGTACAGTTGGAATTAAAAAAAAGTACTACAGCACTGAACCTTGAGGTAGCCAAATTTTTAAAATTTTAGCTGTTTTAAGTGATTTATTTACAATGAAACTTTTAGGGTTATGTACAATGTCAGTTGGTTTTAAAAACGGTATAAAATAACATTCATTTCTAGAAATAATATATTCCTATTTGTAAACGTTACAGAAATATATCAAACTAAAAAAATAATAACAGAAATAAACAAATAACATTGATAAAAAAACGAAAAACAAGGTACAGTTGGATCCGAAAAAAAAAACAAGATAGAAAATCTAGTTGTGTAAATTAAATAATTGTTTACAAACAATTCAGTTGTCAATGTTGACAATATTTGTCAAAATTATTTATAATTATTATAAAGTACATAATCAATAAAGGATTTAATTTAATTAAGTGCGTAATTAGAAATGCATCAATTAAATGATTAAGAAAGCTCAAGCTATTGGGTTATTTGAAGCAGGATGTGAACAAGTGGACTCGGCAAAGTTTAATGATTCGGAGAGTTTTGTTAAGATTGAAGAAAAAATGAATACATGAGGAAACGGTTAAAAGGCGCGCAGGCTCGGGAAGAAGGAAATGAAAATTTACTTTTTTTAGATTTTAAGCTTTCACGGCCATTAAGATATAAAGAACTTTCACTTTCGGGTTTAGACCGTGTTAATGGATTTTCACTTTCCGACGTTTCGTCTCTTACTACTAGAGACATCTTCAGGGATTAATCTGAAACTAAGTTTCGAATCAACTTGTGTCACTATTTATGACGAGTTGTGGTTATTCACCCGTGACGAGGTTTTTCCTATCAAAGACTTCCATATTGCAGGTAAGTGGTAACCAGTGTCCCGATTGATATTGTTAGGATGCTTGATGATTTCTATCGATTCCTGTATCTTCCTTGGCATTTTTCTGTTTTCTGTTAATATTTGTTTTGTTTCAGACAAATTGATTTTATGACCTGTTTCATGTACATGTTCGGCTACTGCCGATAAGGAAATTTGTTTCTTTCTTATATTGCGCTCATGCTCTTGAAGTCTTGTAGAAATTTTTTCTCTTAGTTTCACCTATGTAAACCGTACCACAGGAGCAGGGTATTTTATATACGCCTTCTGAACTCAGGGGTATTTTGTCTTTTGTTGAAGTCAAACATTGACCTAATTTTTGGTTGGACCGAAATATAGGCTTAATATTTGACTTCTTCAAAAGTTTACCTATTTTATCCGTGATACCGCTTACATAGGGAAGTATAACTTGTGTCTGTCTGTCATTGTCACTATTGTCCTGTTGTTTGGGTCTGGGATTTCTGTATTTGTATATGGTCTTATTAATGTCTTTTTTGGTATAACCGTTCATGGTCAAGGCTTTGGTTAGTTTAAGGAGTTCTGTGTCTAGGGAATTCTTGTCTGAAATCATGAAAGCCCTATGAACAAGTGAATTAACTACCGAGCGTTTTTGAGAGGGATGGTGATGTGAAAATGCGTTTAGGTATCTGTCAGTGTGGGTTTTTTTTTCCTGTATACCGAGTGTCCTATTGAGCCATTTTCCGTTTTGTAAACCAAAACGTCCAAAAAGGGAAGTGATCCGTTGTTCTCAATTTCCATCGTAAACCGTATAGATTTATGTTGGGAATTGAGGTGATAAATAGTGACACAAGTTGATTCGAAACTTAGTTTCAGATTAATCCCTGAAGATGTCTCTAGTAGTAAGAGACGAAACGTCGGAAAGTGAAAATCCATTAACACGGTCTAAACCCGAAAGTGAAAATTTACTTAATTATTTAAGAGAGCACCGTTTACGAGACGCGGTGCAGGCTATAAACGATAAAAGTTTTGCTGGGTCGAATTCACGTATTATATGTAATAACTTATTAGAGACTACTAATAAACTTAAAGAAAAGCTGACAATATGTCAAATTATTCTAACCTCCTTCTTAAAATCTTACTTAAACTACTTAAAACTTGCATTTTTTGTGGGTCCAACTGTATCTTATTCAATAGCAGCTGAAACTTTTAAAGAACCCGAACCTTTATTCTTATATATTTGGTTCTGGCGTGTAGAATTCTTTAATTTCTCAGCCATTTTCTTTATATTAGCTCCAAAATATATTGTTAAAATTTTTTGTTGCTGGCTTAAGTGAAGCATGTTGACACATTTGATAATTATGTTTCAAACAAGACGAATTTTATACTTAGTTTTATGTATCTCTGACTTAGTTAAGTCATCAACTGACTTTAGTGACAAGTTAGATTTAAATGGTACAATTTTTGGGTGTAGTACTTTTAAAAGAACGCAACTGTACATAGCAGGAAAATGTATCTGGTTCTATCGTTTTCTATCGTGTTTGTAGTCAACCAGAAGTTTTTGAATTAATTTAAGTTGGCTAAACTGCGGACATTGTGCATTTATTAAGTTTAATAATACTAATATTTTGAATACCTAAACGAGAATTATTAGAGAAGAAGGAGAAGAAGAAGAAGTAAATTCGTTTGGACTTTAACTCGATCGGTTGTTGCTTTGTCCTAGTTTGTGTGTTAGTGTGTTTTGGTGGTTGGTTGGGGGTTTTCAGGCGAAAACTACCAGAAACCCAAAACAGCTAACCACCAAAACACTAGACAAAGTAACAACTGATCCAATTACCCTAGTGGGAGGATTGGTGTAGTGGACTACCGCGTCGTACTTGTCGAGTTTACTACCCAAATAGCGTGAGTTCGATTCTCACCGGCGCCGATTTGCCCTATAAATTGGTTCGAAAGTCAATTAAAGCCGGTGGTTCCCTCTACTACTAGCCTCTTGGACTTAGGGGATGCTTAATTAAGTAGAATAGTACGAGGTTAAACAAAATGTAGTTTTATGGAATAAATTAGAAAGATAAATTAATCTTAAAAATATTCCTACTACACAATAGATATCATGTAATGTTTACTGGGACTGCACTTTCTTACACTGACGTATACTTTTCACCCAACCAAATAAGTAATGTACTTTTTTTTATTTTTAAACATGACAGATAACTATATTCTATCGTGCATTGCCTGTTTCAAATAAAAACAATGAAATCTGTAGGACATTTTTCTATCGTTTTCAATCGGTCTTTCCAGACAGGGTAAAATTTAATAACGGTCTGGAGCAGAAAAAAGCGAAATGTACTTACATGGTGCATAAAAAATTACCAAAGCATGCTTTTTCTTCTTCAAGAACGGTTTAAAGTCTTCATCAGTCAGATGAACTACGTCACTTTTTTCATCAGACCATGGTTTTTCCGGCGGGGGTGGTGGTGGGGGTTCTTTTGGGTCCCTCATAAACTCTATAATTTTGGCGGATTCCCGAAGATTAACGTCAAATTTCTTTTCGCCCTTTGTAAAGTATATTATTGTGGGATAGCCCCTGACGGAAAACCTGGCTGCTACTGTAGGTTCACGGGTAGCGTCCAGCGCAGCTAATACACCAGGAATCTATGGAAAAATTACATAAAAAAAACTGATTTTTAACAAAATAGTTTTTTAAATATTCGACAAATATGCATTTAAAAATATTTGCATCTATTTAAAAATGGTACCCATTTCAAATAAGTAAACATCCACAACTTACTTTATCTTGTTTCATTATAGCAGCAGCATCTTCGTATTCAGGCTTCATTTTCTTACAATGCCCACACCATGGTGCATAAAACATGACCAAAACCGAATCCTGGGCATTTAGTATTTCGTCAAAGGTCTCTGTGGTTAAGTGAACGATATCAGTTTGGTTATCTGACCAATGGGGTTCTTTCTTCTTTGGTTCTGGTGGTACCGGGTTTTTCATAAAATCAACTATTGCGCTCCTCTTGTTTTCACCTTCATAGGTGAATTTTAATACTCCATTTCTAAAATTCAATAAGATTTTATTTTGTTACAGGGTTGTTTCATTTGAATAGGTCGAAGGTGGAATTTTATCTAAGAAAAGCTGTCGCGCACGAACTAGTATTTTTATGTACTCATACCTTAAGGGCGAATTTTACCTCCTTTAAAGTGCTGCGACCTATATTAGGTGGAACGCTACAGAATAGACCGATTCAATGTGTGTTACCGGCATTCTAGATTACCGCATTTAATAGTTACACCGCTTTTAATGTAATATACCGCGCGAGATAGTGCTTTTTGTCCCTTTTCCTACCCTCATTCATGCAGCTACAGGCACGATGGATGCAGCCGGAATCTAACTAGATGGAAGAGATGTGACACACACACCAAATGTAAGTGCTTTTTCGCTTTTCCTTCATTAGTTCAGCCGCAAATCGTTCACCCGCTTTCCATAAGTATGAAACAGACAATATTCCGCGCGAGCGAAAAGTTACGACTACAAATATGATGGATTTAAACTGCAGAGTTGGTTGAAGAAAAGTTCCTTTTCACTGTATATTATAAATGCAACAAACACATAGTTTTAAGTAAATCGCTTCATATTATTTTATAATTTTGTCATAATAAATAAATACATAAAGATTTTTATTGAATTTCACAACTTATTTGCAATTTATAGTGCAGGTTTATGTCAGAATTCTGTGAAAGATAACATGGTTTAAATTTTTAACTTTAATCAACAATAGATGGCGCATTTTTATTATTTTTATATAAAATTATTAAAAGTGGGTCAACTTTTAAGAAGAACTAATAAATTAATATAATTTTGACGCATTTGTTTATTTTGCTATAATTTTCTTTATTTTTATAGACAAGAAATGGCACTACAAGTGCTCATTACATTACTTGATATGGTATAGTCGTACCCTCGGTCGTACCATACCTCGAATTAGAATGAATTCATTCTATGCTTTGTGTGTATTTGCCTGCATTTAAACGAGTCGTACAAAAAATATTTACTACACTATATCAAAACAATTGTCGATATTTTCAGAATGTTTTTAGCAATCCCATTAATTTCTTGGATAGAATATCGAACTGCTATAGCAAAATTTTAAACCTCTAAGTCGAAGCATTTAAAAGTTGATTTTTAACATTACTCAACCATTACAATTATTGCATGAAAAAACGTATCATGCGAGGCGCCGCCTTGTCAGGTTTGATCAGCGAACCAAGGACTACATTATACATTCAAATTTCAACGGAATCCGCAAAAATACATTTTCCCAGAAAAAATAGATGGTTTCTTTGTACTTACTCATAATACTGCATTGTAGGGAACCCTGTTATATTATATTGCGTTCTCAAACCGGAGTTTTCTGGCCTATTTACATCTATGGCAGCGAGTACAGATTCGTCTTTTAGTTCATCAGCGGCTTGAGCATATTCAGGTTTCAGGGTTTTACAATATCCGCACCATGGTGCATAAAACATCAGCATCAGTGGTTTAGTTTCTTTTCTTAGGAACTTTGACAATGTCTAAAAAAAATATTTAATAAAAAGGATTATAACTACTAATTGTCAGGTTCACAGAATTACGCACAATTCGTTTAACAATTAAATGTATAAGAACAACCCATGTTAATTTAATACATTAAACTTAATATACACTAAAGTTGCGCAGTCAATAAAAATAGGTCGCAAAAAATGTTTAAATATGTATTTTGTACAGAAAATTTTAAAAGTGGTTTTTATGTATTTTCATCGTAAAAATAACTCTTCTATTCGTGGAGAAAAACCCAGGACATGCTGATTTTTGACTAAAATTGCCCTTATTTTCCGCACCAATAGCAATGGTGAATACGATATTTGAATTTTAAAATTTAAAAAAGTCCCAAAAACTAACACTTATACATGGCATATAAACAATTTACGAATTTTGCACCTTGGTTTCAAATTATATGGAATGTCTGTTCTTCTGATCGAGAGTTTTGGAGACAGAAAGGGTTTTTTGAGAAAATATTAACCCATCGCTTGGCAGGGGACGCTACAGGCCTCTTTGCTCTACTTCTTACAGTGAGCATAATCACAAAAAATATATTATTATATTTTTCCACTATTTTTTTAATTTTCCCTAACTAAAATTTTAGCTTCAGGCTACTATAATAATTGATTATTATTATTATTATTAAATATTAATTATTGTTGATAAGGACTGGAAAGACTTTTTTTCAATAATAAACAATTATTGAACAATAAAATAGGGGTTTAACAATTCTTAAATTCTTCACTGGGTAATACTGGTAATAAACCTTTGGATTAATTTTGACTATTTTTTGTGCATCTATTATTTATATTATTACCATCATTGGGTCCCACCATCTTCGTTTATTGTATGAATTTTTAAACTTAAAATTAAATGACATGGTTTTTGTTTACGGATGATTTCATGAAATTTTTGAAAAAGTAAACGAAAATTTGACAAATACGATGACACCATAGATGACACTGAAGTTGGCCATCAAAAGGGTTGTTCTGGTTCACGAAAATATCAATTCTAAACTGATTTGGGATCGGCATAGTTGGTACAGAGAATTGTTCAGTCGCAACTGCGACTGCAGAACACCAAGTATATAATATATAAAAAGGGTTAATTTTACCAAACATGAAGTGTACATAATTTAATTTTTAAAAAACTAGGATATTAACATGACAGCAGTATATTTTTTCTAAATTAAATTTAGAAATAAAGCAAGTTCCGGAGAAAGAATTAAAAAATAAACTGATTTTTAAAAACTTCTACATTATAATGGATCGCCATTATAAATTTTCATTTTTTACTGTCATATTTAGTTTCGGCGACCCCAATAACCCCTAGATACAAATGTTGAGTAAAATAAATTGTTTTCTTCCTAATTTCGACGCATTAGTGGATCCGCCATTTTGAATTTTGATTTTCTGGTCAGATCTAGACTCAGCTATAAGAACGTGCAATAAAATCCAGACTTTTGACAAAAATCCGGGGTCTGTGGCCCATAGTGTTATCCAGATAAAAATCCAGACGTGTAGGGGTTAAAATGAGATTCGGTTTCTGCGGGTGAAATTATCATGGTCCTATCCATGGCGTAGACCACTTATTTTTTTGTGGGCATGTATAATTATAATTAAAAATAGTATTTTTAATTAAATTGGCACTTTAAACTAAACGATATAATGATAATTATAATTAATTTAACCAGACCACATGTCAACGCTATTATTACATGGTAGAGATAAGGAATCAAGTTCTGGTGGCAGATTTTCTGTAGTTTTTTTTTTCGTTTTTTTTTTCAGCCAAGCCGTGAGATTGAAGTTATCCAATATCTGGTTGATTGTATTACAGTGAATGGTCAGAATAGAGATGCTGGACTGTATAACAAAAAAATTTGAAATATTTTTACCATTTAATTTTGTGGCTTGGTTTTCAAAGGGCGGATGTCACTTTGTCAATAGCAGCGTTTTCAAAACATTACATCAAAGTTGAAGTGAAAAAGTTGCTATTGACAAAGTCACATCCGCCCTTTGAGAACCAAGCCACAGAATTTGTGGTACTTTTTTTTCAGCCAAATTGAGTTGATTTTATTACACTGAATGGTCAGGATAGAGATGCTGGGTTGTATAACAAAAATAAATTGACTACGTTTACACGTAGCGCTAACTACCGGTATTTATAAATTCCGACAGCAGTCTGTCTCTTTCTGTCAAGTTATTTTAAAGAAAGAGAGAATGATAGAGAAGATACAAATACCGGTAGTTAGCGCTATGTGTAAACGTAGTCATTGTTTAAATATCATACTCCCTTTATTTTTTTCCAGGAATTATTAAAAACAAAGATACATTCCAGACCTCTGGCCTGTTAGACGTACTCTGGAAGTCGAATTTTCGGAATATCCCTTCTACGTACACTTGGAGGTCTGCGCGTCTTAGTACCTTTCACACTATCAGTGGAGAGACAGGACTAACAGTTGCCAGTCAGTTTGTGCGTAACTCAATGTTTTATACGGTTTTTTACGTGCGCAAGTGTCTAGAAGACCTCAGGTCTGTAGTTACGTTGGTATTTTGAACTTTATATATTTTTTTATTGGACAACTTTTTGCAGTTTCTTTCTGCAAAAAGCCATATAATTATTTGTATTTATTACTAATAATATTAGGTTTATATTATAGAAAATATAACAGTTTACATGAAACTTCTAAATTACAATTCATTACTCCTGAAAGGGAGGTAAGATGCATGAGCTAAGTTTAGACATAAAATGAACTTTGAGTTGGAACGGTAGGAAAGTTAGTCTTAAGAAAGGCTTATTACTTCTGCTCTCCAATAAAAAAAAATACAGCCCGTTTTTGTATAAGGTCAGTGTGCTTAGAATGCAATAGAAAAACATCTAAAAATTAATCAAAAAAAGGTATTGCAGTTTTTCATCCATGTGAATATTTTGAGAAAGTTATATTTTTTTAAGACTGATATATGATTATATTCATTAGTTATTTTCACGTTTTTTTTTTATTTTTTTAATTTTTTTGTTTTTCTATTTTTCATATTTTATGTAAGACATGTTTTATTTTTTACTTTTTGTACGTTTTTAAATAAAACCATTTATTCAATTGTTATGTTTTGATTTATACATATAAAACTCATTACATATTAAAGTCAAATAACCAATAAAACCGCGAAAAATAAAAAATATTAAAAAACACAATTTTTAGTATTTATTTCTTACAAAGGCAAGTAACCATCTGAGAGACGTCACGTCTGTGGCAGTGTGCCTCAAATTTCACGTCTCTATTTACGGGTCAAACAAAATGCCAGATAACTACCGAAATTTCAGATTTTCCAAGTTATATAAATCACCATTTACCTACTCTTTAACAACTAAACTATAGTCTGTTTCATCAAGCAAGATAGTAAACTAAAAATCGCACAGTAAATATTTTTACAACAGGTTTGAATAGTATATGTTTGTATATAGAATATAGTTATGTTTTATAAAATAAACTACGCAGTATGATCGCACATCCAATATTCGAATCCGTTTTGAAAATACTCACTGTGCGATTTTTAATTTACTATCTTGCTTGATAAAAGAGACCATAGTAACTATAGTATAATTCCAATAAAACACTGCAGTGACTAATACCTAACTCGTAGAATGCTGCTTTCGTATAAGGGACCCCCTTACACGAAATCACACTTTCGCGAATGAGTCACTGTACGTTTTATCGGAACTAACGTATAATTAGTGGAAAAATATCCAGATTATTCTTCGTTCATGATCCCGACTTACCTGTGAATCTGGAATGTGTATAACATTAGTAGCTGAGGAATCTTCTTCCCATGGAATGTCACCAGTAGGATCTCTCATAAAATTGGTCATGGAACTTAGTGTATACTTCCTATCATAATCTTTATTAAAATCACCATCTTTGTAATGTTTTAACTTGTATGGATCATTTGATATCTTTAGTTTTTTGCACATTTTCTTGGCATCTCTAAAAAAAATATTTTTAAAATGTATTAACGAGATAATTAGGGAGTTCATTATTTTATCTTTTGTAATGATATTTTATTTAATCCTTATTAACTGAACGAAAAAGATTAAGAACGGTGCTCTCTGGGAAAAAACAGTTTAGGAAAAACATCTTAAAATGTCCATAATATGGAGAATATTATTCTCTAAACAATTCTAAAAAAAAATAAATTTTATCAATTTAAAAATATTTATATTCGGAATTTAACAATAAGTTTTCCTTAATGTAACAAAAGAGAAGTTATTTTTGAAAACTAAAAATTAATTAATAGCAAGTAATTCTACCTCTGTTGGCTATAACCGCTTCAACTCGCCGACGCATACTTAAAATTAAGCGATTTAACTGATCTTTAAGATCAGATCTTGGTCCAAGACATCTCATAAATCCGGAAGAATTTGCTAGTTTCCTTACTTCATAAAAATGTGGTTGATGATCAATTACTGTCCCAGACATTTAAACAAGATAATGAGACAGTGGCGGGCCATTTTTTGTTTTTTCGATGATTTTTCTCAGAGAAACCAAAATATCCTTTTTTCGATCAGTTTATTAAAAAAAAAAACACGTAAAATTAAAAACAGAGATAGCTGATCTAACAAAAACATTTTTTACGATAAATATAAAAATTTCTTCTGCAAATAATAAAAATTCTTACCCTGAGCAGTCAACTAGAACCATGGTCCCTTCACCCTTAATATAGTCAGCCACCTCTTTGAATACTTTGATAACATTTTGAGCTTGTTTGTAGTTTGTATAAAAACAGACTAGCACATTGGTTCTTGTTCGAATCAACTTTTTAAAGTCTTTAATGTCAACTATGTTGTCTACTACAGTGGTTTTTGAGTTTACTTTGGCTAGACATTGTGGATATTGGAATGCTAAAACCTGGAACATAAAACATGATTAATAACCACTGGTTCTTAAATTTGTTATATTCATGTATTCATATGTATGTACATATAGTAATAATTTTCACTATAGCCGAGTGCGCTCTCAACTTTAAGCTTTACCCTTCATAACGCAGGATGCGAGCAAGCGAGAAGCACAATGTGCCGGCTATATATGTACAAGACCTGGGCATAAAGTGAAAGAATTTTGCAGAGCACTGAATTGAACAGACTTTTTATGTAAAACCAAACTACTCACTTGGTACAAGTACTAAGGAAGAATCAAACTACCCTGGTGGAAAATAACGTTAGAATGACATGACCTAACGTCAGATGAATGTGGTTTGAATGTTAGATGCATAACGTTAGAATCTAACGTTAGACGTATATCTAACGTTAGAGGTTTTGCCAAACCTTAGATAAACGTTATTCAACGTTAGGAACCCGACCCTGTATGACATTGACCAAACTGGGTACTTTACCTTAAAATTCAATTGTTTGCAAAAGAAAAAAAAAGTGATTTCTAGTTGGTTTTAAAAATATCTAGATAAAAGAAAAAAAAAAGAAAAAAAGTTGCATTTTGAGGTTAGGTTTCGGTAAATAATGTACTTACAGTCAGGAATAGAAAAACTGCCGCTATTTTCATGGCAAAACATTTATTTGCACATTGGGAACTAAAACATTTATAAAATATTGCACACACTTAAATCCGATTCTTAAAATATTCCATAAAATAAATGAAATAGCGAAAAGTCGACTACGGATGGAACAAGTTGACGTGTTTGTGCAGAGGCGCACCCGGAACAAAACACGAGGGCGTTAACCTTGAAAACGTCGGCCACAGGGCCGGGCTAATCTTGACCGTAAATTTTGTTTTAGAATTTGTTGGGTAGGTGTATGAAATTTTCACAAAATATTAGGTATACCTGAATCACCCGGTACAGAGGAAAATATATTTTCCTCTGTACCGGGTGTTTCAGGAAGGAGGTTCACCCCCCTTAACTTTTTTATTTTTTTAGATAGGATGGTGAAATTTTCAGATAGATTATATACCTATAATTTAGGATTTTTTGAAATAGTTAGAAATTTTTTGGCACTTCCGGTTTCGCCGAAAATGAATCAACCTTCCGATTTTTAAATGGAACACCCCGTATATATTTACATATTTTGATTCAGAAATCAACTCTGAGAACAAGCTTAAGCTTGGCATTAAAACACTCTAGGTTTAAAATAAAATTTTAAATAAAAAATGACATGACCTGTCAAAAACTGACAAGTGACAAATGCTTGTTCTCAGAATGGATTTCCGAATCGAATTATGTAAAAATATACAGGGTGTTCCATTTAAAAACCTAAAGTTCGATTCATTTCCGGCGAAACCAGAAGTGTTAGGAAAAATACCAACTATGTCAAAAAATCCTAAATTATACATAATATAGCTCCTGTGAATTTCACGAACCTACCCAATAAACAATGGTTCGGCGGCCTACGGTCGGTAAAGTGGTGGCAAATGATCATTGCTATTTGACGTCAGCCCGACGTTGGAATTCCATTCCGTCATTAATGACGTCTGATAGCCGGTCGGCAAAATGATGGCAAATGATAATCGAAATACTACGTCGGCTCAACGTCGGGCCGCCGTCGGCAAATGATAATCGATATACTACATCGGCTCAACGTCGGGCCGCCGTCGGCATCTGACTAAACGACCTAAAAGCGGCATTTCCTCGCACTTTGAATCAATAATCATGAAAATGCCGCCGATTAACAGATTCTATATATTTTTTTTCAATTTTGTTTTTTAAAACAGTAATAATAATTGTGGTAATTATAACCATTGCTTTTTCTATTTTTACTTTCCCCCAGGAAAGTCTTGTATTAGTTTAAAAAAAAATGAAAAATTGGTATTTTTTCTACGTTTTTCGACGTTTTATATCCAAAATATATTTTTATATTTTCGGGAATGATTTTTTTAGATGTAAAATTGTTTTTAAAAATAACTTTTTTTAAGATTTTTTTTATTTTCTTTTTGCGAAAAACAAAAAAAAACTAAAAAAATTTTACAAAAAAAAATATTTTCGAAAAAAATTTTTCAGAATTTTTAATTTTTTTTATCTTATTTTTGACAAAAACAAAAAAAAAATGAAAAAATATTTTTTTTTTAAAAAACAAAAAAATTGTTGAAAAAAAACTTTTTTAAATTTTAATTTTTTTTATTTTTTTTTTAGCAAAAAAATAAAAAGATTTTATTTTTGGGGAGATCATTTCCAAAAATAATAGGGATCTTAATTCTCTGTTTGAAAATGACTAAAGTCCATCGTCGGAACGTCACAGCAAAATAAGATAACAATTTTAGTCAGATCCAAAGCCCTATTCCGAAAAAATAAAAAGCTGCCTTTATTATTCTTAATTAACCTTATTTATTTCTACTTGCCTCGTTTCAGGAGTTTTAATAAGAAAAGGCTATAATTTTTGCAAAAACTGGGTCTATTTATCTCTCGTCTGTCACTCTGCAAACGTACCTCCATAAAAACTCGAGAACGCTTTGAGAATTTAAGCTGTAGACTTTAAATTTGGATCGTACCGTCAACTGGGGCGACTTCGGACGGCGCACAGTAGGAATCTAGAATCTGTTAAGACTTGTACTTTCATAACCTACTGCTACAAATTTTATTTCAGGTATAACAATTGAGTGCTGAGAAGTTAAGTTGTCAAATTTCAATTTTTTCATTTATTTCAGGGAAGAATTTTTATGGTTTAATTAAAAAAAAAAAATAAAAAAATGCGTTTTTTTAGAGAAAAGATTTGAAAAACGAAAAATTTTCAAATTTTTTTTTTCAAACAAAAAAAAATCCAAACGAAATTGTAATTGTATACATAGTAGAAATTATAAATGTATACATAGTATGTTTTTATACGAAATTTCATATATGATTTCTATTATAGAAATCATATATGAAATTAAATATAAAAACATACTAAAAACATAGAAATTTTATGTTTTTATACGAATTTTCATATAATTTAAAGCAGATTCATATTGACTTAATTACAGTTTTAAGGCGAAAATTATTATGCTATTATAGCACCTATAATAGGTGGCGCCACATTTTATTCACTACCACAAACAAAACTTTTTAAATTAATAGTCGACTATGGATCAAGATATCTGGAGGCTTCCGGATTCCTCACTTCCGGTTTCCTCACTTATGGTGACCTCAAGTTGTTGAAAATGGATTTATGTGGTAGTGTGTCTAGGGGGGTCGATTTTTTCGTTATTTTTTTTTTTTTTTGATATCCCTTCTCGTTTTCAAGATACAGGCAAAATCGCATAGGGGAGAGTGGGTATGTTTCGACCAGTGGAGTGATTCAACCATTTGATTTTATTTAAAAACTATTTAAATTTTGCGTGCTTCCAGTAGTGCCAACTAATAAATTTAGTGGCTATAGGGCCTAGTTAAAGTTAGGTCAAATTCCGAAAGGCCTAAGAAAAATTACGAAAAAATCAATTTTTTGTGAAAGTCAGGTAAGGTTTCGGTTCTACATTTTTTTATTGATATTTTCCTAGTGGTAAAATCTATTTAAAATCGGTTTTATAAGATTAAACAAGTCTTTTATTGGCTTCATTTTCATGCACTGAACCTAAACTAATTCGTTTATTTTACTGGGTACCATCATATTATTTAAAATATGGGCATATAGGGATGATTCGATTACTGGATAGAACATTCGATAAATTAAAATCATATTAAAAATCGAATCCGTTTTTTAGTTTTTCAATATACTTTTAATATTGGTTCGTATTTTTAGATTACCTACTAGGTAGTTTTGTATTGTTTGTTTTCATATTACTTAAATAGTTTATGGTTTCTTTTAATATTAGTCTAATATTATTTGTTCATGTTCTAGTTATTTTCAATAAAACATTAATAATTTTTGGTTCATTATAATGTTGGTTCTATATTTTTATAACTATATTATAACTACCCAGTCCGCACAAATTCATGGCAGGTACATAGCAGGTACATAACCACTGTTCTATGTGATGTTGCAGCCATGTAGTTTTTATAGTCCATGTACAGTCCTTGGACTTTAACAATTCCGCCTCAAATTATGTATCAGGTACATAACATGTAACATATCAGCTACATACCAGGTACATAACATGTTATATAACTTTTGCAATATGGATGAGAGGTATCAGCCATGTCGTTTTTATACTCCTTGATATGCAGCAGAAACATACCAAATACATCATAAGTTATCCCTTGCCATATGGATGAGAGGTATTTAATACATTAAAATTATATGGGTGATATGTAACATGGATGTTTAAATTCCCCCGTACCCCCGTTGAACGGCAAATATAAACTTCCAATTTCGAATAGGTAAATGATACACAAATATGAAATACATATTTGTGTGCCACTTACATATTCGAAATCTAAAGTCGATATCTACAGCGTCCGGTCGAAGTCTTAATTTTGTTTATTTTGCAAAAATAAAAATATATCTTAAACTAACACTCGGTTGTCCTGCCAGGTATACATACAAAAAATTAAAACTACATATTACATATTCTGAATAATATATATTTTAAAAAAGGTGACTGTTTGTACATTTTTTTTAAACCTATAATAAAATAAACATATTCTGAAAAAAAAAAATTAAAAATAAAAAAAAAAATTAATAATGCAAAATATCGAGGGGTAAATCTCTTACAAACTCGCGTACACCAAATTTTGCATTACCCAAGATTTGGCAAGATTTCGCGGGATTTTGCAATATTTTGCGGGATTTCGCAAGATTTCTCGCAAATTCTAAAAAAGAAACTAAATAATTCATTTTACATTTTCAACTATAATATACTTAGTATATATATTATACGTTTTTGCGTTAATTACATACAAAAAAATAATTCATTCAAAATCTCTAAGAATAAAATAAATACAGCGCCACACAAAAAAAAATGGAACTCCAACGGACTCGACTAGTCAATTCCTATATATTTTGAGCCGCTGAATGCGAATCTGCAGTCGAAATTTAAAAGTTTTTAAAAAGACCTCAAAAAACCTAGCGAAAAAGTACAAAAAGAATGTTTTTCTAAGTTTATTTTGAAAATGAGACCCAATTTTTAAACTCCGACTCGGATTCAGTGGCTCAAAATACATAGAATTTGACTAGTAGAGTCTGTCGGAGATCCAACTTTAATTTGTGTAGCTGTGATATTAATAAAACATTTTTTACAACTTTTCCACCAATATTACCGCGTCTCACTGAAATATGACATAAGTAGTACTTCTGGTGTACCACACCTATAATATGGATGCTTTTGTTTCGGCAGTTTAAGAGTTACAATATGATGTTAACCTATGCTACTGAGAGTAGCCGGTGAGGGAACATTCAAGTATTACATAACTCAATTGTACTAAAATTCATACACTTCATACCCCGGCTCTCGCGTTATTATAGATTATAGAGATTTCATATTTTGGCTACCCCCCTAATAGGGGGTGTGTTAGGGGGGTAGCCAAAATATGAACTCTCTACAGCCTCAAATAACGCGAGAACCGGGGTATGAAGTGTATTAATTTTGGTACAATTTGCGTTACATAATACTTGAACGTTCCCTAATACACGTGGTACCAATGTAAAAAAATACCGAGAGTTGTTGGTGACTCTCATGGTAGCCAACGTGTTAAATATTTAAAATTTCGGGGAATTTCGCAAGATTTCGCGAGGGTTGTACACAAGATTTCGCAGGAGATTTAGCTCGCAAAATACATTTAGAACAAGTTTTAGTTTTCTTCCAGTACGCTCAGCCTTTTACAGTAGGGATCCCAACTCCTTGAGGATAAATAAATAAAAAAAGTACATCTCTTTTTCATCAAAGCTTTCACATAGAACCTGATAATTCTCAGCAAACGGCTTACCCATGAATATAGATTAACATACCACAATGACTTCAAATGTTCTCCATTTATTTTATCTGTTCGTTTTTATAGGTAATAGGTACCTTTTTTTGCAATTAATTGGGAAACATTTTTTGTGTTGGGATGCATCATCCATCCCATGGGATGTCACTGACGTCATCATTTCCAACAAACGACACAACTGCATATTCCATTTTACTAAAAAAGTATAATCCATTATAATTTGAAATCTTATTTTGAGGTTAATTTTAAAAAAAGTATTACGATTATGTAGATTATAAAACTTGAATAAACTAATAATTAGTTTTATTACTAACCTATCATAAAACACTCTTCAAAAAATAGCTTTTGCAAACACAAAAACACTATTTCCACAACAATTAATTATGACGCCATACTCTACTACTATAATTTGACTAATTGGTCAAAGGATGTAGGCTAGATTGCTTGGCGGGAACTTCAAAATTATAATTTCTATTTCCATTGAAATCACATCTCTGATTTCTGTATTTTACAAGATATTACATAATTAGTTATACAACGAATGCGGATACTCGTATTCAACGCTTATGGGAATTTGTCGATTTCCAAAATAACTTAAAAAAAGTAAATTTATTTGTGAGATTTATCCGAGTCGAACCAAACTGAAGTTTTAAATAAGCAATATTAAAAAAAAATCATAAAAAATTAAAAAAATATGTTTTTTTAAAGATTTTTGAAAAACGAAAAATTATTGAAAAAAATATAAATTAAATTTTTCAAAAAAAGTTTTCAAAAAAACTTTCTTTTCAAAATTTTTAATTTTTTTATTTGTTTTTGTAGAATTGATTTTTATAATAAAAGTAATTTTTCCTGAAAAAAAATACGTTAATAGGAATATTCTTTCAGCTTTTTTCGATTTTTTTTTAACTTTATCCCTCCATAACTTTTTTGTTTTTGGTGGGATTACTTTCAAAAATAATAGGGATCTTCACCTCGGACAACTTGATTATTCCTGAAAATTTCAAGTCGATCGGATTATTATTAACCTGTACCTACATATGGTGAATTCATAACATTTTATGTATCTGGTATGTTCTCATACCATATATATGATACAAAACATGCAATATTGCATGTTATGTATCATACATATGTATGTTACATCTTATGTAATATGGCACATGCAACTTAAAAAATCTTTCTATTATAGGGCATGTTATGTAGCATACATATGTATGTTACGTCTCATGTAATATGGCACTTGTTACCTAAAAAATCTTTCTTTGTGATGTTGCATCCATGTATGTGCGGACTGGGTATATTATAAAGTTTTCATAATAAATTTTAAATATTTTAATAAAATTTATAATTTTATTTACCCTGGTTTAATTATCCCCACCATCTGGTTGAAACCTCCCACCCTATAGGGATGTTTTAACCAAATGTAACTATTTTTATTTTAATTTATAAAACTAATTATCCTTTAAATTAATACAACTTGTACTATATTATTTAATAGAAAACCTATTAAACTATAGATTGGTATAAAAAAATAAAATAAAATAATTTATATTAAATATTTTATAAAACGATTTAAATATTAAGAGGTCGAAACATCCCCACTCTCACCTACAGTGCTCCAATAAGAGCGCATTTTTAACTTAAAAAGACGATAACGGTATTAAAAAAATATGGGAGATATAAATATAAATAACTTACATTCCTATAAAAGCAATACTTTTCAATTTTAAAAGAAAAAAAAAATTGGTAATAAAAAAAAACTTGTTACACTATAACTCGGGTCGGATTTAGAGACGGAAATAAGTAATAAAAAATTAACGCCTACTTGTTTCTCTTTGTGCTCACAGCTAACAATAGGGATCGTAATACATGAAGGTACACGAAATGACGTGGCACTCCTACCCCCACCTTCAGTTATATCTTACCAAAACCAAGTCGTCGGAATGAGAGACCGCACCCGAGTTCCGGAAGGTTAAAAATTTTACGTTAGATTTACGTTTGTAACTACCCTGCTGAAAATGACGGGTCTGGGCGGGTATAAATGGTGCATAAACCCGGTTTGAGCGGATGAAATTCACCCTCTCAAGTCCGGTCTATACAACATTTATACCCGCGCAGACCCGTCATTTTCAATAGGGTAACTTTAGATTCTAACGGGGACATTTTCACATATTTTATAACGTACTTTTATACAGTTTTCTAACATTAGAAAAACTTTATTCTAACGTTAAATTTCTACCTGGGAATGTAGCAGGGGAACGTTCAAGTATTACGTAACGCAAATTTTGATTATTTTGGACCCCCATCCCCCCCTGTAACGCTATTTTCCTATACCATTACGTAATACTTGAAAGTTCCCCAGGCGCGTAGATAGGATTTTCTTGGGGGGTAGAAGTTTTATTAAATTTAGCGCCCCTACCAAAATAAAAAATCACCCTTCCAAAAAAAAAACTTTGTACCTGAGCGTTTCTACCTTTCCACCTAAAAAAACAAGCTTTGCCCGTGAGCGTTTCTACGACCTACTTGGCGCCACTACCAAATCAAAAAAACACCCACTGTTATTAAATTTTTATTTTTTATTTAAAATAACAAAAGAATATACAAAATAAAGATTCTTGAGGGGGTAGATTCCCCCTCTACCCCCCATATCTACGCGCCTGAAATGTAGCTTTTATTTAACTGATGTGTCTATGGGTCTGGTGGCCCAAAATGGGTTAATTTTGCGAATTTTTGCAAATAGATACCCCACAGTTTTTTAAAAAATGGGTGTTATGGTATATTTTTACTACTTATTTGTAAAATGTATGTATAATAAAATCAATTAAAATGAAAAATACGTAATATAGTTTGTAATTTTTATTAAATTGGTAATAAATTAAATAAATCAATATCCCAGGGTGGTATCTGGGGCAGGGACGTAGATAACGTTTTTTTGGCAGAAATAATTCTTAAAACTTTTGCCCTTTACCAGTTTAAATTATTAAATAATTTAGTCATTTTTTTATGCTACACACTTTTCTGCAAAAAAAATCACATTGTAAAATTGCTTTTTTATATTTTTCATCTTTGAATTAAATTTACTAACCCCTTTAAAGGGGTACCTAATTAGGCACATCACTGAACTTTTAATTAGTAATCATTGCATTTTTTTAAATATTTATTTCATCAAATTATTACATTTTTAAAAAATAACTTTTATCTGTATAAATTATAACTTGATCTTTATTAATTTAGTTTTACTTGCCGCTGATGAACGGCACTTTATAAAATTTTTATTTTTTAAAAACCTTATCATACTAACAAGTTCCAAACTTGGAAATTATATGCTGAACTATTATTCAAATCTTCTCTTGCGGACGCCACTGTACTAAAAATTTTGATAAAAATATATTACTATTTCTTCAAACGTCATTAAACATATATGATAATGGTAAGTTAAACAAATATTTAAATCCCCCTAGTTTTAAAAATCGTCATCTGTGTGACGCGTCGAGGGGCAAGCGTTTTGCGCTGATCCTTCGCCATTATTTTCCCGATCAGAGAAGTCGCTGGTGATACCGTCTAACAATAATTTCTAGTTGTTTAAAATTTAAAAATTTCTGTCCGAGGGGTGTCTCACCTTAGACAATACATGTACGCTTTGGCTGACATTACTTCGACATTACCTGACATTACGTGACATTACTTGACATTACATGACATTACATGACATTACTTGACATTACTTGACATTACTTGACATTACTTGACATTACTTGACATTACTCGACAGTACAGACATTAACTCCTAATACGCATGTGCGTAGACAGTACTTACTATTTACGCTTGCGCGTAGATATTACGTGCGTGAAAATATCGCGCGAAAATATATTGAGTGCATAGTGACGAATGTGTAGAGTAGTAAAATTCGCAAAATACTAAAGTAAGAATAACTTTCTTCCTTCAAACTTTAAAAATAATTGTTTTTCTAACATTTTTTTTATATAGAAAGAAAAAAGATATAATCATGAAATTTTGTAGGTATGTTTATTTATATTCAAAAAATACAAAAAATTTTTTTTAGAGTGCCATTTTTTGGCCATAAAAATTTTGTGAAAAAAAGATCAAAAAACGGTGGTCGCCATGATTCCGGCCGTTTGGATCGATTGAAAAAATAGAAAACGGGATATTATTCAGTATTGAAGTCGCTATAGCCCATAATAGAAGAATTTTTTTGGTCAAAATATAACAAAATGGCGGACGGTTTTATTTGAAAATGTTTGAATTTTTTTTGCCAAGAAATTTTCTTCCTTTTCATCTTATTTCAAAAAAAAATTATGACCAAAAAATGGCGCTTTAAAAAACTAAAAAAAAAAATTGTATTCTTTGAAATACGAAAAATACGAAATTTCACAATGATATCTTTTTTCTTTCTATATAAAAAAATATGTAAAAAAATATTATTTTTAAAATTTGAAGGTAAAAAGATCCCTTAACTTGATTTCTTATATCAGAAAGAACATATAATAATTATAACTATTATAATTAATAACTATTAACGAAAACTACATTACAAAATATTTATTTTGTTGATTTGGGGTTATAGTATTATTATTAAATTAACTTTACACCACGATATTTCAAGAAAGCTTTGACATTTAATATGACTATACATATAATTTTTTACCGAGTTCTTTATACTTTCACAGGGCCGTATTCAGACTTATTTCAATTATACCGTGCGGTCCAAAAGTCACCCCTCCCCCTCTTAACTTTTGAACGAGTTGAGATATTGACTTTAAATATGGAACCCAAAAATAAGACAACTTTCTTTTTGCATATATTGAATATTTTCAACAAAATGTAGGCAGTGGGTCATAGGGGACATTTTTTAAATGGAAACGGGGCCGTGTGATACATTATTTTAAAGCTTATAAAATTATCCATATATTTCCAAAAATTGTAAACACGTTTTTTCAGGTTTTGACTTTTTTTTGCTAAAAAATGAGATTTTTAAGATTCATTTTGTAAATTTAATATAATAATTATATTTATTAAAATTAGTTTAAAAGTATAATTTACATTTTTGCAACTTAAAATTATTCACTTTTCAAAAATTGTTTGAATTTTTTAAACAAATTTTGACGAAAATACCCTATTTTAAACCCCCAAAAAAATGTCTAAAAAAATAAAAAAATATAGTTGAATAGAGAACTTTATAAGCTTTGAAATGATGCATCACACGACCTCCTCTATATTAAAAAAAAATGTTCCCTAAGCCCCCCTGCCCAAATTTTAAGAGCTAAAAATATCAAGTATATGCAAAAAGATAGTTTAAGTTGTCTTATTTCTGAGTTCCAAATTTTAAGTCGATACCTCAACTCGTTTAAAAGTTAAGAGGGAGGTGACTTTTGGACCATACGTATGGTATTGTCATTAAATAAGTCCATAAACAACGTCACTCGAAAATATCCAAATAATTATTTACTATTGGATACCATAATAAAGAGTTAATAATTAGGACGCTGTTTTACAAATATGTCACCGAAGTTTTGCTATTCTTTTAAACCCTTTAGTTATTAATTTCGTAGTGCAAAATATTCAAATCAAGCCATTTCAACCCTATGAGATTACAGGTGGTGCAATCTGCTTTCTTCTTTTAACTGTGATCAGATTTTTCTGTATCCTGCAGTGTTGTCGATTAGCGGATAATTATTCACCAATAGGCAACACTGCAGGATTATAATAGTCTGATTTGCGGACTTTTTTATGAGTATTTTTAGCGGATCTCTAGGTCACTATGACACTTTTTGCCAGTACGAATTACAAAAGCTCGTACAAAAGTAACGTGTTCAGTAAAAAAAAACTAACTTCAAAAGTAATGTGCTCGGTACAAAAATGTATAAATAATACTTAAAATACTTGATTATACTCGATATTACCAGACATTATTTGACATTACTCGAAATCACTTGACATTACTCGACATTACTTGACATTACTTGACATTACTTGACATTACGTGACATTACTTGACATTACGTGACATTACCTGACATTATCTGACAATACCTGACATTACTTGATATTACTCGACATTACTTGACATTACTTGACATTACTTGACATTACGTGACATTACTTGACATTACGTGACATTACCTGACATTACCTGACAATACCTGACATTACTTGACATTACTCGACATTACTTGACATTACTTGACATTACTGACAATATTTGGCATTTTTGACAATACATGTACAAAATTTTGGCGGTGAGACACCCCTCTTTCTGTCCTTGTAACTTTCTTCTCTTCTCACTGACGTCAAAAAGTTAACTAACCCAAGTCTTAAAAGAATATAATGAAATAGTTTTTTTATTTTCAAAAAAGTGAAAATCGAATTTTGGTAGCCAAAACACCCTCTCGGACACATAATGCGCTGGTTTTTCTTTGAGTTAAAAGTCCAAACTTCAAAAGTAATGTGCTCGGTACAAAAATGTATAAATAATACTTAAAATACTTGATTATACTCGATATTACCAGACATTATTTGACATTACTCGAAATCACTTGACATTACTCGACATTACTTGACATTACTTGACATTACTTGACATTACGTGACATTACTTGACATTACGTGACATTACCTGACATTATCTGACAATACCTGACATTACTTGATATTACTCGACATTACTTGACATTACTTG
The DNA here is from genome assembly GCA_958510825.1 of Brachypterus glaber. Taxonomy (NCBI): domain Eukaryota; kingdom Metazoa; phylum Arthropoda; class Insecta; order Coleoptera; family Kateretidae; genus Brachypterus; species Brachypterus glaber. The sequence goes on from OY294047.1 coordinate 27,681,681, forward strand.
ACATTACTTGACATTACGTGACATTACTTGACATTACGTGACATTACCTGACATTACCTGACAATACCTGACATTACTTGACATTACTCGACATTACTTGACATTACTTGACATTACTGACAATATTTGGCATTTTTGACAATACATGTACAAAATTTTGGCGGTGAGACACCCCTCTTTCTGTCCTTGTAACTTTCTTCTCTTCTCACTGACGTCAAAAAGTTAACTAACCCAAGTCTTAAAAGAATATAATGAAATAGTTTTTTTATTTTCAAAAAAGTGAAAATCGAATTTTGGTAGCCAAAACACCCTCTCGGACACATAATGCGCTGGTTTTTCTTTGAGTTAATTTTTTTATTAAATTTTTTTTTTTTAGTTAACAAACATTTTTCTCTGAGTGGGTAATACGTATATCATGCATACATGCAAATAACCCAGAAACATGGCGAAATTAGTTTATTAAAGTAAATTGCCATTAAAAACGTAAACAAAGCGAGAGCTATTGTTTAGATGTTATCTGACAACAGAAGCATCCTTAATAACGGAGATAGCAGGCTGGGACTGTTTAGTTACTGTTTCCTGCAAACAGCGCTGCCAAGGATCGAAGCGGGACGGTGGATTCTCGCGGCTCTGGACCACATCTGGAAAGGATGTTGCCAGATTTAGGGATTAAAATGTCAGCGATGTGAGTTTATCCCTACGCACCGTATTCCATTAACAACAAGCTGTGAAGATGTATAATCCTTGGCATTCTACGGGGTGTTTTTTAAAGGTGGCTAGCCCCTATAACTTTTTTGTTCCTAGAGATATAAAAATAAAATTTACAGGATGTTTATAAGACCATATTTTTAATTATATCACCTAACATAGTATTTTTTCACTTCTGGTTTAACAGGAAACGACCCCTACTTTTGATTTTTAAACGGAACACCATGTATATTTTTACATATTTGGATTCTCCATTAAATTATGTGTATTATCCTTATTTTTTTTCAAATGTTGACAGCTTTTGTCATTTTTTAAATTATTTTTTTTTAGATTTTTTTTATCTGAAAAGTCACTAAATCATTCATTTTGGATCAAATATTGGTAGAAAAATACAATTTATTAAAATAAAAAATTGTTTAGTTTTGATTTTACAGGAAAACTAAACGAAAAACACATTTTTTGCTTTAAATCAAATTTTTGCTTTGTTGCGTCTAGGGCTCATCGATTTCACTAAAAAGATTATTTGTTTACAATGATACCAAAAAGTTAATATTTATTTTCATAATCTCTTTGCTAAAAGATTTATGGTCTTTCCCTGATAGCACAAAAGCCTTCTAAGAAGATTCTTAAAATAAATAACTGGAAGGACAGCATGCTTCTTAGAAGCATATCTATTTTGCTTAGGATATTCTAAGAACGATTAAAGAAATGCAAAGGATACTGTTTTAATCCTGCTGGGAGTTCCTAAGAAGCTTCTTATAAGCCTCTGCATCAAATAAGAATGTTTTAAGAAGCAGGTTAAGAATGTTCTTAGAAGTAGGTACATGTACCTTTAAGAATATTCTTAGCATGCTTCTTAAAATATTCTTATTAAATAATAATCAAATTTTGATGCATTTAAGTAATAATATTGAATATTGCGCATGCTCAAACAAAGTAGGTAGGCGTTTCAGATTTCTACATTAATGTAGTTTTTCTCTTTCTTTCAAATATATTTTACGATACTCGATCCTTTTTATGGAGTGATATCATAAATTTGGACATGGCGAAAATTTTTACGTCTTTGTGATAAACCTAATAATTAAAGTATATAAAAATATTTAGATGTAGCATCCATCAGGTAAGATTTATATGCGATATGCAGTTTTACTGTGAAAGCAAACTTTCTACCAGACATAAAAATCATGCGCCACACAAAAATCCAATGTTTAGTGAAAAAAATAGCAAATAATTATCATTTCAAAAAATAATAATTTTAATTTTTTGTCTAAAACTATACAAAATCACTTTATGTCTAAAAATACATCCATTTCTGCTACTTAAGGGTAAAACTTATGTTATTAACAATAATTTTAAGAATATTTGTAATTCTAACCTAATAAAAATAAAATAATATAGACGCCATATTACTATTCTAAAAACATTCCCATTAGAATATTTTAAGAATATGTATTTGGGAATATTCTTAGCAAAATACTCTAATCATGCTTAGCATGTGCACTATAGCATTATTCTAAAAATATTCCCATTAGAATATTTTAAGAATATGTTTTGGGAATATCCTTAGCAAAATACTCTAATCATGCTAAGAATTTTTAGAGTAGAAGCACTTATGCTACTACAGCATTATGCTAAGAACCTTTTTAAGGGAACGATTAAAAAACCTTCTTAGGATGAAGTGTGTTATCAGGGTTAGGGTTCAAAGGGAATTTAAAAAAATATATTAGAGCGTTGTAAGACCAAATTTTTGAGGTATTCTTCTTTGAGTGGTGACTACTGTGTAAGCTGCTTAGATTTGAATGTTAAAAAAAAATCAGGGTTTCAAAACAAAACAAAAATACCTTAGAAAAGCACAGTGTGGCGCGCCTTCGCCAGAATTGCATATAACTAATTTGTTAAATGCTCACCCAGAATATAAGTATTTATTTTTTTATCTTGAATCTGTAATATTTAAAATTTTATAATAAAATATTATATTTTGTTCCCTTTGTCCTACTTGTATTACAATACTCTTCGCAGACTCGCGGCTAGAAAAATATTATACTATAAACTGATAGAAAAATCTAAAAATATTAATACAAAACGTTGTTGTGCCCAACGGCGTAGATAAGGAGGGGTAATGAGGGGGTAATTACACCCCCCCCTCCATAGGAAAAATACACATGTTTTTTATTGCATTATCCTATAAAAAAATATAAAGAACCTGGCACACATATAGGGAGGTTCCTGGGCCTCAGTCAAACTGCCTCAAATTTTGATAAATATAGTTTAGATATTTAGATATTATTTCGTTTATTAAAAAATTAAAATCCATGCCAAACTTTTACATAGAAAGAACGCGGCAAGTTACTTCTTCGGTTACTTACCGCAGATTTCCTTAGGATTGGTACTTACCGTTATTCTCCGTAGTAAAATAATGCTCTCTCTCTCTCTCTTTATTCTTGGCCTTTCCCTTCCGGATAATTAGCCATAAAATAATGCTAACCTCGAAAACCGTATGTGTCAGGTGTTCGCGTTCGCGTTCCTCTTTAGGAGGGCAGTAAGGTAAATGTCCCAAATATCGGACACGACCCAACTATCGGACACTTTTTCACGTTTTTACAAAAAACAAGATATTTAGGTAATAAAATCAAAAAAATATTTTTTATTTGAAATTATGAACATATTTGAATCAGAGCGTAAGTATCATTTGCCATTTATATCGTATTTTTAAAGCCCTAATAACAACTAAACAGGCATGTGTCAGCAGCCATGAAATATATATCCTTTTTCTAAGCAAAGTAAGTAAGCCAACGTTTAACTGTAAAATGATTTTTTTAATCTAAGTAATTGTTAAAATGTCTATGAAACTCTTTTTAATTCATAATATTGTAGTTTTATACCATTTTAAACCATTTTTTATGTTATTTTAAAGATATTTTTATATTAAATCAGTGTCCGATAAATAGGACAATAAAATATAGGCAGTTCCATATATGGGACGGGCGTCCGATATATAGTACAATGTAGATTTACTTTTAACTTCCAATATAAAATAAAGGAAATATATTTTTAAAACAAATATTATATAAAATGATTCTAAAGAGTATAAAGCTTTTTCTACCCATTTATCGGACTATCACTTTCTTTCAAATAAGCCGTTTATTAGGCATTTTTAGTAACTGTCCGATATTTGGGTCTACCCTATCATTTTGTAAGACCTAAATATCGGACACCATAAATTAATGCAAAGTCCATGGACTTGCAATATTATCTGGATGATAATTTAAGTATATCGCCAATGTTTTTTTATAGATCTTAGCTATAGTTAATTATAATCATGTAATTATTCATTTCTGTTCAGGGAATCGTTATTTTAATACTCCTATTAATTATAAAAACACATATTAGTCAAGCCTAAATGGAATATACACATTTACATTATATTAATAAATATATTTTTTTAAATTTCTTTATTCATTATACATAGTCCGATAATTGGGACACAACTAGTCCGATATTTAGGACAAGGTGTCCGATATTTGGTACATTCGTGCTTTTTTTTATATTTCATTTAATATAAAAAAACTATCAAAAATGAATGTATATTTAATTAGTTTTTTTGATATATAAATAAATTTGAAAACTAAAAATATATATTTTATAGTTATTAAGGTTCATATGTAATTTTAACACACCATCAAAGTCCGAAATTGCTCTAAAGTGTCCGATATATGGGACAGTTACCTTATTATAATAATGTATTATAATAATGCGCCTCCGCCAGAATTGCAAAAACCTGTATAGGTACATGTAATATTTGTCAGGCACTCAATCATGCCCGGAAAAGCTCACCTTCAATTTGGCACCATCGCACTACCGAGCTTTAAACTTGATTCTGTAGTAGCGCAGACGTATTTTCCATCTGGGACCTGTACGTATTTTCATAGTATTTGTGTGTTTTGCGAGTATAACGGACTAACGGTAAACGGGCTATAAACAATCTGCACGTTTTTTTCGAAATTCTTAAATAAAAACTGAAATTAAACTTAAAGTGAAGTTAGTTTAATTTTTTTTTCCGAAGATTGGATTTTAAGGGTAAGTTATGAAAAAACTGTTATATTAGTAATTATTATTAATATAACAACAAATTATAATTTGTTATAATTATGCAGTAATAATAGTAATAAGTTTATTTAAGTTTTACATGTACATTGTTTTATAAATTTAATAAATTTAAAAATTTCGATAAAGTTAGACACCTAGGTTTTGGAAAACCTGTATTGTGTCCTAGAATAACATTACTTTATTGCTTAAGCTATATTATAAATAATTATTTATATTATTATTATTATGTACAAAATGTACAACCAAAAATACTCAAAAAAGTGTAAATTTCATTGTGTTTTTATATATCTTATTGTGTAATTGTAGGGTTTTTTAATAGTTATTTATATACCAAGGGACTAAACTGACTGTTTTAGAAATGCAAGGGACTTGGTCGTGCAAAAAACAAATTTAATTTTTTATTAATTAATAAAATTTTGATAAGTCAAAAGTCAATTATTCTAGTAAATGTTCTTTACAAACAAAAATTTCATTTACTTTTGTTACATTTTATTTTTCATTTTCATTACATTTGCAGTAAAATGTAGAGAGATCTCAATGGTATAAAACAACTTAAGTTAACTTGGTTTAACTTGTAGGTCCTTTTGAGAATTATAAATAGTAAATAAATAAACCAAAGTATGTAATGTTTTATTTTATTTTTAAGCATGTTTTGTTAGTTTTTTTTTGGGTATCTAAATATCTATATTTGTGGAGCAAACATGCAAAAACCGATAAATCTATGTTATTAAATTTTGAGATATTAGCAGAAAACTTGTACAGCGTAATACCAATTTTTTTAAAAAATCCTAAAACTGGCAAAAACTGTTCATGAATTTTGCATGAAATCAGAAATTTATCGGCTCGTTTATCGGTTTTTGCCTAATTCTAAGTAAAGTGAAGAGCAAATTATGCTACAGCACCAGTTACTTACCTTATTTTTTTTAATAATGTTGGATTAAAAACAAACCAAATAACACAAAAAAAAAGTATTTTTATTATCCGTGCATTTAACAAACCAAAAGCATTATAGGAAAAAAATCTTAATGATAAAGAGTAAAACTCAGAAAATCTGTTTTAGAAAATAGAAAATATGGTCAGCCTGTTCATCTTTGGTCTGTTGAAATATGGATTTATCGGTATTTGCTCGAACTAGTCACTTTAGTATACCATTTTAAAGGGGAATCATCGGCCTTTGCTTGAACATGATGCGCTATATCAGGAAAGCGCTACAAAATTAGTAATAATCGATACGTATCGTATACTAAGTATACTTAGGTCAAAATATGCAAAAAGTGGATTTATCGGTTTTTGCATGTTTCCTCCTCATTTCTTCGCCCTTGTTTAAAAGAATAAATGGAGGCCAGTAAATCAAAAAGTAAAGTAAATCATATTCTTTCTTATTATACTTACAATTCATCTTCACTTCTAAAAGTGTAGGTAGGCAATGTTTAAATGCTTGTACGTAAAATTTCATAAAAAATAGTAATTTTTGTATTAAGAGCGCAAAATTACTGATTTCTGCTTGAGCGTGGAACTTGCTGATCGAAGCGCCTAGCCGAGATCAGCAATCACGCGAAAGCAGAAATCACAATTTGCACTCGTAGTACAAACAACATTTTTTCTACGATCTAAAATAAATAAATTTTAGACAGTATAAAAAAATACCTTTATGAAAAAAAACTTTGGCACTGGCGGTTTCTACTAAACTTGGCGCCCCCATAAAAAAATGGCTCCCCACAAATTACCTTTAAGAAAAAAAGCTTTGTCCCTGACGTTTTCTACCAAACTAGGCGCGCAAAAAAAAATTGCTCCCAAAGGTGACTTAAAAATAAACAAATGCCAGGGAGGGGGGGGGGGCTCAGCGAAAACGCCAGGGGGGCTCAAACCAAGACCAGGGGGGCTTAGCCTCCCTGCCCCCCCCCCTTAGTTGCGGTCCTGAAAAAATAGCAGACCAACATCTAGTAACATATAACTGACAGCTGTTTTACGATTGACATGCCGGTTGCCTACACTGTGCGCGCGAAAAAAATTACTGTTCTGCTTGCTGTCATGGTAACGAGCAGAAAAGTAAAATACTAAGAAATAGGTTATTTTGAAATCTGAAAACTTCATTTGTTTTTGTAGAAACCTTAAATTTTCTATTAGATAGTAGAAAAAAAATATTTTTGTTGCACCTACCTAAAAACGTTTATTTAAAAATTCTAAAATTTCAACGCACTCACTTTCTTGCGAATTTTTCTATTAGTTTTGTGCATTAATTAGGTTTAACTATGATTTTTTTTATTTAATTTTGTTTATTATTATTTCATTTATTTGATTGTTTATTGAAATTTCGATTATTCCAAGGTAAACGAATGGAGGTATATAGTGAAGTCGTAACAAAATGGTTGTGGTCATTTTAGAGAAAATCGAAGTTTTTGATTTTTTGTTCATTATAATGGGTGGGTGCACCGGAGTGGTGTAAATAATTAAGATATAAAACCAAAAACGTTATATTTAAAATTTGATTATGATATGTCAAACGTTATGGACTTTTATGGACTTTTATGGACGCCGGTCACAAGTATAATTTAAACAGGTTAAAAAAAATAATTTATTAAAATTAATTTGTTTAAAAAAGAAAATGTTTACCTCTACTATGATTTGAAATTCTTCAGGTTATTTTTTGTAGTAAATATAAATACACCCTGTGACCGGCGTTACAGTACACAAGCCGACAAAAACATACCTACTGAAGAAAGATTTTCATCATAGTTTTCTTAATTTCGATAAGTAAAAAAATACCTATTCCTATACAAAAACACAAACTACTACCTATCTACACACCGCCGCAAGAGAAAAAACTGACAAGTGCGCTTAAGCGCCCACCTAGAGAGTTACATGCATTTCTATAGAATTTGTATTTGAATGTTCTGCAATGGTTTATAACAAAACTGTCTGCATCTTATGTATTTACAGGTCTAACACGGCAAATTGTGAAGCTTTTATTAGACTACTTTTTGAATCTATTAATTATTGTTTTAATAATTTTAAGTATGTAATTGTTTGTGGAGATTTTAACATAGATAAATTAAGAGATAAGGGTAATTTTAATAGATTAGAATATGTTTTTAATAGTTTTGAACTAAAGTCGTTAATCAATACATATACTCGTATTTTTTCTTCAAAAAAATCTACATCTTATTCAACCATTATTATTGTTACAAACTTAGACGCTTATGAATGTTCCAACTTTAATATGGGGTACTCCGATCATAATGCTCAAACTTTTAAAGGCATATTTCAAATTGATCCTGTATCCACAGATTTACCTAAACCTAATGATGCTTCTACTTGCCGTAAAGTCACCAAAGAAAGTATCAATTATTTTAAAACTTTAATTTCTCGTGAAAATTTAGAGTTTAGCTCTTGTACAGATTTTAATTTATGTTTTAATAATTTTTTTAACTCGCTTTTGTTCTGTTTTAATTGTTCTTGTCCATTAATTAAGAAAAGGCCTATAAAAAACAAAAAAACAAATAATTTTATTTTCTCTCAATCATTGTTAGATGAAATACACCAACTTAAGGACTTAAATTGGATTCGTAAAAGAATATCAAATGAGGTAATTCAAACTAGGTATAAGATCTTTAAAAAATATGTCAATAATAAAATATCAATAGAAAAGAAATTTTTTTTTTCAAATAAAATTAACAATGCTTCTAACAAAACTAAGGAGTCGTGGAATATAGTTAGAAGTCTAATAAATAAAATAGCAAATAACAGTAAAATAACTCTTAACTATAATAATTCTATTGTTGACACGGATACTGGCTGTGCTAATGTTTTTGGTAACTTTTTGTCCACCATAGTTGACACAACTCTTAGAGATTGTTTTTTGGTGAAAATCCTTCTTCTACTTGCACGGTCGGTTCAAACTCTAATAATACTATGTTTGTTAAGCCCATTACTAAAAATGAAGTTGTTACTACTATAAAGGGTCTATCAAACAAAAAATCCACAGGCAGTGATGAAATTCCTATCAAATTAATAAAAGACTGCTGTGAAGAACTTAGCAAACCCTTAGCTGATTTATTTCGGTGGAATCCGGCGTTTTTCCCGAAGCTTTAAAAGAATCAACTATAATTTTACTGTACAAGAAAAATGATCCCCAAAATCCTTCAAATTATAGACCGATATCTTTACTTAGTGTTTTGTCTAAGGTTTTCGAAAAGGCAGTATATAACCAATTAGTCAATTTCTTAAATAAGCACGATTTACTAAATAATTGTCACCATGGTTTTAGGCAAGGCCTTTCAACTGAAACTGCATCCATTGAAATGGTGCAGGAGATTCATGATGGTCTGGATCAGGGCCAGTATGTGGTAGCCATTTCTTTTAATTTATCAAAAGCATTTGATACCCCAAATTCATGAAACCCAAACTAACCAAAACAGGTATAAGAGGTTGCATTAATGATTGGCTAATTTCATTTTTATCTGGAAGAAAGTTTAAAATAAGAATTAACAAGTCCTTTTCGCAAACTTTTTTTCATTCAACGGATACACCACGGGGCAGTATTTTAGGCCCATTATTGTTCCTCCTATTTGTTAACGACTTGCCGTTCTTTATTAAGGATGGAAAATTATTTATTTATGCAGATGATACCACGATTGTAATCTCTGCAAATGATGTAGATTCTTTAATTATTAAGATTAATAAAATTTTATCGGCATTTTTAAAGTGGTGTGAAAGAAATAAATTAATTCTAAATAGTGATAAGACTGTGTTTATTGAATTTAGTAATATCCGTAAAAAGTATGCAGACTTATCTAACAGCAATGTAAAATTTTCAAACTCAACTAACTTTTTAGGTGTACTTATAGACAAGAACGTTTCATGGACAGAACATATAAAGAATCTGTGTAATAAATTAAATAAACAAGTTTTTTTACTTAACACCCTTAAAGAAAACCTTGACATTCAAACATTGTTAACTGTTTATTATGCCAATGTACATTCGCTTTTATCATACAACATCATAGTTTGGGATCAATCAGTGGATATTGAAGATTTACTAGTCATTCAGAAAAGACTGTTAAGAATTATTTTGAAGTTAGGTTTTAATGTGTCTTGTCGTGAATGTTTTAAAAATTATCGTATTTTAACTGTCGTGTCCATATATTTATTTAAATTATTAATTTTTATTAAAAAAAATGCAGTTCATTGAATACTCATAAAAGTTTTCATGAGTATCCCACTCGCAACAGCAATCTTTTGGTTATTAAAAGATATAATTTGTCCATGCATAAAAAATCTCCCTATCATGCAGGTCAGCTTTGTTATAATCTATTGCCAGAGTCTATAAAAATATTACATTTGAAAGCATTTAAAGCAAAAGTTAAAAGACTGCTCCTACAGGAAACAATTTATAGTTATAAAGAATTTGAAACCTTTGTAAAAACATGGACTTAATTTATTTATGTGTATACATCTTTATTTTTATGTTTATATTTATGTTTATATTTATGTGTATATTTATGTTTATATTTATGTGTTATATACGCTTACCTTTATGTAAAATTATTTATCTTTGACGATGTCTATCTATGTAAACATAGCCCACGACAATAAAGTATATTATTATTATTATTATTATTACACGTCTTATAAAAAGTTATCACAAGTAAGTTGAATTGGTCGAAATTATTTTAATAATTAGGAGTGCATTATAAAATATAACACGTGGTAGAACTGGTTGAAGTACCTCTATTAAAAAAATACAGTAAATTCCTGAAAAATATCAATTGTGTAGAAAAAAAAATGAAAAATAGTTTTTTTCCTGGCTGTGGATTTCTCCTTTTATAAGGGAAAAATACTATGATATAAAAAGGTGTATTTTTTAATTAATCGGGTTAATAAAAAAAGTTGGGCATTCCGAAAACTGAAAAATTTTTTTCAAGCTTTTTTCCCTTCTCAGGTCGCTTGAAAGTAAGAATACAAAAATACAAAAAAATCCTCAATATACCTATATACCAGTTAAGTTCATATAGAGGAACTGAAAGGCACAATTCTGCCTTTCTAAGCTAAAAGGTCCTATCTGTGTATGTTAAACCTATGTAGATAGGACCTTTCAGCTTAGAACGGCAGAATTGCATACCACTATACTTACGTCATAATCAAAAACAATAGGGGTCTTCGGATAATTCATTCTTGAGTTATCGTGTCTAGAAAAACGTGACAACGAACAGATGAACAGACAGACGGACACAAAGTTTCTTTTTTTTTTCATGAAACATATTTATAAACATATTTATAACCACATTTTTGTCTACACTGATAAAAAAGATAATTTTGATTTATTTGGATATGGCCAAATAAATTATTTGGTTGCGAGTAACAAATTTTATTTGGGTCAAATAAATATTTAGTTCATGCAAATAAATATTTTAATCTCAAAATCATTTATTAATGGGAACAAAATAGTTTATTTGACAGAAATAAAGATTATTTGTCACAACCAAATAATTCAATTGGCCATATCCAACCAAATATTTTTTACACACATATAAACTGTTTTATCAGTGTAGGACGTTTTTTGGCGATTTTGGGAAACCAGTCGTACTCTAGCGCTTACTCGCTGTAAATAGTATAATAATTTACTATTATTAATTTGAGCCATTTCGCCTCAATGATTATTTATATCGATAAAAAATCTAAAGCAGAAAATAAAATAAAATTCTTATCAGGCGCAGGTATTGCGTTTAAAATAATACTTATCTGCTATATCTTTTTACCTAAAAAATATTATTAGTCAATATCTTACCAAAGTTTAAAGAATTTGCCTAAATAAAGAATTTTTAATAAAATTCTTGACAAATCGTTAAAATAATTAAAAAAGAACGAAAAACTGAATAAAAGTTAACTTCTTAATAGGTGCGCCTGATAAGAGCATTTTAATTTTATTTTCTGTTTTAGACTTTTTATGATTATAAATAATCATTGATGCGAAATGGCTCAAATTAATTTTTATTTTTTTATTTTATTTGTTTTAAAACAATACAATGCCATAGTTATAATAGTTATAATTATAAACAGTTTCAATATAATTTGTACTAACTAATAATATAGAATAAAATAATAATAACTATTTTAAAAATAAATTATCCGCCTAAACCGAGGTTTGTGTTGCGGAGTGTATTTTATTTTTTGTTGTTGTTACTTTTTATCATTTAGCGCGTATTTGTAAACACTTGTCAGGTGAGAGCTGCATATTAAAAAGAAAAATAAAAAAAAAAACATACAAATAAAGAACATAAAAAAAAAAAATACAAAATCGATGACAGTCATACTAGCATTTTAATATCATGTTACAGAACCGGCTTCTGTTTTTTAAGTGTTAATAATACTGTATTATTTTAAAATATTGTAAAAATGTTCTAATTTTGTTTCTATTATATAGGATTTTAATTTAATTTGTCTTTTATTTTTCTTACTTTTTTTGATATAATTTGGTAAAACATTGTAAAATTTAGGTCCATAAAAAAACAAGCTATTTTGGAGATTAGTTGACCGAAAAAGAGGTAAGGTGATAATGTTATTTTGTGTGACTCTTGTAGGATAATTGTGTGTTGGATTGCTAAAATTTTCTAAATATTTAAACATCCAAATGCATAGTTGGTATACATAGAGTTTTTTAATCGGTAATATCTTAGTAATACTATATAATGACTCCGTTGTAAAACGTCTGTTTTTAAATAATAAAATTTTTATAATATAATTTTGAATTATTTCAAGCCCCTTAAGTGCCCCATCAGTTGTATTACCCCAAACCACATTTCCATATCTTAAAATTGATTCCGCTAGAGCATCATATGTAATAAACAAATTTTTTTTATTTAGTATGTTTCTTAAAACGTAAAACTTCGGTAGTAGTCTCCTCAGTTTCAAAATTATTTCATTGATGTGTTCCTTAAATTTTAAGTTTTGGTCCACCAAAACTCCAAGATATTTGACTGCATTGGTTTTACAAATAGCTGGACAATTACAGCCTGTTGAACTATTACAGTTTTCTTCATGAATATACAGAGTGTCCCGTTTTGGTTGACCCGCATTATTTAAGCTAAATGCTACAAATTTGGTTTTACTAATATTAAAACTGAGCAGACTACTATCCAACCAGTCTTTAATTTTTAGAAGACTTTTTTGCGCTTTCTCAAAAGCTTCCTCCCAGGTCCGACCACAAAATACAGCTGCAGTATCATCAGCATAAGAGAGTAAGTTTTCTTTAATAAATTCAATGTCATAAAGAAAATTTATATATATTAAAAATAATATAGGTCCAAGGACCGTTCCCTGAGGAACGCCTCTTTTTATATGTTTAGAATCACTCAGGGTTTCATTTATTTTAACTTGTTGTGACCTGTCGGTCAAATAATTTTCAAAAAATTTTAAAGGTACTCCCCGTATGCCAATTTTTTGTAGACGCTGCAGCAAGATCTTATGGTCAACCGTGTCGAATGCTTTAGCAAGATCCAAGAAAACAACAAGGCATTTTAAGTTGGAGTTCAGACCACCTGTCACCATTTTCATCATTTCAATAATTGCGTCTTCTGTACTTAAACTTTTTCTGAACCCAAATTGTTTATTTGAGAAAATATTATATTTTTCTAAGAAATTTTCAAGTTTTTTTTTAACACATTTTTCCATTAATTTGGCAAAATTACTAATTAAAGAAATGGGACGAAAATTTGTGACAAGCGACCTGTCCCCCGACTTAAAAATGGGGACCACGATAGAGCACTTAAGGGCGCTGGGGATAATTCCAGTTGAAATTATTAAATTAAAAATAAAAGTTAATGGCTTAATAATAAGGTGATGTATCGATTTAATTGTTTTTGTTGTTATGCCATCATGGCCCGGTGCAGAGTTGTTTTTTAAGCTTGATATGTGTAAAATTAGTTCTTGTTCCGTTATTTTATCGAAAAATAGAGAGTTTGTTTGATTTTTTGTGGGATCCGGTCCTGACTTTTGTTTAACCTTAATATTTTTGATCATGTTCTCACCTACATCAATAAAAAAGTCGTTAAAATGATTTGCTTTAGATAAATCTGAATCTAATGGTACATTATTTTCACCAGTAATTTTATATTTATCCTTTTTTTTAGTTTTGTTTGAGTTTGTAGCATTGTTAATTACTTCCCATACTTTTTTATAGTTATTTTTTGCATATTGTAATTCCGATTTATAATAATTATTTTTTATAGTAAATATTAATTTGTTTAGTGTGTTTCTGTAATTTTTATATTCATTATTTAATTGATGACTAAAATTTTTTAATAGTTTTTTTTTAATTAAATCCCTATGTCTTATCGATTTTACCAAGCCGGAGGTAATCCAAGGTTTTATTTTAAAGTTTGAATTTTTTATGCTAACATTAGATTTACTTTCGTTTATATTTTGTTGTATTTTTTTAATAAATACATTGTATGCTATCTCTGAATTCTGACAGTTGTATAATTCTAGCCAGTTTTCCTTTTTTAAGTTATCGTTTAGAATATTATAATTTATTTTCGTAATAATTTTTTTGTTTTTGTTGACATGGTTTTCGTCGAAGTTTTTTTGTGTTATTGATAAAAGAGTAAAATAATGATCTGTTAAGTTGGCTTTAAAAATGGCTGGGTAAAAATTTAAATTATTATTTTTCTTAATATTATTTACGAAAATATGATCTATTAGACTTATTTCAACCCTATCATTTCTTCGAACTACCCTAGTTGGATGTTCATTAATGTACGGAAAATACCCCAAATTGTTTAAAGAATTAACATACTCATTTACGCAATCATCATTATAATCAAGTATATTTAAATTAATATCACCCGCAAAAACCTCTAAGTCCATTTTGTCTAAGTTTTTAAAATATGTTATAATATTTCCAATGTATTTTTTACTGTCAGTTGATGGAGGGCGGTATGATGCAGTTAAGCCGAATTTAATATTTTGTAGTTGACAAGTTAACCGCAATAAAACGGACTGCTCAATTTTTATTTCTTTTATATTTGCCTCTATTCGATCACTGATATATATTATACAACCATCATTTCGATTGAATTTAGAGTTATTGTAGAACTGTGTAAAATTATTTATTTGAAAATTACTTACGTTTTCAAAAGTTTCTGATAATATTATAATGTCCAAATTTTCAACATGTAAACTGTCCAAGTATATTAAAAGCTCGTCATAATTTTTATTTAAACTTCTTATATTTAAACTAAGTATATTTAAATACCTTTTGCTCGGTATACAGCTTGCACCCTTAAAGATATCATCAAACACGCGCGTTGAATTCGATTCAGTATTTGAATCCATAAAATATGCAAAAATAACAACCCCAAATAAATAAAAAGTTCAAAACCCATTAAAACCCCGTGAAAAATTTATATCTAATTAAATCGAAAAATTAAAAAAGAAAAAGAAAGAAAAAAAACAAACAAAAGAATAGTGAATTGACAAATAAAGATACTTAAACAATGAAAAAAAAAATCAATTAATATTTTCCTCAGAACTTTCTTCTACCTCCACTGCATTCTCCTCCTTGTTCTCCTCCTCCTCAATTTCATCTTCCTTGCTCTCGGATATCAGTTCTTCAATAGTTGCAGGACTCTCAATTTTTGTAAACTTTTCATTATATATCGTGTAAACTGTACAATTATATGTCCAAACGTTTTTGTTTCCCAGTTTTACTTGTGCCTCTTTGAGAATATTTTGGTTATGTTTGGTAAGGTAATAATACTATATATTTTATTATATTACATCTTCTTAGTAAATTTAAAGGGTAAAAAAGATTCAGTTAAATTTTCTATAAACCAGTAAAAAATTTGGTTTAAATCATGAATTTTATAATTTAATCTTAATATTACACTCCAATTTTACCCCTCAATTTTTACAGTGTATTTAAATATGTATTATACATTACGAATGGTGCACTATAAAACGTGAAATATTAAATACCTTTGCGGCTTGTTTTATCCTTTTACTTTAGGTCTCATGAATTCAGAAAGCTATTATACTTTATATGTGAGTTTTACCGTGAAAACACTTGTTTGATTCTTGAGTTAATGGTAAATAAATATATAAAAAATAAAACACGACACGTGTACCTACTATACCAGGTGGCACAACCCTTAATATCTCAAGAACAAACTAAACATTTCAAAATTATGACAAAGAGGCTTGTTTTATCGAAGGTGAATCTTTGCAATACAAATATTTAGGAAAAGTATATACCGGGTGTTAACTTTTTTACTTCTTTAAGTAGGATCGTGACATTTTGCAGGAGCTACAATATGTATAATTTAATATTGAGATGGAACACCCTGTATATTTTTACATATTTTGATTCAGAAATAAATTCTGAGAACAAGCATATGTCCCTTATTAATTTTTGATAAGTCATGTAATTTTTTATTTAAATTTTTGTTTTAAATCTAGAGTATCTTGAATAAGCTTATTCGCTTAATTTTTGGTTTAGTTTCTTAAGAAAATTTCCCCTCGCATCCCTCCCCTCTCCTCCCTTCACATCCTCCTCCTCCAATCTCCCAATTTTCACCAATTCATGACAAATGCAATTCAGCATCAGTGAGCTGAGACTCGCTCCCCCATTATTATTATAGACACTAAGCCTCTCTTAAATAACCCAAACAAACTAAATGATGATGATGATGATTAAGAAAAATAGGTACTATTATGATTTTTTCCCAAAAACTGTTATTTTGGTGCTTTCTCAAAAGTTTCGTTTATTCAAACATCATTTTTTTTTTCAAATGGAAAGATAGTGGCTCATGAAGTTAAAATAAGAGAAAAATTTCCTGCGAGCATTTTGATACCACACCTAATTAAAAACTAAAGGTTTGAATTAAAAATTTAAATAAAAATTATATGACCTGTCAAAAATTGACAAATGACACATGCCTCTTCTAAGAATTGATTTCTAAATCAAAATATGTAAAAATATACAGGTGGTTCCGTTTAAAAATTGAAAGATCGATTTATTTCCGGTTAAACCTGAAGTGCCAAAAATGTTTTAACAATGTCGAAAAATCCTAAAACATAACTAGCGAAATGTATAGTATACTAGCTGAAATTTTACAATAAGTTTAAAGAGCGGACTGGAGTAAAATATTTAGTTTAATTTTATAAAAATTTGCAGGGGTAATTACCCCCAATAACCTTTATCTACGCTCTTGATTATAAAATGTGAAAGCGTTTTTCTAGAATACGAAATTGGCAGGCCCATTTCTTAAAATCATAAAATTGTATTTATTTATTTTCATTTAATTATGAATAAGCTTTGTTGCCATGTATTTGTTTCAACGGAATTATATAATTAACAATTAAACAAATAAATCATGCGATATAATTTAAATTATTTACATGCCAATCTGCTGTGATTTATTTTTGTATGCAAATGCGTTAAAATTACTCAGTAATAACAAAAATATACCGTAAGTGGGGGATACTTTGAACGTTTTTTTTTTCAAAATATTTAAATAACTATTAATATTGCCGTAATCCTACTGTTTAAACTGTTTTTTATGTATAAGGCAACTTTAACTATGTCCAGGTATGGTCATTTAATATCTAAATTTTACAAATAAAAGAAAAAAAATATTTTATATATTATATATATAAAAGTCCAAAGTTAGATACAATCTTTGAACGCTTATAGTTTTTTTACGCTTATTCAATGATATGTTAGCCTCAGCTGTACCGTAATTAATACGTTCACTGCCAACGGCTAGTTTTGACAGCGGAGCAATGGGTATGGGCAAGGGAAAAATAGAAAGAATTGATTAATGTTGTTAGGGGCGCCAGTTACTTTAGCTTTTACTCCTTTAGGTAAGTAACAACCTAGTGTAAATACTTAAGCTTTTCAGTTTGAGAAAATATAACCCTTAAATAAAATAAGATAATTCATTTGAGAAATTTATTATAAATAAACTTAATGAAAGCACATCAAGTAATGTATTAATATATATAAAAAATATGTGTAATTATATTAAGATATAATTAAAGAAATCTTAATAAAAATTACTAAATTCAGAAATCATTCGACTTAAATGTATAAAGAAAACATGAAGTTCAGCAAGCACCAAGAAATGTATGTAAACAACAATCATTTCTTGCAGTGTATAAAAGTCATGCTTAAATTAGAAATCATTTAATCAAAAGTATGATATTTAATAATTAATAAATGAGATTAAATGTTTTAAAAAAAATAAGTACCTAAAAATGAACAAAAGCCAGAAGGGCATATAGTATTAATCAATACTATATCAGATCTGATAAAGTTTACAGTTATAAGAATATTGAAATAAAAGAATTTAAAAATATGAAATATTGCTTTCAAAAGTTTTCAGAATGAGTACTTAGCTGGTTTCTGCAAAATCCATGAGGTATGAATTCCATCGTCTCCATCTGTGCAAGTCTCCCCTATGCTGATGAATTCATTTCTCAAATGAAAGAAAAAAAAATATAGGCTGTCCCATCTACTTTGGAAAAATTATCTTCCAGGATAAAATGTACGATTGAAAATGTTGTCCGGGATTAAATATGCTTTTGAAAATTATGTCCAATATAAAATTGTCTGCTAGACGGTTACATAGAATTTATCTATGCCAAAAATTACAGAACCATGTTCCAACAGAACATCACTCCATGCGGAGAACTTGTATATCAAATATACCAAAATAAACTTCAACTTAAATTAATATAATTCCATATTAATGGTATAGAAATGGTGAGTAATTAATGGTAATTAATTAATGTAGTAATAATGGTGCTTTATGGTGCTTAATTAATGGTGCTAAAACAATAATTATATCTCAGAAATATTCTAAGAAACAGAAAAACTTAACTTACATGTCATTCTAAGTCTTCGATGTCCATCGAAACGTTATAAATGCATAATTGTATAAAATAACAGTTATAATATCTTCCGCATTGTTTAAATATTCATTTTCACTAACTTTAAATAAAAATACATGAAGGATTACTTCGATGATTACAGAAAATAAACACTCGTCAAAATGACACCACCATTGTACAGAGTTCATCAAGAAAGAGCGAAAATCGACCTTATCAACCGGTATGAACCCTTCAGGTAAATAAAATCCTATTTCTGAACTATTAGCGACATCTATGCAAGTCATTATCAACTACAGTTTTACCGTATAGGATTCCTAATAAAGGTAACTGAAACTACATCAAAGATAATAACCAATTAAAAGAATGTTTCCTAATAAATCCGTATTAGTGATATCTAACCTCAAAATATTACTCTAAGAAACAAATATAAACAATACTTATTGTTTATCAGCAAAACTAATAAAAATACGAACAGAATACTAAGTGTCCTGTGAACTAAGTATAAACAAAATACTGAATCTAAGTGAGCAGTTCCAGCAAACTATTTTCAACAAATTCTGGATTATCCCGAAGCAATTAGCATATGAAACTTTCCAGGAGAAACAAGCTACAGATGAAAGCCAGTGAAATCCAACCCTCAATAGACTCTGAAACATATAAAAACCAGGTAAGTCCATAGACAAATGCACTATAGAGAAATAAGTCATATGATTCTTTATTATTAAAAATCATATTCTAATTATGTTTTCTTTATGTTATTTTCAGGTAGAACTATGGAATAGAGACTCATATGGTTAGAATTCAGTTCCTGCTACAAAATAGTCCCAGATACAAAATAGTTCTGTACGTACGTAACTATTTATATACAAAATAAACATAAATTATAACGTAAGTAAACGAATAGTTTAATTAACCCTTGCTATATTACAAAGTGACGATTTATATCGTTACACAGCATAATTTTAAACACATGTTTATAGCGATAAACAGGGCCGGATTCAGGGGCGTGCAGATTACCCGGGCCCGGGCTCGAGGGGGGCCCGGCATCGGAAGTTTACAATAAACACTTTTTTATGTACACTTCCCTAAAAGAAAGGCGTCAAAATGAGCAAATATGGAGAGCCCTTTTACTGTGCGCTAGGGTTAATTTAGTTGTTTAAATTCAAGCTTGTTAAACTTAAGCTTAAATTTTTTTAAAAAATTGCCTGAGGCGCCAGCGCTTGCATTTTTTTGAAATATAAAGTACTGTTTTAAAATTCAAATGGACTATCAAAATTTAGATAGATAGGTAGATATATTTATTGTTTCCAAAATTTTCTTGTTTTAATTTAAGACTGTAAAATTTAAGTTTAAGATATGTAATTAAAAAAAGTTAGAAATTATAATTCGTAAAAAATTTCGCCTGCGGCACTAACTTAGTTACTGAATAGGGGCGCCACTTCAGCCCCCCAGCGTATAAGTACCTTAGCTACGGCTCTGCATGGGACAATAATGTTTTGGAAAAATGGGGGGTTCGGGTAAAAAGTTTCACCTGGGCCCGGGCTTGCTCGGTTCGGCCCTGGCGAGAAATATAATATTCTAGCAGTGCTGCAAAACAATAAGGTTAAACCATTAATAGGTTTCATTAAATAAATCATTCAATATTATTATATTTTAGGTAAAAGTTTTCTTACCAAAAATTGGCAGTTTTTAAACACCGATTTTAATCTATACTGAAAAATCACAAATACCAACATAACATGTTGAAATGTACTAATATATACGTCTAGGTATTTAATAGCGGGTATCAAAATTTTTAACTTTGAAATATTAATAAAGTTATTAAATGAACGTAAATAAACTAGTGCGTTTGTTCAAAGTTTAAATATTACAAAATAGGAAAAATTCTAGATTAACACCCAAAGACCCAATTATTGCCATGTCAAGACATATTATTTTTAACTGCATTCAAATTTATTTGTTTTCACCTAAAACATTACTACATTAACAATAAACTTACCTTTACCCTAATGGGTAAAAAATAAACAAACTGCAGGAGCTTAAAAAATATATATTATTGCTTTAAAAAAAAAATTGCATGCTGACAATATTAGGAACCCATGTCCCAAATATTAATAATAATAGTAACGAACAAACTTAGAAAAAATTAACAAACTAATAAGAAAATAAACTAAATTAAATTGTTTGATATTTACAAATTTAAAAAATCTATATAAAACATTTTACTATTCCTTAAAACGACTTTTGTTTGATTAACGCAGTCGTCCCTCCGAAGTGACTGATCGATTTCGTGATTTTTAGCACTCTTCAGAGCCACATATCGGTAGTAGGGACAACTACGAAAATCAAATCCTTTCCATATATCTCTATATAGAGTTTAAAAATCGTTGTAAGGAAAAGCAAAAACAGCTAGCGACATCTACTGCTAAAAGCAGAGACTGGATAAACCTATCGACAGTCCAAAAAAGGAAGCAGTTATTGGTTTCAAGAACCTATTGCACGCTGTCGATAGGGGGCAGATTAATCAATGCCACGGTGGACATTGCTGCCAATTGAATCCTAAACGCTAGGAGGTCACCTTTTACAGTGGTATCTGAATTAATAAACTAAATTAAATTGTTTGATATTGACAAATTTAAAAAATCTATATAAAACATTTTACTATTCCTTAAAACGACTTTTGTTTGATTAACGCAGTCGTCCCTCCGAAGTGACTGATCGATTTCGTGCTTTTTAGCACTCTTCAGAGCCACATATCGGTAGTAGGGACAACTACGAAAATCAAATCCTTTCCATATATCTCTATATAGAGTTTAAAAATCGTTGTAAGGAAAAGCAAAAACAGCTAGCGACATCTACTGAAACCAATAACTGCTTCCTTTTTTGGACTGTCGATAGGTTTATCCAGTCTCTGCTTTTAGCAGTAGATGTCGCTAGCTGTTTTTGCTTTTCCTTACAACGATTTTTAAACTCTATATAGAGATATATGGAAAGGATTTGATTTTCGTAGTTGTCCCTACTACCGATATGTGGCTCTGAAGAGTGCTAAAAAGCACGAAATCGATCAGTCACTTCGGAGGGACGACTGCGTTAATCAAACAAAAGTCGTTTTAAGGAATAGTAAAATGTTTTAATAAGAAAATATTGTGGCACAATAACAGTTTTAGCTGTTTTTAGGTACAATTTTGGCATAACAATTTGTTCTTTTGGTAATATTAATACGGACCAATACCCAAAAACATAAAATTCAAAATGGCGTAATAAATATGGCCGATTTATTTTTAAAAATTTGCCAAAATTAAAGAAAATGTGGCACAAAACAAACAAAAAATGAGAGATTCAACCCAATCTGTTATGGGTTATTTTTCTTATATACACTACTAATTACTGTAAAAATTTCATGATTTTCTACTGGCCCGTTTTTTAAAATTTCATTTTGAAAAAAAAATATTAAAAAATTGGCAAAATATGAGTTATTTTTCTATTCCATTCATATATTAAGCAAAATTACCCTAAAAAATTATAGATTTACGAACGAAAACTATTTAGTCTCATACATAATTTATTTGAAATATTTAAGAAGAATAATCGCAATAGAAAACATCCAAATTGGTCCCAGAAAACATAAGTAACACAAGTCAGTTTTTTTTGTATAGGGCTATTTTGTGCACCCCTGATTACGAAAAGAATAGTGAAAAAGTTGAAAAAAAAAATTATCGACATTAGGGTGCTTCAATTTTTTTTTAAATGTCCGATTTAGGTAAAGTTTGGCATAAGGGCTTCTTTTGGTAATATTACGGACCATCAATTTTTTTAGTTTGTGCCATATTTTTGTTAATTTTGGCAAAATTAAAAAAAAAAAAATAATCGGCCATAGTTATTTCGCCATTTTGAATGTTAGGTTTTTGGGTATTTGCCAGAATTTATATTGCCAAACTAAGTCTTAATACCAAATTTCAGCTAAATCGGACGTTTGGAAAAAACTTTAAGCACCCTAATCACGAGATATTTTTTTTTAAAGTTTTTTCATTATTTTTTTCCTAAATTACCCTAAAAAATTACAGATTTACGAACGAAAACTATTTAGTCCTATACATCATTTATTTGAAATATTTAAGAAAGAATAATCGCAATAGAAAACATCCAAATTGGTCCCAGAAAACATAAGTAACACAAGTCAGTTTTTTTTGTATAGGGCTATTTTGTGCACCGCTGATTACGAAAAGAATAGTGAAAAAGTTTTAAAAAAAATTATCGACATTAGGGTGGTTCAATTTTTTTTTAAATGTCCGATTTAGGTAAAATTTGGCATAAGGGCTTCTTTTGGTAATATTAATACCGACCATCAATTTTTGTTTGTTTGTGCAATATTTTTGTTAATTTTGGCAAAATTAAAAAAAAAATAATCGGCCATAGTTATTTCGCCATTTTGAATGTAAGGTTTTTGGGTATTTGCCCGCATTTATATTGCCAAACTAAGTCTTAATACCAAATTTCAGCTAAATCGGACTTTTGTAAAAAACTTTAAGCACCCTAATCACGAGATATTTTTTTTTAGATTTTTTATTATTTTTTTCGTAATCAGCGGTGCAAAAAATAGACTTATGCAAAAAAAACTGACTTGTGTCACTTTTTTTTTCTGGGACCAATTTGGATGTTTTCTATTAGGATTTTTCTTTTTTTAATATTTAAAATAAATAGTTTTTCTTCGTAAATTTGTAATTATTTTAGGTTAATTTTGTTTAATATATGAATAAAATAGAAAAATTACTCATATTTAGGCAATTTTTTAATATATTTTTTCAAAATTAAATAAAAAAAAACTGGCCAGTAGAAAATCATGAAATTTTTACAGTAATTAGTAGTATATACACGGTGTATTTGAAATAGCGTAGGAAATTTTAACAGGTGATTCTACATGATAAAATATGACAAAAAGTTCCTATAAATATATGTCTAAAAATGCGTCATAAGGGAGCTACGCCCCTTTGAAAGTGGCTAAAAAAATCGGTTTTTATTTAATAACTCAGGGACCCTTTGAGATATATCAACGAGGTTTTGCACGTCAACTAATCATACCAAGGCCAGTTTTTATGTGTTATTTTCATGTACTTATTTCAACCAGGGGTGTGCGAAACGGGGGGGGGCTTATCAGTTTTTTGTCCCAAACTTTTTTCTGTGTAATTTTTTTGCAATTTTATTTTTGAAATATGATTCCTCAGATCAAAATACATAAAAAAGGTACTCTTGTTGTAATACTGTAGGATTAACCGTTTTCGAGAAAAATTCATTTGAAGGTGAAATTCCACGGTTCGAGGACAAAAAATTAAATACTAAAATGTTTAAAACCAAAATTTTAATGATGCTGGGCGAATGTACATTAAAAACTAAGAAAAAAACCTCATATACAGGTACTTCCAAAAATCAATCTCAATGGAGCTATGGTCTCCTAAATATGCACCATTTTTAAAGTGCTATGGTAGCTTTAAAAGCTTTTTTTCGACCTACATGTATGGACACTTTTTTTCTAAGTTTTTGATGTAGAATAACATTGCATCATTAAAATTTTGGTTTTCGACATTTTAGTATTTAATTTTTCGTCCTCGAACCGTGAAATTTCTACTGGGGGTGGTTGGCATTGTATGTGGCTCTCCTCCCCCTCTTTCATTTTTTTATAAAAAAAGTTATGGGGGATTAAACTTTTAAAAAAAGCGAACAAATCTGAAAGAAAATTCTGATTAACGTTACTTTTTCAGGAAATATTACTTTTATAATAGGAATGAATTCTACCAATTTTGAAAGTAATCCCCCCAAAATCAAAAAAGTTATGTAGGGTAAAACTTTTTAAAAAAATATAAAAAAAGTATTTTTTTTTTAATAAAAAATCCATTTCACGCGCGGAGGTGAAAAATGGGAAAGCTGTTCTACTGGGTAGTGTATTTTTTTCTTAAATTTTAGTCAATAAAATCAATTTAATCTGCATAAATAAGAACGTGCTTTAAAATTTAAACAAAAATCGTATAAAAAAAATTCAAAGTTTATTTTTAAAGACATAAAACCTTGTATTTTACTATTTAAGAAACCATAAACATTATGTTTAATACGACGAAAACCGATTTTTATTCGACTCATAAATATATGATTAAAATAACAAATGATCCACGGACATTTGCACAAATACAAATAAAAATATTAATAGAAAAACGATAAATCGATCTATTAAATTTAAACTGTTAAAATAAATTAAATCATTTGGTTATAAATGGGGTTTAGGTCACATATTGGCCAAATTAGGATAATAGCGAAAAAGTATATTTAAGGCCATAACATGGCATATATTATATATATTACCTTACCTAATGACTCTCGTAAAAACTAAAAAAAATCCTTATGCCATATTTAGGGATCAAAAACATTTAGCTTCATCAATTAATCATTCAATCAATAGGTCAGGATACAATCAGGATACAAGCTAAAAATTTACTGGTTCAGCCTTATTACTTTGACCGCCACGTTCTATTAAAATAAAATGTCCCACACCATATAACTTTTCTACTTTAATCCTATATTGCATAGTGTCACTTTCAAGTAAGGCCGGATTTAGAGCCTTGTAAATTTTAAACTAATCAAAAATTATATATTGCATAGACTTGATCAAGTGTATCTTTTTGAGTTAATCAATGATAAAAAAATTAACTTGGCCGTTTTGAATGCCTTACAAATACAAGGGCGTAGATCTTTTTCTTCTATGGGGGGGGGGTAATACCCAGGGCCGGCATTTCAAGCCTCAAATTTGGCACCCCTAGCAAAAGAAAAAACACCCTAAAATAAAGCTAAAATAAAAATAAAATTCCATCAAGAAAAAAAGCTTGGTCCCTGACGGTTTATACCAAACGTGGCGCCCCTACAAAAAAATTACCCTAAGACAAAAGCTTTATCCCTGACGGTTTCTACCAAACTTGGCGCCCAAAAAAATACCAACAAGAAAAAAAAACTGTGTCCCTGACGGTTTCTACAAAAATTGGCGCCCTGCAAACAAAATTAGCGCCCACGCCTATGGGTAGGCAATTACCCTCATCTACGCCCTTGACAAATATTGGTTTAAAAAGTCATGTTGTGGCTAACCTCTAACTCGGCAAGTATAGTGAATCAATATTATTTTTTTTAATCATTATGTTTTAAAGACCGATAGCCCGTTTTGAATGATTTTTCTTTTGCTAAAATCATGGTATTTTGGCTTTATTTTGCAATGATAATCATTAAAAAAAAATAATTGTTTATACAGAGCAGAAATAAGCGAGAGTATGTTTTCTTAGGTAAAGTTGTCGCATGTCCTGCTTTTGCATCAATTATTTTTTAAATTAGTTTTTTTATGTTTACTATTACTTAAATGAACCGTTTTCAAAGTTGTTGTATTTTTATTTCATCTATTTAATAATTCGTGCAATACAGGGTTAAATAAAATATTTTTTCACAAAAATTTGAAAATTATAAAGGTTTTTGAGATTGCTGAAATTTCATCTGATGATAAAAAATTTCTAACTCCACCCCCTCGGGGATGAATGGGTAAAATTTTTTAAATGTTTTCAATACTTTCGTAAAAATTAGTATATATGGGTTTTAGTTGTCGACGAAACTGAATCTGATAATATTTTTTTTGTAACTTTCCTTCCGGGGGATGGGAGTGAATATTTTTTAATGTTTATAATATTTTTGTGAAAAATGGTATATCGCGGGTTTTAGGGCCGCTGAAACGGTATCAGATAATACAAATTTGCAAACTACACCACCAAGGGGTTGGAGTAACTATTTTCGTGAAAATTTTGTATATTGTGTTTTTAGTGGTCAATAAAACTAAATGTGAGAATATAT
Source organism: Brachypterus glaber (assembly GCA_958510825.1). Taxonomy (NCBI): domain Eukaryota; kingdom Metazoa; phylum Arthropoda; class Insecta; order Coleoptera; family Kateretidae; genus Brachypterus; species Brachypterus glaber. The sequence continues at coordinate 27,708,258 of OY294047.1, forward strand.
ATTTTTTGAATAGTTTCCTAACTCACCCCGGAGGGGCGGGGGTTAATTATTTTTAAATGTTTACAATATTTCCGTGAAAGTAATAGAAGTTTTTGAGGTTGAATCTTATAATAAAAATTTTTCTCCACTTCCTGTGGGGCGGGGGAAGTTTTCGTAAAAATTAGTACCTATATTGGGGTTTTTCACGTTGCTGAAATTAAATCTGAGGAAATGGGAAAGCTTTTTCACTGAACAGTGTATTTTTTAACTATATTTTAAATATGTCAGAAATATTGACTAAATAGCGAGGAAAAAACTGTGTAGAATTTTAAGTGTACAAATTGGAGGAAATTTTTGAGGTAATCTCTCGATGAAATCCAAGAAAATCTCATCATTAACAAACTTGAGACTATAAATACGTAACGCTAGTAGCCAAGACCCCACCTAAAAACTTTCTTGGGTAAAGAAATAAACCGCTTTTTTTGTTTAAAAATAATATAGACCAAAAACCTATTTAAATGTTCTTTTGTTACAGGAAAAGTATTTTCACCGTCGGTCTCTACCCAATCATGATAACTTCTTGATAATTCCCTAAACAATGTCCATAATGGCAGATAAAGCAGTTTCCACTGAAGATCTTTGCTCCGGGTCTCCGCCTCAGAGTTCTACAGCCCAAGGAGTGGCAAGATTGGAGGCCATACTTAAAACATTGGTAGAAAATAAGGTAGAATCCCTAAAAGACGAAAGCCGTAGGACTCAAAGCTTGCAGTGTAGTCCTAGAAAGATTTTAAACCGGTTAAGGCTTACTTCTAGTCCTGCGATTGGAACGAAATATGGGAACGGAAACCGGAATGGGACCTCGACCGGAAACAAAAACGGAAACGGAAACGGAAATGGTGGAAGTGAGAAAGGTACTCTTCGTAGAAAAAGAAAAATGAAGAATTCTGATCATTTTAGGGAGCATAAACAACCAAGGAGGCAGCGTAAGTAAAAATTACATTTTTCAATTCCAAAAATCATTCAGTCCCCCAAGCCGGACAGCTATAAGATCAAAGTTAATAAGAAGGGGTTGCAAAGCGAATAAACGACTAAGTTTTGAATAAATCCTAGAACAGAACAAGGGGGTGTTAAAGTAAGAAGTGACTTTTTTAGTACCATAACAGAACTTTTATGAAAATAAATCAGATTGAATTTTTATATTTGACTAATGAATTTATGTTAGTTTTTAGTACTTTAGTACCAAAGTGAATCAATTTCCCAATCTAAGAATAATTATAATTTTATTATTTTTATTTTTTTTAAAGCCGACATTAATAGAATGTGATGCCTTCCTATTGTACTTATTTGAGTACAATAAGATTAGCATGCATTTGTTTATTTGTTTAACCTCGTACTATTCTACTTAATTAAGCATCCCCTAAGTCCAGGACTTGTGTGGGCTAGTAGTAGAGGGAACCACCGGCTTATACTGACTTTCGAACCAGTTTCTAGGGATTGTCCGTTTCACTTATCGCCTTCGCCAAATTTCAATTATTAATTAACTGAAAAAGGCAAATCGGCGCCAGTGAGAATCGAACTCACGATAGTAGACTTGCTATACATACGCGCTAGCCACTACGCTATGCCTCCCATAATATAAGAGACAATGAGCTAATTCGGTACTTAGTATCTATCAAGTAAAATAATATTACCCTGCAGGTATAGTCTACTTAACCAAGGTTGATAAATTGATAAAACTTACAAGGTTCAATGGTCCGACGCGTCGGACACATATCTCGTACGTCGCGACGTACGAGATGTGTGTGCGTAGTCTTGTATCTCACTCAGACGCTTGGTGTAATGTTGCAGTATTCACTACACTCGTTACGTCACTAAAACGGGGGTAGGGGTCTTTAGAGCGTAGTCCATTACCGCGACACTGTTAGCTCGCCACCGTTATCTCGCAAGGACTTTACCGCGCATGGGCTTTACACCGCATGGACTTTACACCGCATGAACTTTACCACGCTTAGACTTTACCGCGAAGGCCATTACCGCGAGGGGGTCAATCCCGCTCATGGACTTTACCGCCCATAGTTATTCTAATTTTTTTTGCAGAAAAAAAAAATAAAATAAAAAATAAATAAAATATTTTGTAGAAAACAAACATGATATAGCTGCTGGGTCCGGGTTTTTGGTTTGACTAGTTTCCTTTAAAACATTTCCGTCCGAAGTATGCAAATAACCCTTGCAACAAAGCAAGTCGTAATTTACACACTTCCAATTTTTTTAATTTTTAACAGTCTTTTCATTATTTCTATCGATATGACGATTCGTACTAAACTGATTATACTAATCAGCGATTTATACAAATTAATTGATATAAATTTAAAAAAAAAAACACATAAATAACTCAAACACAGATGTATGGGTACATTTAGGAAACTTTCCACATTATCAATAAAGATACAAACCAAAACCAAAACTAACCAAACCAAACTGCTATCAATCCCACGGAAAAACCCTTATATAAAATTAAAATAATGTATCAAAAATGGCGCTGTAAACGATTTTCTCTGTAAAAGTCATACGCGGTAAAGACCGTTCGCGGTAATGGACTGCGGGTTAATAGCCTTCGCGGTAAAGGTCATGTTCGGTAATGGCTTGTCGCGGTAATGGCGATCGCGGTAATGAACTGCGCGGTAATGGTCTTCGCGGTAATTTTTTCGCTGTAAAGTCCGGTGCCCCTAAAAGACATTACCTCACTCCTCGTCCGTAGAAATTGTGTATATGACTAAAGGCCTATCCAGAAGCTTGCATAAGAACATAAAACATAAGAATGCGATGCCGAAGCCAATCACGGCATCGCATTGTTATGTTTTATGTTCTTATGCGAGCCTGTGAATAGGCACTTACTTGTTATAAAGTGTATAACAAATACTTATGTCATTTTAGAGTTTAGTTATTTTAATAATTATAAATTTAATATGTATATTCTCTCGTTCTAATTATGTAATAATTAAAATAATTCTTGGTTTATAGAACTGCGTTTAAATTTATAAAAACAAAATTTCCCAACGTTTCGCCAATTATTGAATTGGCATCTTCAGGGGATAAATACAACAAATTAAAAATAAGGTAAATTGAGGTGTTAAGGAAAAGTATTAAGTTTGAGATGTGGAAGTGTAAGGCGTAAGTTAAAATGTACAATTTTTAACTAGGTGGCGTATATGAAATTCTTTAGATGAAAGAAAACAAATATGCCCATACACTTATGCATGAAAATATCCATCTTGTAAGCCAATAATATTCTTCATTTTGTTTTTATAAATTTAAACGCAGTTCTATAAATCAAGAATTATTTTAATTATAAATTTAATGTTCCATATTACCTAAATAAATAGACAATATTTGAGTTTAATCATTTTATATCAGTATAAAATCTTAATTGAAAATGTTTAGCAATATAATAGTCTCTTTAGAGAGAGGGAGAAAGAGATAACTAATGTAGAATTTAATAATGTATTTAATAGTTTAATAATGTATTTAACAATTTAGCGCTCTTAGGAGGATTTTCTGTGCCGAGAACGTAATTATGATTTTATTAGGTTTTCTGATTGAAACCTTCAAACTGGTTTTAAGACCTAATCATCAGGTTAAATCTTGAAACAATTTTTTTTAATTATAAATATACAGAAAAGAAGAATTACAGGGAGAGATTTATTGAAACTAGTAAATTCGGATCAGAATGACTTAATTTTAGGTACTCAGCCATTCCACAGAATTCGAAACCAAGGTGCAAAATTTAAAATTGTTTATATGCCATACTTTTATTATGAAATATAATTATTGAGGTTTAAATTTTATATATCTTATTTAAAATTAATATATTTTTCATTAATAGCTCAATAAAATTATATTTTACACAGCATTAACGCACCCTAACAAAATTAATCAAAATTAATCAATATCCAATCGAAATACTTTTTTACGAAATTAAGTTACAGTTCGTTGCAAACCGGCCAAACAAGAATTTCCAGTTATAATTAATGTTTTCTATTTAAGTAGTGTTGAATTTGACTGTTAAAAGAGTTTTTTGATTCAAATTGTAGTTGTTGTAGTTGAGATACATTAGAAAATAAAAGGTGAAAATTTTGTAGCGTCCGTCATGTAAAAAAAGACGTACCAGATAATGTTTGAATCGATCACAATTTATCTGTGTACTAGTACTAAATTCATAGGTACAATTTTTGATCAAAGTTTAAAATGGAATTCTCAAATACAAAGTGTGTGTTACAAATTAAAACTTTTTTTGCTGTTGTTCAGATGAAAACATGCGTATTATTCTTTTTCTTATTCTCACATATCTTACAACATAAAGAGTCAGGGTTGGGGAAAAGATAATGAAAGGTTACTAATACCTACCTACCTATGAAGCTTTCTTAATTCCACTTAAACTTTGATCAAAAGCAAATAAATAATAAAAAGTTTTGAATGGACAAAGCTTTATTTGCAAACAGGTAAAAATGCAACTCAAAAAATATATACAAAATCATAAAAAAATATAGAAATGAAATAAATTATAGTAACATTACAGAGTTTTAATGTTTTTTTTTTTAAGTCATTTGGTCATTTCCACTTATTTTGGGTAGTTAATTTGGGATTAATTTAAGTTGTCCAAAAAGGTATTTATTTTCATTTAGTTATAAAACATGTCTCTTATTCCCCCGTTAATCTGCGTCATTTGACGCAATAATAAACATGGAAATTTATTTGTAAGCAGCTATTCCTCTTGCTAAAAAAAAATAAAACCCAGTAATTCTAATCATCTATGTCTAAACTGCAAATTACGTCACATCTCTTAACAACAGTGTCGACCACATTAATGTTATTTTGTCTAATGTCTCTTATATCCCTGTCTCTTATTAACCCTCTCTCCCCTACGCAAAATTTCCTGAAAATCCGGTTATTTTTTCCAACCTTAACTACCGTTATAGTTTTCAACACTTTCAACGACTTTTTAACATTTTGATAATTAAGGGCGCAAGGCGTTTCTCGCATTTTTCCCTTGTTCTTTGATCTTAATTACCTTGTTCTTTGATCTTAATTACCGCCAAAACTTCAGCAAAATCCAGTATTTTTTCCCAACCTTTAGTAACATTATATTTTCCAAAACTATTAATAAAAAATTTACAATGTTTTTTTTTTTTAACTTAAGTAAGATTTCAGACATCTATTAGATTCATATTATCTTATCAACCCAATATCAACTTTAACTAATAACTTTATATGGAATCACCAAGCCAAAAATAATTGTTTTATTCCACGAAAATATTAAGTTTATATTATAATCTCCAAAGAGCTAACGACTGTTTTTCCAATTTCAATTTTTTATTTTTACAATTTTATTTTATTATTTTTCCAAACTTTAGGTACTCCCTAATAAGCAGGAGAACTCCTTTACCAATTTTCAGCTTGAAAGAAAGCCACTCTTAAAAAACTTTTATCCGAATGTCAGTTCTTCTAAAAAAAAATACTCAGAATATGCCTCATTGTCACTGGCCACGAGTAACACCATAATTTACAGAGATATCAATATACGGTATGTCACATTCCTCTCCTGAAAACAGAAATCATATTCCATTATGGCTATAAAAGCATGGCATTCACCCAAGGCAATCATGAACACCCAAATCCCTCATCTCTTTTTTTTATCAAGAAATACTCACTACCAACAAATAGTTATTTATAATACAAGGGCGAAAAGTTAAGTTTTTTTCGATTTAATAGGTTTTTAGAAGCCGAGGGTCGGCAGATGGGGCCGGCCCGAGGGTAATAAACCTTTGAATTTTAAATTTTTGCTCGTTATTACAATATTACAATATTTTTTATTCGATTCTTACTTATTATAATAAATTATTAAAATATGCTTAATTTTAAATTGCAAACAATATTTATTTTTACTGTCTTAATACTTATCTATAGAGATCGGATTTTAGCGAGTCGTGACGTCAAAATCCATAGCCGGGTACAACAAATTAATAATAATTTTATAAAAATGTTTTATAAGCTATTAAACTACTACATTTACAAAGAAAAGTGTATAAATATTATGAAAATCCCCTAATGTTTTTATTTAAGTAAAAGAAAGTTAAAAAAAACAACAGATCCGAAAATTATGATTTAGTTGGACTTTTAAATAATTCAAATTTTATTTAATAATATTGTAACATGGTGGCTGGGTATTAATTTTATCAAGTTAAAAAAAAAATCTGCCTGGCCAATCCTTTTCTATTCGCAATAACAGCTCACTCAACTTGTGAAAAATGTTTTTAAAAAATTCTTCAAAATTATTATTTTTACTCAAATCTTTAGTTTTTCATATTATAAATAAAATACAAAATTACACAACTAAAACATAATATTATAAATAAAATATAAATTGTAACGACATAAATCGTCACTTTGTAATATAGCAAGGGTTAATTAAACTATTCGTTTACTTACGTTATAATTTATGTTTATTTTGTATATAAATAGTTACGTACGTACAGAACTATTTTGTATCTGGGACTATTTTGTAGCAGGAACTGAATTCTAACCATATAAGTCTCTATTCCATAGTTCTACCTGAAAATAACATAAAGAAAACATAATTAGAATATGATTTTTAATAATAAAGAATCATATGACTTATTTCTCTATAGTGCATTTGTCTATGGACTTACCTGGTTTTTATATGTTTCAGAGTCTATTGAGGGTTGGATTTCACTGGCTTTCATCTGTAGCTTGTTTCTCCTGGAAAGTTTCATATGTTTATTGCTTCGGGATAATCCAGAATTTGTTGAAAATAGTTTGCTGGAACTGCTCACTTAGATTCAGTATTTTGTTTATACTTAGTTCACAGGACACTTAGTATTCTGTTCGTATTTTTATTAGTTTTGCTGATAAACAATAAGTATTGTTTATATTTGTTTCTTAGAGTAATATTTTGAGGTTAGATATCACTAATACGGATTTATTAGGAAACATTCTTTTAATTAGTTATTATTTTTGGTGTCGTTTCAGTTACCTTTATTAGGAATCCTATACGGTAAAACTGTAGTTGATAATGACTTACATAGATGTCGCTAATAGTTCAGAAATAGGATTTTATTTACCTGAAGGGTTCATACCGGTTGATAAGGTCGATTTTCCTCCTTCTAGAAGCAACCTTGATACAAAATGGTGTCATTTTGACGAGTGTTTATTTTCTGTAATCATCGAAGTAATCCTTCATGTATTTTTATTTAAAGTTAGTGAAAATGAATATTTAAACAATGCGGAAGATATTATAACTGTTATTTTATACAATTATGCATTTATAACGTTTCGATGGACATCGAAGACTTAGAATGACATGTAAGTTAAGTTTTTCTGTTTCTTAGAATATTTCTGAGATATAATTATTGTTTTAGCACCATTAATTAAGCACAATCACTAGACCATTAATTAATTACCATTTCTATACCATTAATATGGAATTACATTAATTTAAGTTGAAGTTTATTTTGGTATATTTGATATACAAGTTCTCCGCATGGAGTGATGTTCTGTTGGAACATGGTTCTGTATTTTTCGGCATAGATAAATTCTATATGACCGTCTAGCAGACAATTTTATATTGGACATAATTTTCAAAAGCATATTTAATCCCGGACAACATTTTCAATCGTACATTTTATCCTGGAAGATAATTTTTCCAAAGTAGATGGGACAGCCTATATTTTTTTTTCTTTCATTTGAGAAATGAATTCATCAGCATAGGGGAGACTTGCACAGATGGAGACGATGGAATTCATACCTCATGGATTTTGCAGAAACCAGCTAAGTACTCATTCTGAAAACTTTTGAAAGCAATATTTCATATTTTTAAATTCTTTTATTTCAATATTCTTATAACTGTAAACTTTATCAGATCTGATATAGTATTGATTAATACTATATGCCCTTCTGGCTTTTGTTCATTTTTAGGTACTTATTTTTTTTTTAAACATTTAATCTCATTTATTAATTATTAAATATCATACTTTTGATTAAATGATTTCTAATTTAAGCATGACTTTTATACACTGCAAGAAATGATTGTTGTTTACATACATTTCTTGGTGCTTGCTGAACTTCATGTTTTCTTTATACATTTAAGTCGAATGATTTCTGAATTTAGTAATTTTTATTAAGATTTCTTTAATTATATCTTAATATAATTACACATATTTTTCTAGATATATTAATACATTACTTGATGTGCTTTCATTAAGTTTATTTATAATAAATTTCTCAAATGAATTATCTTATTTTATTTAGGGGTTATATTTTCTCAAACTGAAAAGCTTAAGTATTTACACTAGGTTGTTACTTACCTAAAGGAGTAAAAGCTAAAGTAACTGGCGCCCCTAACAACATTAATCAATTCTTTCTATTTTTCCCTTGCCCATACCCATTGCTCCGCTGTCAAAACTAGCCGTTGGCAGTGAACGTATTAATTACGGTACACTAATATTGGCGCCCAAGAACGTGGTATTTGGATAGATAGAACACTTGTTTTTTTAATTTTACTCCATTTTTCTCAGTGTATTTTTTGTAAAAATCTAAAGCTTATTTTTTTTTCAGTGTAACTTAAAGTTCATTTTGAGAAAAACTACATATAACTGTTGAATAAAATATTTTTTGTTGAAAATTAAGTCAAATTAGAGTTAATCTGATAAGATATATCAGATATGTGTTTTTTATGTTTTTTCTGAATTTTATGGAATAACATGGAATAGAGAAATTTTGGCGTGGGTTCAGTTTTTCTAGAAATTATCTTTTATTTAATAGAAATAAATGGATAATAGGGTATTTATTTATGCGAAGGATATGAATAAATATTAGCTAATTTTGTAGTTTTGGAGACTATTTATAATTATTAATTTGTCCAATTGAGATAAATAATAATTTAGTATTTTTTTGACATATTTGGGAAATTTTCCAAAGTATGCAAAAACTTTGTTGAACAGTGTACACAAAAAAAAAAATAATTTGTGGTACAGTATAAATATTTTATTATAAAATAAATATTTTGAGTAAATTGAATTTAAATTTTGAAAATAAATATTCAAAATGGACGATTTAGATAAAATGGAAATTAGATTTTTGACTGCAGAAATGGTAAATTATGAACTTCGTATAAGACATTTAACAGCAAAAAATAATAGAGCATCTAGAATTAAAGTTTTAGGTAGAGCCATAGCTAGGGAAGATCCTAAAGTAAAATATGTAGATCCGACTTTTAATTTTAACAGTGAAGTGGAAAATATTAATAGAATTTTAGATAGTATATCTTCAGAAATTGTAGAATATCATGGTGATTATAGTTTAGCTGATTTAAGAAAATTAAAAACTTATTTAGTACATGTAACAAATCGTCTGCAACGTTTTCCTGAAGTAGAAGAAAATAAAGTTAGACGTATTCAATTATTAGAAATAACAAAAGCAACTTGTTTAGAAATAGAAGCAGATATTTTAGATCTTTATGAAAAATCTGGTAAAAATTCAGATCTTACTCAAGTAAATAATAATATTTCATTACATAATAGTACACAGTTTAGTCCTAATGTTTCTAGTAAAAAAGATAATGATTATTTAAAATCAGTACCAGTTTATAAATGGAATATTAATTTTGATGGAAAGTCTAATGTTTTAAATTTTATTGAGCAAGTTGAATATATGAAAATAAGTAGAAATGTTACAGACGAAATGTTATTTAAATCCGCATATGACTTATTCAAAGAACCAGCATTGTCATGGTTTCTCTCAATTAAAGATAATTTAAATTCGTGGTCTCAAATAATTCAAGCATTAAAAAAAGATTTTCTTCCAGCTAACATAGATGATAGAACATGGGATGATATCCGTTCTAGATATCAAAATCCCGATGAATCTATCGCAATTTTTATAGGTGCTATGGAAACCTTGTTTAAACGTTTAATTCATGCTGCAAGTTTATATACTAGACTTAAGACGATTAGAGAAAGAATATTACCACATTATTTTACACCATTATCACTTATAGAAATAAATGATTTAGAAGATTTAAAAGACAGTTGTAAAAGAATAGATGAAGCTTATCAATTAAAACAAAAGAGCATAGCAGGTAAAAGTGTGGCAAAAAATAAAGCAGTTAATAAAGTAAATGTCCTAAGTTCGGATATAAATCAAAATTTTAGTAGTAAATGTAATTGTAGTCATAATACCACAGTGTCCAAACTTACCCCATCTTCCTCTACTCGTCAAAGTTCAGTATGTAATAGTAGTCAAGTTTCTCAAATTAGTCAAAGTACCAATCAAAGCTTTAATAATACACAGAATAGTAGTAATAGTAGTAATAATAAAAGTAGACAAGTAATTTGTTATAACTGTAACCAACCAAATCATATTTTTAGCAAATGTTTAGCTAAAAGAACAAAGTTTTGTTATAAATGTGGATATAAAGATGTAGTTTTTAAAAATTGCCCTTCCTGTACAAAAAACTAAATAGGAAAGTGGATGATTTTAGTCGGCATTCACTTAATAAAAAGGCTAAAAATAATAATGACAGTCAGATAAAAAAGGATAACAAAACTACTTTTTGTAAAAACATTTATTATAATAAAAATAATATCAATTCTTTACAAAAATCAAGTATAACAGAAACAAATAAACGATTTTATTTGAATGAATGGAAAGATTGGTTGGATAAAGTTAAAAATTTTTATAAACCGTATAGTTTGTCTGTAATTAATAAAAGTTCTTTTATTAAATTACCTAGAGATAACCGTCCATATATTAAAGTAAATATTTTTGATAGAAATATAACAGCTTTGATTGATACAGGTGCAAATTGTTCAGTGGCTGGTGGTCACGCGATTAAAATTTTAGAAAAATTTAATTTAAAAATTGATAAATGTCTTATACCGCATGTTACTACAGCTGATAAATCTAAACAGTTAGTAACTGGTGTTGTTTATTTACCTATTAAAGTAGATAATGAAGTTAAGATTTTACAAGTCTTGGTTGTTCCTTCTTTGGAAACAAATTTTATTTTTGGTGTGAATTTTTTACAATTGTTTTCTATGACTCTGGATTTTTCTGATGAATCTTGGAATAATAAAATTAATAATTTGAATGTGATCAGTAATAACAGTGATAGTCAGGATATAAATAAAGATAATTCAGTAGGCTTATGTGACTTGACAGACGAACAGAAAAAGATAGCAGATAAATTTGTTAGTTTATTTAAAGAATTATATAGCGAAAAAATAGGTAGAACCAATTTAATAGAACATGATATAGATACAGGAAATAATAAACCTTTTAAAATGCGTCAATATCCTTTGTCACCTTATTTAATAGAAATTTTACATAAAGAGTTAGATAAAATGTTAAAAGATGATATAGTTTCACCATCTTATTCTGATTTTAATTCACCAGTTTTATTAGTAAAAAAAGCTAATGGTACATACCGTTTTTGTTTTGATGGACGTAAATTAAATTCTATTACAAAAGGTGATTCACATCCTTTACCAAGGATAGACTCCATTTTAAGTTTATTAGGCGATGCAAAATATATATCAAGTATAGATTTAAAAAATGCTTTTTGGCAGATTCCACTTACAAAAACTGCTAAAGAAAAAACTGCATTTTCCGTACCTGGTAGGGGACTATTTGAATTTAATGTAATGTGTTATGGACTCAAAAATGGAACACAAAGTCAGCAAAGATTAATGGATAAACTTTTTCCTTTCTCCTTTTATCCAAATATATTTGTTTATATTGACGACATTATAATAGTATCAAAAACATTTGAGGAACATATTAAATTACTTCAAATAGTACATGAAAAATTAAAATCTGCTAATCTTACAATAAATTTTGAAAAAAGTAATTTTTTTAGAAAATCACTTAAGTATTTAGGTTTTGTAATTGATAATTTTGGTTTAAGAACCGATCCGCAAAAAGTAGAAGCAATAATAAACTATCCTAGACCAACAAATAGTACAGAGATAAAACGATTTTTAGGTGTAGCTTCGTGGTATCGTAGATTTGTTAGGAATTTTTCAACAATTGTTAGTCCATTAAATTCACTTTTAAAGGGCAAAGGTAAAAAACAAGCCATTAGTTGGAATACTGATGCAGAAAAAGCTTTTTTATTGTTGAAGGAATCTTTAATAAATGCTCCAGCTTTAGCAAGTCCCAATTTTTCTTTATCATTTGTTATACAATGTGATGCTTCTTTAGTTGGCCTCGGTTCCATATTAACACAAACGCAAGATGGTCAAGAAAAAGTAATAGCTTATGCTAGTAGAGCTTTAACACGTAGTGAAATAAAATATTCTGTAGGTGAAAAGGAATGTTTAGCTGTTTTGTTTGCTATAGATAGGTTTAGACCATATATTGAAGGTGTTAAATTCACAGTAATTACAGATCATTCTTCATTAAAATATTTGAGTAATATGAAAGATCCCTCTGGTCGCTTGGCTAGATGGTCATTAAAATTACAGCAATATGATATGGATATTGTATATCGTAGAGGTAAATTAAATGTAGTAGCTGATGGGTTATCCAGAGCTTTTGATAGAATAGAACCAGAAAAATCAATTTTTCCAGATGTAAATTTAATTAATTTTAATGTAAATGATTATAATAGTGATAAATATTATATTCAGTTGAGGGAAAAAATTGTTAAGAGTCCAGATTCATATCCGCAATTTAAAGTTATTGATGATAATATTTATAAGTTTTTATTTATTTATTTATTTAGATACACCACCCAACAGCCGAGGCCAATTACAGGGTGGGAAATATATACAATATAATATACACATATATATATATATACAAATACAGAAACATTATAATACTTAGAGTTAAGACTTAAACATTAAAATACTGCAAGAAAAAAAATAAAAATGAAAGAAAGAACAGGAATAGTACTAACTTAAAATTAACCTTTTAATTGCAGTTAGGCTAGTACTGAATATGTCAAGACTATCTTGCAGGGAATCGCAGGTACTACATATAAAATAAATTGGGGAGGATTTCAATACATTTGTCCTAGGAGTTCTTAGATAAAAAGTTAAATTATCACGAGCTCCTACTCTTGGTACATGTATTGGTATTTTATCTAATATATCTGGGCAGTTTATACCAAAGTGCAAAATTTTAAATAAAAATGTAAGGCCTAATCTTTTTCTCCTGTTTTCAAGTGAGTCGAAGCCAAATCTATTAAGCAGTTCGGTGTGTGGATACCTAATGGGAGGGTAAACGCCATCTACCTTAAACTTTAAAAACTTTAAGAACCTCCGTTGAATTCCTTCCAAGTGATCGGCATGTGTCATATAACCTGGGTTCATACCGACCAAGACAAAAGTAAAAAGTAATATTATAGAGTGGAAATTGTTAGTGCCTCAAAAATGTCGTAAACAAGTTCTAAAAGAATGTCATGACGATGTATTAGCTTCTCATATGGGATTTTTTAAAACTTTTCATAGAATTTCAGAAACATATTTTTGGCCAAAAATGCGTAAAGATATTTTAAAGTATGTAAGATGTTGTAATATTTGTCAATCACAAAAAGTTAGTAATTCTGCACGTTTTGGATTGATGGGTCGTGAAAAAGAAGTAAATTATCCGTGGCAAGTTATTTCATGCGATTTGCAGGGACCATTTCCCAGAAGTTCTAAAGGTTTTTGTTATCTTTTAGTTGTGTCAGACTGGTTTACAAAGTATACATTATTACATCCTTTAAGGGAAGCTACTGCAAATGCAATATGTAAATTCATTGAGAATGAAGTTTTTTTAGTTTACGGAGTCTGTCAATTTTTAATTGTCGATAATGGAAAACAATTTGCTGGTAAAGTTTTTAAAAAATTAGCAGATGAATATAATGTACAGAAAATTTGGTTTAATGCACTTTACCATAGTCAAAATAATCCGACGGAAAGGCAACATCGCACAATTTCTACTGCTATAAGATCATATATAAAAGATAATCAAAAAGAATGGTGTAAAAATTTAGCAAAAATAGGTCTAGCTTTACGAACGTCTGTAAATGAAGTTACGGGGTATACGCCGGCATTTCTTAATTTTGGGAGGAATGTACCTATCACAGGAACTTATTATGGCAAAATGACATCGACTGATGGTGTTAAATTAGAACCTTGTGACAGAGACTCGTATAGCCAAGACTTGGGAAATCTTAAAGAGATTTTTGTTGATGTAAAGAAATATTTACATGAAGCTTATGAACGTAATAAGCGTACTTATGATTTGCGCAAGCGTGAAGTAAATTTTGATATAGGTGAAAAAGTTTGGAGACGAAACAAAGTACTCTCAGATGCTAGTAAAAGTTTTGCTGCAAAACTTGCTCCAAAGTACATACTTTGCAAAGTTGTTGCGAAAAAGTCAAAGTTAGTGTATATTTTGGAAAATGCAGATGGTCATAGAGGCGACTGGCATGTTAAAGATCTAAAGAAATATTTTGGATCAAATAGTGACATTTCAGTTGGCTAGCTTTTATTAAATAAGAATATATTCTTAGTATCATTCGGAATGATATTTAAAAAAATATCAATGTATTGAAAATATTTAAAGGGTACCCAAAACTTTTGTATATAGTAAAAAAAAAAATATATAAATATATTTTTTGTAGAAGAGAATTCTGGTGCACACAGTCAAGTTTTATTTCTATTTTTTTTTTTATCTTGATAAAACTTAGCTAAAAAGAAAAACAAAATTGATTATGACAATTACCTGATTATGACAATTACCTGATTATGACAATTACCTGTTTATGACACACACCGATAAAGTCCCAAAATTATGTTCTACATAAGAGTAGGCGGATGATACACGTAGTTATCAAGCTTAGCTATTGTTAATTATCAAGTAGTATTTCAAATGATTTACATAAAGTATTGTATTTTTTGTTGATTTATTAAATAAAATATAGTATATATTTTAGCTATTTAAGTTAAATAGTTTTAGAGTTTGGTATAAAAATATTTTTTGTATATTAAATATTTTTATTATTTTTGGAGGGGGCATGTGTAACGACATAAATCGTCACTTTGTAATATAGCAAGGGTTAATTAAACTATTCGTTTACTTACGTTATAATTTATGTTTATTTTGTATATAAATAGTTACGTACGTACAGAACTATTTTGTATCTGGGACTATTTTGTAGCAGGAACTGAATTCTAACCATATAAGTCTCTATTCCATAGTTCTACCTGAAAATAACATAAAGAAAACATAATTAGAATATGATTTTTAATAATAAAGAATCATATGACTTATTTCTCTATAGTGCATTTGTCTATGGACTTACCTGGTTTTTATATGTTTCAGAGTCTATTGAGGGTTGGATTTCACTGGCTTTCATCTGTAGCTTGTTTCTCCTGGAAAGTTTCATATGTTTATTGCTTCGGGATAATCCAGAATTTGTTGAAAATAGTTTGCTGGAACTGCTCACTTAGATTCAGTATTTTGTTTATACTTAGTTCACAGGACACTTAGTATTCTGTTCGTATTTTTATTAGTTTTGCTGATAAACAATAAGTATTGTTTATATTTGTTTCTTAGAGTAATATTTTGAGGTTAGATATCACTAATACGGATTTATTAGGAAACATTCTTTTAATTAGTTATTATTTTTGGTGTCGTTTCAGTTACCTTTATTAGGAATCCTATACGGTAAAACTGTAGTTGATAATGACTTACATAGATGTCGCTAATAGTTCAGAAATAGGATTTTATTTACCTGAAGGGTTCATACCGGTTGATAGGGTCGATTTTCCTCCTTCTAGAAGCAACCTTGATACAAAATGGTGTCATTTTGATGAGTGTTTATTTTCTGTAATCATCGAAGTAATCCTTCATGTATTTTTATTTAAAGTTAGTGAAAATGAATATTTAAACAATGCGGAAGATATTATAACTGTTATTTTATACAATTATGCATTTATAACGTTTCGATGGACATCGAAGACTTAGAATGACATGTAAGTTAAGTTTTTCTGTTTCTTAGAATATTTCTGAGATATAATTATTGTTTTAGCACCATTAATTAAGCACAATCACTAGACCATTAATTAATTACCATTTCTATACCATTAATATGGAATTACATTAATTTAAGTTGAAGTTTATTTTGGTATATTTGATATACAAGTTCTCCGCATGGAGTGATGTTCTGTTGGAACATGGTTCTGTATTTTTCGGCATAGATAAATTCTATATGACCGTCTAGCAGACAATTTTATATTGGACATAATTTTCAAAAGCATATTTAATCCCGGACAACATTTTCAATCGTACATTTTATCCTGGAAGATAATTTTTCCAAAGTAGATGGGACAGCCTATATTTTTTTTTCTTTCATTTGAGAAATGAATTCATCAGCATAGGGGAGACTTGCACAGATGGAGACGATGGAATTCATACCTCATGGATTTTGCAGAAACCAGCTAAGTACTCATTCTGAAAACTTTTGAAAGCAATATTTCATATTTTTAAATTCTTTTATTTCAATATTCTTATAACTGTAAACTTTATCAGATCTGATATAGTATTGATTAATACTATATGCCCTTCTGGCTTTTGTTCATTTTTAGGTACTTATTTTTTTTTTAAACATTTAATCTCATTTATTAATTATTAAATATCATACTTTTGATTAAATGATTTCTAATTTAAGCATGACTTTTATACACTGCAAGAAATGATTGTTGTTTACATACATTTCTTGGTGCTTGCTGAACTTCATGTTTTCTTTATACATTTAAGTCGAATGATTTCTGAATTTAGTAATTTTTATTAAGATTTCTTTAATTATATCTTAATATAATTACACATATTTTTCTAGATATATTAATACATTACTTGATGTGCTTTCATTAAGTTTATTTATAATAAATTTCTCAAATGAATTATCTTATTTTATTTAGGGGTTATATTTTCTCAAACTGAAAAGCTTAAGTATTTACACTAGGTTGTTACTTACCTAAAGGAGTAAAAGCTAAAGTAACTGGCGCCCCTAACAACATTAATCAATTCTTTCTATTTTTCCCTTGCCCATACCCATTGCTCCGCTGTCAAAACTAGCCGTTGGCAGTGAACGTATTAATTACGGTACAAAATAAAATACAAAATTGCACAACTAAAACATATAGTATTTGTAGAAAAAAAAAACTACCGACGAAATCTTTTTGTGTTTTATTCAATTTGTGAAGAGGTGGAATCTATTTGAACTCGTTTAACGTTTAATATATAAATGTACTCTGCAGAGATCTAAAAGCTCTAAACTTGTTTCCATATGCGTGCGACGAAATAAGTGAGATGTAAGATCAAGCGTGTACCATGTACGTTATTTTATTGGTTAGAATCACGCGCATGCGGAATAGTATATTCTATAACTAGTATGGAATAGACAATATTCCGCGCGAGCAACAAGTTTGTCATACGAGCCGGAATGACTATTTCATACGTGTTGTAGACTATACTTTTTCTTCGACTGCAAATATAAAACACTGTATGGCTTTAAACTGTGGACAAGGTTAAAAACAATGTTTTTTGTGACTCGACATTGCAAATGCAACAAAACACATATTTTTAAATAAAGCAATTAATGTTATTTAATAATTTTATCAAATCAGTACCTAAAAAAGATTTTTATTTAATTATAGCACTTATTTACAAATTATAATGCAAAAATTGAAGGTTATGTCAGATTGTTTTGACAGATATCAGGTTTAAATATTTAACAATAGATGGAGCAGTTTTAATTTTTTCAACTAAATTGATAAAAAACTGGTAAAATATTAAGAAAAACTAATACACTTTATGTAATTTTAACGCAAAACTTTAAATTGCATTAAATTATTCAATATTTCATGGTAAAATATATATATTTTTGATAATTTTGCTACAGTTTTCTTTACCGTTTTATAAACAAGAGATGGCACTACATGTGCTCATTCTAACTCTTGATACGGAATATTCATACCGTAACTAGAGCTAGAATGGATTCGTTCTGTGTTTGAAAAGTGTGTGTATTTGCTTACATTCTAAAGCAGTCGTAGACAAACAAGGTTTTTATTGCTAGTAAATTGAGTCATTTCGTTTGACTTAACAGTGCGAATTAATTTCTTTTTTTGCTCTAACTTTTTCATTTTTAATATACCTATTGGGCCTAATCTAATATTCATTTGTCACCGTTTATTTTATTAGTTAAATCCCTTAATAAAATGTTCGTAAAACCATTACTTACTACGGTTAAATCGTGGATTGAAGATTATTCAGAACTAGAGTTTGACGGCAATATTTTACACTGCATATTTTGTAAAAAAGACTTAACCTGGGAAAGAGAAACTAATATTTTAAGACATGTGAATACAAAAACCCATAAAGGAAATAAACAAGGAAAATTTAATATTTAAAGTAAGTAAAAAGATACAAAATTAATTTTAATCACAAGTTATATGATTACGATTGACCAGGCAGATTTTTTTTAACTTGGTAAAAGTAATACCCAGCCACCATGCCACAATACTATAAAATTAAATTTGGATTATTAAAGAGCCCAATTAAATCGCAATTTTCAGAATTGTTATTTTCTATATTTTCTTTTACTTAAATAAAACTTTATGGGATTTTCTTCCTATTTATATAATTTCCCTTGGTAATGTAGTAGTTTGGCAACATATTAAACATTTTTATAAAATTAATATGATTTTTTTAACTTATTGTACCCGGCTATGCATTTTGACGTCACGACTCGCTAAAATCCGATGTCTACTTATCTAGTTATCCATGACAAATTACTATACAATCAAATCGCTAAAAAAACAATTGAATCGTTTTTTTAGCGTGTGGTTTTATTTTCAAATTAAAAAGCTTGGTAATTCATTTCTGTTAAAATGTGTCTGTTATGAAAACAATAATACTTCTGCAGAAGTTTCATGAAACCGTTATATGAATATTATAAATATTGAAATTGATTTTACAATTTAAATTTTGTGTTTTTAATTGATTTTAATAGATGAATACAGATTAATCGGTTAACATATATTTTGAGGTTATGTTATTTTGTATGAAATGATTATAACTACTGTATCTGGCCAAAATAACAGTTAGTTCTAGACCAAAATATTTCTTTATAAATATTACAGTAAAGGTAAAGCATCTTCTTCTTTTAAAAAGCTTAAAAATAACAAGTTTTAGTTAGAGGGCGAAAAAAAACATGAACAAACAGTGTCGCTTTTAGAATCAATCCAATAAACATATATATTATATATAGCCCTGCTGAAAATAACGGGTCTGTGCGGGTATAAATGGTGCATAAACCGGACTTGAGCGGATGAAATTCACCCGCTCAAGTCCGGTCTATGCAACATTTATACCCGCGCAGACCCGTCATTTTCAATAGGGAGTACACTAAACACCGAAACACTGCAATCTTCGAAACAATATTAATATCCTTTTAAACCAACCAACGGCTGGGGAAAGCCAATTACCTCTAAAAAATGATAGCATATTTGCTGCAAGATATTACCGCATAAAAATTTATAAATTTCCAGACAGATATTTTGCTGCTTTTGATGTTGCGCAATTGCTTATTTATAACTCTTGTCATGTAATATACTTATACTAATGAAAGAAATATCAAATGAGCACTTACATTTTTGTGCGGCGTCTTCTTCTCTGTCTAGCTAGACCTATATCCATATCCATATGGATCCGACGCGTCGCACACAGGTAAAACATCAAAAAAAAAAACGGAAAAAAATCATGAAGCGTCGAATGTTGAATATATATAAACCTTATAGTGTCGTCTAAATAATTTCAATATATTTTTTTCAAAAATGTTTGCGACCTTGCGGAAAAAAATAAATTTAAGTGGCACATTGCATATACAATATCTTACACTTAGTTTTCTTTAGGGCTGTATTTTTCAAATTTTAAAATATAGTACAGATATGGGGTATCAAATCATAGAAAGGTATTTTTTATTTTAGTTTTTCAACAGTCTAATTTGAAGTTGAAAAAAAAACTTTTTTGGTCAATTATGTAACTTTTTATACTGAATTTGAATCTGAATAAAAAACACCCCCATTCCATTTAAAAATTTTAAGTAGAGTACTTTCGCTTTTATTGAAAAGCATTATCAAAGGACAATCTATGAACAGGCGCTTCTTAAAATGGACATTTTTAAATATTATAAACATACTTATCACGTTTCTATATTTAATAAAGACATTTTATATTTAAAACCTCGTTTGTATTGCTTATATTGGATACTCTGATTACTTTGTCTTTCTTACGTTAAAAACTGTTAGAAAGAGATAGCAATGTAGAACTAATTTTGACTGTCTTTGTCGTAAAGAAACTATCATTTTCTATCTGTTACGGTTTCTGAGATATCGACTCGTAACCGTTTAAATGGCCCATCCTGTATGAAGTGTGCCACTCAAATTTAATTTTTTACTCAAGATCGCAAACATTTTCAAAAAAATGTATTTAAATCATTTAAAGGACACATAAAGTTTATGAATATTCAACATTC
This sequence comes from Brachypterus glaber, assembly GCA_958510825.1. Taxonomy (NCBI): domain Eukaryota; kingdom Metazoa; phylum Arthropoda; class Insecta; order Coleoptera; family Kateretidae; genus Brachypterus; species Brachypterus glaber. The sequence continues at coordinate 27,728,842 of OY294047.1, forward strand.
GACGCTTCATGATTTTTTACCTGTGTGCGTCGTGCTGATGCTGCATGGGTGAGGGTAGAAATATGAAGAAAAAGCACTAATCGCTGTATATTACTAAAGCGGTGTATCTATAATGAGGTAGACTAAAAGGCCGGTAACACACGGTAACACGGAGCCTTATCATTGCCCTTAGAAGACTGTTCTGTTAGTTCTATAGCTTTCCACCTAGTACACTAGAAATTTTACCTTTCATTTACTGTGAAATTACAATTAAATTAATGCAAAAGAGAATTTTACTACAATAACCATGTAATTTTTATAGTATTTCATTAAATTTGTATTTTATTAGGTATATTATGTAATAAAAAACAAAATAAAGTAAATTTTTAATATTTATTTGTAAATAAGTACAGATAATTTGTAAATAATATTTAAATAAAAAATAATTGTTTTTTTTACAAAATAAACGCATTAATATTGTTATACTTTTTCTGTAAAAAATTCAGTAAATCATTTGTGAAACATTCGCAAAATATTTGTAAAAGCTCGCAGTTAATTTGTAAAGCGCTGTACCACGTGACCAATGTTTACTACCCAAACGACGTTTAGATATCGTTAGAACCTATTTGTTATATGCGTACAAACTTGTGCAACCTTAGATGGCGCCACCAGTTTGTACGCTCTCATACAGAAATATTTTTAGTCCATAAGGATTTTTAATAAATTCGTGGTCAGTGCCAAAGCCACCATACCAATATATGCCACTGATGATCGCAAAAAAAGAGCTATATGTCATTTTGGTTGGGATTTTGATTGTGAAAATTCTGTAGTAGATGAGTACAATTTATTTACAATAGTAATAGTAAAGAAATCGCAATATTTTTATTGTATAAATTACACATCTTTAAAAATCAACTCACTGCGTAATTTTGCAATAAATTTGAAAATATTTTCATATGAAAAGTAAAAAATTACAAATTAGTTATTGTATTGCTTTGCTTTGATAAATTCCAAAATTAGAGCAACCTTTTACAAAAAAATACTTAATATTTTACTAAAATAATGCAAAAAAGCTTACTTAAATTAGTAAAAATTTAAAAATAATTTGTGAAATAATACCAAATTATTAAGAAAAATTACAGTGACCCACATAGGTAACCAATTATAATTGGGATACCCATGCGAGTTACCTTGAATCGCCGTACGGACCGAAAGATACTCGTTAGGCTATGCGTAAATAACACCTACTAATAGTACTACTATTGGTACTACTGTATTAGAAGAGAGATTTGAACCATTATTGTTACACTTTTATAAAAGCTTATATATAAAAGGTACTTGAAAAATAAATTTATTAAGCAAAGAACTAAAGGTAAATCATTCTTGTGAATTCAAGAAAACTACTCTAAAAATACGATTTTTTTCAATAGTTATCATGCTGCGTTTTATGATAATGTGACAAATTGCAAAATGCTTTTAGTGAAAATATAATTTCGCATACAACTTTAGACAATTGAGTTTCTTTCTTTATTTTTCTCTATATAGAACATTTATTTATTCAGGATATTTCATTAGCTAAAACCTAAAATCCTTATTGAAAAATACCTTATATATACAATATCTTCGCTGATACTGCAGTACGTGCAAATAGCCCAGAACAATTATGAACAGTAGAGTGCTTTTAAAACGCCTCTCCCAGCTTTACTCCTTTGGTGGTTGTAAACGTTTTAGAAGTCATGTTGTTGCATCCGACAAAATTCTTAGAATTTCTATTAATAGCTTAATAGCTTCAGTTAACTCTTCACACACTCCTTTTTCTGGCAACACTCCATATTAACTCCAGTGGTAGACTGTTAAACACTTTTTGTAGATCTATAAAACAGGTTTTTTTCGGACAGTTGAGGTATAAAGATCAAATCCTGGTAATTTTTTCCCGCCCTAAAATCTTGCTGACTAATGCTTTACGAAGCTATAAAGTTAATGTATCAATAACATTCAATATTTCACATTTTATTGTACATTTGCAAACGATTTATTTTCAAAGTTTAACCCTTCATGCAATAAAAGTACATTTATATTACCGAAAGTGTGTTTATTGATTGTTAAAACCGTTTTCACGGATTAGGTACGCTTTATATTTATTTATTAATAAAATTAATATTCATGTTTTATTGTTTAATTTTCGTTAAATGTTTTCGTGTGTGGTATTAATTTTGTGTGTTAATTACACTAGGCAACACGGTTTCTTGCCCTGATTGGAGTCATATGTTTTTTAACTAATTTTGGGTAGCTGAAACCGAATCTGGTCTCAGAATATTTCTATTACCTAGGATTTCTGAGAAAAATGAATGAAAATGTTAAAAAATCATTATTTTATCCCTCTTTTGTTCTAAAATCATGGGAGATAAAAATATTCCAAGGGCAAATTTAGATTCGGCGACTCAATATTAGTTAAAAAATACCCAACTTAAAACATGGAAACTTTAAATTCATAGGTAGAATAAATAGGGATGTTATGAAAAAAAATATTAAAAAACTGGATAATGTGACAAAACTAAGTAAGGGTGGAGAGTAAGGAGAAGGGTGCATAAGGGGACAAGCTTATCGCCACGTACTCATGCTAAAAATTGTCAAAAATCATTACTAGGGGGTCAAAAATGAACTAAAAATTGTTACGTAATATGGTTCTTATGTAATAAAGTAACATTTTTATGATGTAGAACCATTAAAAAAACAACAAAAATACACAATATTTTGTTTTATAAATTATTTTTAAATTGGCATAATTGCCTGTACTAAAATTTAAAAAATAAGAGTTGCTGGATTTTTTTTAGGTCAAATTTGGATTCTGTGCCTTTAAATTGATAAGAAAAATATATTTTTTGGGCTCGGGAAAAAAGTTTACACTGTGTTCTTTAATTTTTTTTTTCATTTATTTACTTTTTACGAACAAACTAAGCAAAATAAAAAAATATTTGTATAAATATTTTTGTAGAGAATTTTATAATCTACAAATTAAGTGCTATAAAATTTTTATACCGATTTGATAGTTTTGCCACAAAAGAGCAATTAAGTAAACTCTGCACTTTCATTTTAAGTTTTTTATTTATTTTTCGCTTACTTACTCTGACAGTAGGTCCTTGGCATATATATTTTTGAGTTCCTCGTTTTTTTAATATACCCTAAAATTTTCAAAATCCTACTCTTTTTTTTTGAAGATTTTGAAAAAAAAACGTCATTATTTCCTGGACTTATATCTCAAAAATTTTAGGTGCTGAAAATTTTCCAAGGTCAGATTCGGTTTCTACGCCCTCGAATTAGTAAGAAAAATTTACTTTCCGATCGGGGCAAAAAAAAAGTTGAGATTTGTTTAGCCAAGGCGTCCTTTAGGGCCACTTGCACCAATGATGATTTAACTTTAAATTTGGATTAAATTGACGACTGAGTTAATCTCGTACCAAAATTTGGTGCAAGTGGCCCTTAAATTTCGTTTTTCGATTTTTTATTTTTTTTATACATAAATGTTAAAAGGTAATAAAACGAACTATCACTAATAAGATTTCGATTAACTCAAGAAACCCTGATACGATGTTCAAAAACAAAACAACAGTGAAACCAGAATAAAAAAACCTATCAAATGAGGGATTTTTCTTACGGTGGCAGCCTATTTAGTTTTCTAGCAGATTCAATAAAAACTTTTTGTTTTAACAAAAACTTTTTATTGATAAAAAAACTTTTTATTGATAAAAAAAAACTTTTTATTGATACAAAAAAACTTTTTATTGATAAAACTCACAAACAATATTGGTAAGCAAGTTTAGCTAGAGTTACTTCATCTTAGTCTTACTTTGTTCTTTCATTCGTTGTGGTTAGTTTTTGGTTTTTGGACTTATGATTTAGGAAGTAAAAACGAAACCAGAGCAAAAACAGACCAAGTGCAGAAGAACAAAGTAAACCCAGATGAAGTGACCCTAAGTTTAGCCGCACTCAATTTTAATTAGAATTTTCGAGGTCACGCACTTTTACGTTCTGCTAAAGCAGTCGTTGCATTTTCGTCTTTGGGATTAATATTGGTAAAATTTATGTAAAAAACCACCGATGCCTAACCTAGTATCACTTATGACAATACAACGTTGCCAAAAGCAACCGAAGAGTTATCGAATTTATTCATTTTAAAAATTCCTTACTCCATAATAGCGCCTTCGCCAAAATTGTAAGTATTACATTAAATGATGTAACATTATTGTACAAATTTTTTTACATAATTTAATATAAAACCTACATATATACATAGCAGTTTTTAACATAAAATTTAAATTAATATAAATTTTTAATTAATATTTAAGAATATTTAATAACCCTTTTAAAAGTAACTCGTAAGTTGAAAAGCAATTTTATAAAGGTCGATATAAATACAAATTATGCATCAAGTACAAATTTTATTTTTGTATATGTCGCAGCCTTTCGAAGCCGTTTCATAAAAAGACTGGACTGTCCATGAAATGCTACCACTACCAAACCAACCAACCAACATCCAAATCCAAAATCCAAACTTCATGAACCGTCCAGCCATTTCATGAAACGGCCAATTACTTCAAAAGGCTTCTACATATACTTATATAAATGAAAATGTTCTACTCGTTTTTAATTAAAGCATGATATCAAGACCCGCTTTAACTGGATTTCAAATTTTAAAAGTTTATTAAAAAATCTCTCTCAGTAGCTACCCAAACTTAGTACCTCACTAAAAAAATGATCGTTCCCAAGTAACACAGCAGCTATAAAGTATCCCTTTAACTGCTTTTTTGCAGCAAAATTGCAGCCATATGGCTGTAATTTTGCTGCGAAAGGGCGGTAAGAGATACTTTATAGTTACTGTGTTACTTGGGTTGGGACAACCAGATAGTTAAATCCTAAGGAAAGCTTAAGGGAATACCTCCTAGAAGGAACTCTTTTTCAGATGTTTGCCCTTCGGTTAAGACAGAGAAAATAAAAGTCCACCAGGAGAGCAATTCACATTACAAGTAGACGTGATGTGGTAATATTACCGGCGAACGGGGCCAATCGGGGAAGCGATTCACATCGCATGTGGACGTAATCCCAGGAAACCAAAATACGTCTTTTTGACCTCAATTATTGGGCACTAACTGACCTACATGACGTCATATTATGACGTCTAGCTGTCGTATCAGTGACGTGTATAAGTCACAGTCCAGGGACGTTATAATAACGCCAGAAATATGACGCTAGAATAACGTTTCAACATTTTATATCTCTCCAATTAATAGTTAATATGGTATGAAAGAGAAAACTAGGATTTTGCCCATGAGAAAACTAACCCACGAAGCTGGAGGAGGAGTGGGTTAATTTTAGAGAGGGCAATATTGTAATATGAGATCCTATGACAGAATTTCATAGAAAATTTCTTGTTATTACTCCCTCCACACATCTGCAGAGCATCCAGTTCAGTGAAAAGAATTTTCCACAGGCATAAAAAATCCATAATCCGATGATGTACATCAAATTGGCAGGCTAACTGTAGTCGCTATAGCGAATAAACAGTACTGTTAAGTTTACATAATTCCAGAAGAAAAAAAACTTTATAAAATCATTATTCATTAATTATTAGTCAATGTAATATGTTAAATGGGAGGCATAGCGTAGTGGCTAGCGCGCATGTATAGCAAGCCTACTAGCGTGAGTTCCATTCTCACTGGCACCGATTTGCCTTTTTCAGTTAATTAATAACTGAAATTTGGTGAAGGCGATAACGGACACTCCCTATAAACTGGTTTGAAAGTCAGTATAAGCCGGTGGTTCCCTCTACTACTAGCCCACACAAGTCCTGGACTTAGGGGATGCTTAATTAAGTAGAATAGTACGAGGTTAAACAAACAAACATGTAAAAACATGTAATATAATTTAAAACTTCGTTTAGTGGTAGAAAGCAATATGTGGCGCCACCTATAGTGTCAGTATTAAACTGACGTCCTAGCGACGTACAATTTTGATGACGTCAAGATTTGACCAAAAACTGACATCTTGTCGACGTCTGAAATGCGTCGTATGACGTCACAAATATGACCTACAACTGACGTCGATAGTACTTCTGGGACGTCATCTGGTTTCCTGGGATGTGATATCGTCACCGGTGAACGCTACGTTGCAAAGCCATGGCGTCCACTGGCGGATGGGTGCAGTGAAGTAATAACATCACATCATATGAAATGTGAATCGTTAGCCAGGTTATCGTAAATAACTGCTCTGAAGTTAGTGGTTAATGGCGATAAGGCGCCGTGATGTGATAACATCACATCACATGGAATGTGAATCGCCATCCAGGCAGGAGAGTTTCTGCTCTGACCAAGTTTGCCTATAAAAGCTTTTTTCTTTTCTTACTAGATACAAAACGTCGGATATTAAAATTCTTTTAACACGGTCTAAACCCGAAAATAAATACTATTCAAATGTATGTAGCCGTAAAAACTTTTTAGCTTAAAAGATCCAATAGTTATTATTTATACTTAATAAGTGTCATAACGCTTTAAAGTTTATATAGCCCTTAGTAGGCTAAATTGATATCTTAGAAACTCGATTTATATAAAGTTAATCAAAATCTAAGTAAAAAAAAATAAAAAAAATCGCCCGCTACACTGGAAAAAAAAATCAGTAAAATCAACAAAAAATTCTTTGGATGGAACAAAAGTTTGTAAGCATTCGGTAGTAAAAAATATAAAAGACTGATGTGACAGGGCCAAATCAATATGAAAATGGGCACGTAAAAGATATTTCTATAGAAATTGCTTGTAACGTTTTTAAATTAAAAGCTACTGATGCCAACAAAAGAATACCTTCCCCTATAGTTACATACAGGGGCGTAATTTCATACGCTTGATCGATACCGACAAAAAAATGTATTCTGCTTAAAAATATGCACGTTAAATATTTGTTTAGGGGTGGCAAAGATTTTTAAGGACGGTAAAAAATAAATAGAGACGGCAATTGACATCCCTATTAAACCGAAATTACGCCCTTGGTTATATAAAAATAAATACTTACATATAACTTATATATAAGCTTTTCAAAAAAGAATAAAATAAAAATAATAATAATAATAATAATAATAATAATAATAATAATAATAATAATAATAATAATAATAATAATAATAATAATAATAATAATAATAATAATAATAATAATAATAATAATAATAATAATAATAATAATAATAATAATAATAATAATAATAATAATAATAATAATAATAATAATAATAATAATAATAATAATAATACTTCTTGCTTAAACATTTTTTTTAATTCTTTACCCACACCCAAAACTTTGGATAAATGGTTGGTTAAGGTATTACGTAACGCACCCAGGAAGAGAGGGGTAAGCACATGTGCGCTGCAGCCTTATGTCAGTGTTAATGGTATAGGAACAAATAGAAAAAGTGCGTTTCATGGGGGGTAAAAATTTACCAAAATGTGCGTCACGTAATACTCGAAACTAACCTAATTAAAAACCTTTAGCTCAAAGCGTTCTCCAGTTATCGTGGTCAGAAATATTCCCGGACAGACAGACAAAAGTAATTAAAAAAACACAATATTCTGTGAAAAAAAAATTTTAAAGATACCCTTCACTTTTACTACTACTAAATAAAATTAAATAAAATTAAATAAAATTAAATGAAATTAAATGAAATTAAATCAAATTAAATGAATTTAAATGAAATTAAATGAAATTAAATGAAATTAAATGAAATTAAATGAAATTAAATGAAATTAAATGAAATTAAATGAAATTAAATAAAAATAAATTAAATTAGTTAGAGGAGAATGAGATGATAAAATTAAATATTTTTTCAATACATTTGATTTCAGCACAAAAAAACATACTAGTATAAGTAAATTTGTACTATAATTCATAAATTAAAGAATCTTTTGACAACTTTTTTTCCTTAAGGTTCTTTAGTAAATACTAGGGTAACGTGGAGGAATGGTGACGTCCTAAGTAAAACTTGATTTGATTGGCACATTATGAATGTTACAAAAATTTTATAAGTGGCAAAAGAAGCCTTAATTAACATACTATCAACGAGTATCATAAACATTGAAGTAGCTTTTACCATAATCACAAAAAAAAATGTAAAAGTACAAAAGTGCACTTGTTGAGGAATTATGCACAAAAGATAAAAAAAAGAAAATAATGTAAAACTATTTATTAAATACAAGATATTTATACAGGTTTTCAAAAACTAAATAAAAAAAAAGGTTTTGTAATTTTTTATCTTTTAAGGAACGTTTTAAAACTTTCTTTTTAATCAAGTTTTTGAAAATTTTCATAAATATCTTGTTTTCTGCTTTTTAGTTATACGTAACATGTAATTAATAGGAGGGTTTCAACTTTAAAATACTTTTTTTTTATTTAATTTTATTACCATTTAATTGAATGTGGTGACACACGCATCATGAACAAAAATAAATCAATGCACATAAAAACTATTTAACAAAATTGCATGGATAAATGCAAATGATCATATCCTTCAAGAATATATTTTAGAATAATCGGTTAAGATTTTGAACTTGCCATCTTATTTCGTACACGTGCAAAATAATAACAACGAACATCGATTCAGACGTATTCAAATATTGTAAACAACTGTTATGTGGCAGTCGCTGTTCTTTGCGCTGGCGAATTATTAAACAAGCCCCTCAAGCATGGATGCCAGAGATGTTTCAGAATACCGCATAATATGAATTTTCGGTCAAGCGCACGGTTACCCTACTTTCCCCTATATAGGAACGAGTAGATATCTCGAAATGGTTTATTTTTAAAAATTAATTGTACGCTTGTTTTCATTCCAGGATTGAAGCATGATGTATCAACGTCGTCTCCAGAGAGCCATCGCTTACAATTCCGCGTCCACAGCTGCGACTGTTCAAGCGAGGAGGACCACAGCAGATCCCTAGGACACGGCTCCGCTCAGTTACCCTACGAAACCGTCTGTATAGATGAAGAGTGTCACGAGTGTCAGCAGAGACCTTCGTGCTGTTGTAGCAATGAATATAATGGACAAGTGTAAGTCTATTTTGAATATTTGTAAACTACATACTTTTTATAAAAATACAATTTATAAGGACAGACATTTTTAATTTTAAATAAAATTATAAAAATGTTAATTTAATATTCCATCAATCTATTTTCTAATCATCGTACAGAGTGATATTGGTAGACTGACAGTTTCGGGCTTCTGACCCTCTTCCGTACCAAGAGTCATCTCTGTACGCTGATTAAGAAAACAGTCCCTGTCCTTACTCGCAAAAGAAGTAATGTCATCCAAACATCGACCCACTTTTTTTTTTTGTTCGAAATTGATTTATATTGACATAAAACGTCATAAAACGCAAAAATACGCATAAAACTGCACTACTATTTTCAACTAGTATTGATTATAATTATTCAATAATAATTATTTCTGCTACAAATTTTTATTTTTTTTAAACTACTGTAATAAAACGGTTTTCTTTCGGAGCGTTAAATTTCGCAAGGTGCATATATTTATTAAGAGTCTGGATCATACGGCCGAAAGTTGTACGGCCGAAGAAATGCTGTTACCCCCTCTACTGTAATCTCCAGAGGTTCTCAATATTTGATTAAAACAATGAATTTCATGTACATATTGTTACACCAGGCCAGCATTTAATACTTAATTAGCTAACGCTAAATTATTTAGCCTAATTATGATCCTATTTGTTCTAAAAATATATCGCCTTCTAAATACTGAAATATCGTATCTGAAAAATGACTACTTGATAGGTAACGTAAACAAACGCCACACATTAAAAAAAAAAATACCTTACCAACAAAAAACCAACTCCTCCCTCAAAAAGAAACCATTAAAAAAACACACTAACCAGAAATTCGTGAGTATTTTAACAATTTTTTGAGAGCCACTGAAATCAATGCTGCCACTACTACAAACCTCGCTTTCGGCCGTAGATGTCATAACTGAAAATATTAAGCACGATCTGAAAATTATATCAAAATGGCTAACAAGCCGCAAACTATCATTAAATATTAAAAAGTTAGCATATATTTTCACAATCAATGAGAATATACCCTACTAAAATGTCATATAGCTGCTATTTCACGCTTTTTTGCTATCATCAGTGAGCATATATTGGTATGGTGGCTTTCGCACAGATTGTTGAAAATTAAACATACTTTGTACCGTAATTAATACGTTCACTGCCAACGGCTAGTTTTGACAGCGGAGCAATGGGTATGGGCAAGGGAAAAATAGAAAGAATTGATTAATGTTGTTAGGGGCGCCAGTTACTTTAGCTTTTACTCCTTTAGGTAAGTAACAACCTAGTGTAAATACTTAAGCTTTTCAGTTTGAGAAAATATAACCCCTAAATAAAATAAGATAATTCATTTGAGAAATTTATTATAAATAAACTTAATGAAAGCACATCAAGTAATATATATAAAAAATATGTGTAATTATATTAAGATATAATTAAAGAAATCTTAATAAAAATTACTAAATTCAGAAATCATTCGACTTAAATGTATAAAGAAAACATGAAGTTCAGCAAGCACCAAGAAATGTATGTAAACAACAATCATTTCTTGCAGTGTATAAAAGTCATGCTTAAATTAGAAATCATTTAATCAAAAGTATGATATTTAATAATTAATAAATGAGATTAAATGTTTTAAAAAAAATAAGTACCTAAAAATGAACAAAAGCCAGAAGGGCATATAGTATTAATCAATACTATATCAGATCTGATAAAGTTTACAGTTATAAGAATATTGAAATAAAAGAATTTAAAAATATGAAATATTGCTTTCAAAAGTTTTCAGAATGAGTACTTAGCTGGTTTCTGCAAAATCCATGAGGTATGAATTCCATCGTCTCCATCTGTGCAAGTCTCCCCTATGCTGATGAATTAATTTCTCAAATGAAAGAAGAAAAAAATAAGCTGTCCCATCTACTTTGGAAAAATCATCTTCCAGGATAAAATGTACGATTGAAAATGTTGTCCGGGATAAAATATACTTTTGAAAATTATGTCCAATATAAAATTGTCTGCTAGACGGTTACATAGAATTTATCTATGCCAAAAATTACAGAACCATGTTCCAACAGAACATCACTCCATGCGGAGAACTTGTATATCAAATATACCAAAATAAACTTCAACTTAAATTAATGTAATTCCATATTAATGGTATAGAAATGGTGAGTAATTAATGGTAATTAATTAATGTAGTAATAATGGTGGTTAATGGTGCTTAATTAATGTAGTAATAATGGTGCTTAATGGTGCTTAATTAATGGTGCTTAATTAATGGTGCTAAAACAATAATTATATCTCAGAAATATTCTAAGAAACAGGAAAACTTAACTTACATGTCATTCTAAGTCTTCGATGTCCATCGAAACGTTATAAATGCATAATTGTAGAAAATAACAGTTATAATATCTTCCGCATTGTTTAAATATTCATTTTCACTAACTTTAAATAAAAATACATGAAGGATTACTTCGATGATTACAGAAAATAAACACTCGTCAAAATGACACCACCATTGTACAGAGTTGCATCAAGAAGGAGCGAAAATCGACCTTATCAACCGGTATGAACCCTTCAGGTAAATAAAATCCTATTTCTGAACTATTAGCGACATCTATTTAAGTCATTATCAACTACAGTTTTACCGTATAGGATTCCTAATAAAGGTAACGAAAACTACACCAAAAATAATAACAAAAAGACTATTTCCTAATAAATCCGTATTAGTGATATCTAACCTCAAAATATTACTCTAAGAAACAAATATAAACAATACTTATTGTTTATCAGCAAAACTAATAAAAATACGAACAGAATACTAAGTGTCCTGTGAACTAAGTATAAACAAAATACTGAATCTAAGTGAGCAGTTCCAGCAAACTATTTTCAACAAATTCTGGATTATCCCGAAGCAATAAGCATATGAAACTTTCCAGGAGAAACAAGCTACAGATGAAAGCCAGTTAAATCCAACCCTCAATAGACTCTGAAACATATAAAAACCAGGTAAGTCCATAGACAAATGCACTATAGAGAAATAAGTCATATGATTCTTTATTATTAAAAATCATATTCTAATTATGTTTTCTTTATGTTATTTTCAGGTAGAACTATGGAATAGAGACTCATATGGTTAGAATTCAGTTCCTGCTACAAAATAGTCCCAGATACAAAATAGTTCTGTACGTACGTAACTATTTATATACAAAATAAACATAAATTATAACGTAAGTAAACGAATAGTTTAATTAACCCTTGCTATATTACAAAGTGACGATTTATGTCGTTACACATGCCCCCTCCAAAAATAATAAAAATATTTAATATACAAAAAATATTTTTATACCAAACTCTATAACTATTTAACTTAAATAGCTAAAATATATACTATATTTTATTTAATAAATCAACAAAAAAATACAATACTTTATGTAAATCATTTGAAATACTACTTGATAATTAACAATAGCTAAGCTTGATAACTACGTGTATCATCCGCCTACTCTTATGTAGAACATAATTTTGGGACCTTATCGGTGTGTGTCATAAACAGGTAATTGTCATAATCAGGTAATTGTCATAATCAGGTAATTGTCATAATTAATTTTGTTTTTCTTTTTAGCTAAGTTTTATCAAGATAAAAAAATAGAAATAAGACTTGACTGTGTGCACCAGAATTCTCTTCTACAAAAAATATATTTATATATTTTTTTACTACTATATACAAAAGTTTTGGGTACCCTTTAAATATTTTCAATACATTGATATTTTTTAAATATCATTCCGAATGATACTAAGAAAATATTCTTATTTAATCAAATCTAGCCAAATGAAATGTCACTATTCGATCCAAAATATTTCTTTAGATCTTTAACATGCCAGTCGCCTCTATGACCATCTGCATTTTCCAAAATATACACTAACTTTGACTTTTTCGCAACAACTTTGCAAAGTATGTACTTTGGAGCAAGTTTTGCAGCAAAACTTTTACTAGCATCTGAGAGTACTTTGTTTCGTCTCCAAACTTTTTCACCTATATCAAAATTTACTTCACGCTTGCGCAAATCATAAGTACGCTTATTACGTTCATAAGCTTCATGTAAATATTTCTTTACATCAACAAAAATCTCTTTAAGATTTCCCAAGTCTTGGCTATACGAGTCTCTGTCACAAGGTTCTAATTTAACACCATCAGTTGATGTCATTTTGCCATAATAAGTTCCTGTGATAGGTACATTCCTCCCAAAATTAAGAAATGCCGGCGTATACCCCGTAACTTCATTTACAGACGTTCGTAAAGCTAGACCTATTTTTGCTAAATTTTTACACCATTCTTTTTGATTATCTTTTATATATGATCTTATAGCAGTAGAAATTGTGCGATGTTGCCTTTCCGTCGGATTATTTTGACTATGGTAAAGTGCATTAAACCAAATTTTCTGTACATTATATTCATCTGCTAATTTTTTAAAAACTTTACCAGCAAATTGTTTTCCATTATCTTTGCTGACTTTGTGTTCCATTTTTGAGTCCATAACACATTACATTAAATTCAAATAGTCCCCTACCAGGTACGGAAAATGCAGTTTTTTCTTTAGCAGTTTTTGTAAGTGGAATCTGCCAAAAAGCATTTTTTAAATCTATACTTGATATATATTTTGCATCGCCTAATAAACTTAAAATGGAGTCTATCCTTGGCAAAGGATGTGAATCACCTTTTGTAATAGAATTTAATTTACGTCCATCAAAACAAAAACGGTATGTACCATTAGCTTTTTTTACTAATAAAACTGGTGAATTAAAATCAGAATAAGATGGTGAAACTATATCATCTTTTAACATTTTATCTAACTCTTTATGTAAAATTTCTATTAAATAAGGTGACAAAGGATATTGACGCATTTTAAAAGGTTTATTATTTCCTGTATCTATATCATGTTCTATTAAATTTGTTCTACCTATTTTTTCGCTATATAATTCTTTAAATAAACTAACAAATTTATCTGCTATCTTTTTCTGTTCGTCTGTCAAGTCACATAAGCCTACTGAATTATCTTTATTTATATCCTGACTATCACTGTTATTACTGATCACATTCAATTCATTAATTTTATTATTCCAAGATTCATCAGAAAAATCCAGAGTCATAGAAAACAATTGTAAAAAATTCACACCAAAAATAAAATTTGTTTCCAAAGAAGGAACAACCAAGACTTGTAAAATCTTAACTTCATTATCTACTTTAATAGGTAAATAAACAACACCAGTTACCAACTGTTTAGATTTATCAGCTGTAGTAACATGCGGTATAAAACATTTATCAATTTTTAAATTAAATTTTTCTAAAATTTTAATCGCGTGACCACCAGCCACTGAACAATTTGCACCTGTATCAATCAAAGCTGTTATATTTTTATCAAAAATATTTACTTTAATATATGGACGGTTATCTCTAGGTAATTTATTAAAAGAATTTTTATTAATTACAGACAAACTATACGGTTTATAAAAATTTTTAACTTTATCCAACCAATCTTTCCATTCATTCAAATAAAATCGTTTATTTGTTTCTGTTACACTTGATTTTTGTAAAGAATTGATATTATTTTTATTATAATAAATGTTTTTACAAAAAGTAGTTTTGTTATCCTTTTTTACCTGACTGTCATTATTATTTTTAGCCTTTTTATTAAGTGAATGCCGACTAAAATCATCCACTTTCCTATTTAGTTTTTTGTACAGGAAGGGCAATTTTTAAAAACTACATCTTTATATCCACATTTATAACAAAACTTTGTTCTTTTAGCTAAACATTTGCTAAAAATATGATTTGGTTGGTTACAGTTATAACAAATTACTTGTCTACTTTTATTATTACTACTATTACTACTATTCTGTGTATTATTAAAGCTTTGATTGGTACTTTGACTAATTTGAGAAACTTGACTACTATTACATACTGAACTTTGACGAGTAGAGGAAGATGGGGTAAGTTTGGACACTGTGGTATTATGACTACAATTACATTTACTACTAAAATTTTGACTTATATCCGAACTTAGGACATTTACTTTATTAACTGCTTTATTTTTTGCCACACTTTTACCTGCTATGCTCTTTTGTTTTAATTGATAAGCTTTATCTATTCTTTTACAACTGTCTTTTAAATCTTCTAAATCATTTATTTCTATAAGTGATAATGGTGTAAAATAATGTGGTAATATTCTATCTCTAATCGTCTTAAGTCTAGTATATAAACTTGCAGCATGAATTAAACGTTTAAACAAGGTTTCCATAGCACCTATAAAAATTGCGATAGATTCATCGGGATTTTGATATCTAGAACGGATATCATCCCATGTTCTATCATCTATGTTAGCTGGAAGAAAATCTTTTTTTAATGCTTGAATTATTTGAGACCACGAATTTAAATTATCTTTAATTGAGAGAAACCATGACAATGCTGGTTCTTTGAATAAGTCATATGCGGATTTAAATAACATTTCGTCTGTAACATTTCTACTTATTTTCATATATTCAACTTGCTCAATAAAATTTAAAACATTAGACTTTCCATCAAAATTAATATTCCATTTATAAACTGGTACTGATTTTAAATAATCATTATCTTTTTTACTAGAAACATTAGGACTAAACTGTGTACTATTATGTAATGAAATATTATTATTTACTTGAGTAAGATCTGAATTTTTACCAGATTTTTCATAAAGATCTAAAATATCTGCTTCTATTTCTAAACAAGTTGCTTTTGTTATTTCTAAAAATTGAATACGTCTAACTTTATTTTCTTCTACTTCAGGAAAACGTTGCAGACGATTTGTTACATGTACTAAATAAGTTTTTAATTTTCTTAAATCGGCTAAACTATAATCACCATGATATTCTACAATTTCTGAAGATATACTATCTAAAATTCTATTAATATTTTCCACTTCACTGTTAAAATTAAAAGTCGGATCTACATATTTTACTTTAGGATCTTCCCTAGCTATGGCTCTACCTAAAACTTTAATTCTAGATGCTCTATTATTTTTTGCTGTTAAATGTCTTATACGAAGTTCATAATTTACCATTTCTGCAGTCAAAAATCGAATTTCCATTTTATCTAAATCGTCCATTTTGAATATTTATTTTTCAAAATTTAAATTCAATTTACTCAAAATATTTATTTTATAATAAAATATTTATACTGTACCACAAATTATTTTTTTTTGTGTACACTGTTCAACAAAGTTTTTGCATACTTTGGAAAATTTCCCAGATATGTCAAAAAAATACTAAATTATTATTTATCTCAATTGGACAAATTAATAATTATAAATAGTCTCCAAAACTACAAAATTAGCTAATATTTATTCATATCCTTCGCATAAATAAATACCCTATTATCTTATTTATTTCTATTGAATAAACGATAATTTCTAGAAAAACTGAACCAACGCCAAAATTTCTCTATTCCATGTTATTCCATAAAATTCAGAAAAAACATAAAAAACACATATCTGATATATCTTATCAGATTAACTCTAATTTGACTTAATTTTCAACAAAAAATATTTTATTCAACAGTTATATGTAGTTTTTCTCAAAATGAACTTTAAGTTACACTGAAAAAAAAATAAGCTTTAGATTTTTACAAAAAATACACTGAGAAAAATGGAGTAAAATTAAAAAAACAAGTGTTCTATCTATCCAAATACCACGTTCTTGGGCGCCAATATTAGTGTACCGTAATTAATACGTTCACTGCCAACGGCTAGTTTTGACAGCGGAGCAATGGGTATGGGCAAGGGAAAAATAGAAAGAATTGATTAATGTTGTTAGGGGCGCCAGTTACTTTAGCTTTTACTCCTTTAGGTAAGTAACAACCTAGTGTAAATACTTAAGCTTTTCAGTTTGAGAAAATATAACCCCTAAATAAAATAAGATAATTCATTTGAGAAATTTATTATAAATAAACTTAATGAAAGCACATCAAGTAATATATATATATAAAAAATATGTGTAATTATATTAAGATATAATTAAAGAAATCTTAATAAAAATTACTAAATTCAGAAATCATTCGACTTAAATGTATAAAGAAAACATGAAGTTCAGCAAGCACCAAGAAATGTATGTAAACAACAATCATTTCTTGCAGTGTATAAAAGTCATGCTTAAATTAGAAATCATTTAATCAAAAGTATGATATTTAATAATTAATAAATGAGATTAAATGTTTTAAAAAAAATAAGTACCTAAAAATGAACAAAAGCCAGAAGGGCATATAGTATTAATCAATACTATATCAGATCTGATAAAGTTTACAGTTATAAGAATATTGAAATAAAAGAATTTAAAAATATGAAATATTGCTTTCAAAAGTTTTCAGAATGAGTACTTAGCTGGTTTCTGCAAAATCCATGAGGTATGAATTCCATCGTCTCCATCTGTGCAAGTCTCCCCTATGCTGATGAATTCATTTCTCAAATGAAAGAAGAAAAAAATAAGCTGTCCCATCTACTTTGGAAAAATCATCTTCCAGGATAAAATGTACGATTGAAAATGTTGTCCGGGATAAAATATACTTTTGAAAATTATGTCCAATATAAAATTGTCTGCTAGACGGTTACATAGAATTTATCTATGCCAAAAATTACAGAACCATGTTCCAACAGAACATCACTCCATGCGGAGAACTTGTATATCAAATATACCAAAATAAACTTCAACTTAAATTAATGTAATTCCATATTAATGGTATAGAAATGGTGAGTAATTAATGGTAATTAATTAATGTAGTAATAATGGTGGTTAATGGTGCTTAATTAATGTAGTAATAATGGTGCTTAATGGTGCTTAATTAATGGTGCTTAATTAATGGTGCTAAAACAATAATTATATCTCAGAAATATTCTAAGAAACAGGAAAACTTAACTTACATGTCATTCTAAGTCTTCGATGTCCATCGAAACGTTATAAATGCATAATTGTAGAAAATAACAGTTATAATATCTTCCGCATTGTTTAAATATTCATTTTCACTAACTTTAAATAAAAATACATGAAGGATTACTTCGATGATTACAGAAAATAAACACTCGTCAAAATGACACCACCATTGTACAGAGTTGCATCAAGAAGGAGCGAAAATCGACCTTATCAACCGGTATGAACCCTTCAGGTAAATAAAATCCTATTTCTGAACTATTAGCGACATCTATTTAAGTCATTATCAACTACAGTTTTACCGTATAGGATTCCTAATAAAGGTAACGAAAACTACACCAAAAATAATAACAAAAAGACTATTTCCTAATAAATCCGTATTAGTGATATCTAACCTCAAAATATTACTCTAAGAAACAAATATAAACAATACTTATTGTTTATCAGCAAAACTAATAAAAATACGAACAGAATACTAAGTGTCCTGTGAACTAAGTATAAACAAAATACTGAATCTAAGTGAGCAGTTCCAGCAAACTATTTTCAACAAATTCTGGATTATCCCGAAGCAATAAGCATATGAAACTTTCCAGGAGAAACAAGCTACAGATGAAAGCCAGTGAAATCCAACCCTCAATAGACTCTGAAACATATAAAAACCAGGTAAGTCCATAGACAAATGCACTATAGAGAAATAAGTCATATGATTCTTTATTATTAAAAATCATATTCTAATTATGTTTTCTTTATGTTATTTTCAGGTAGAACTATGGAATAGAGACTCATATGGTTAGAATTCAGTTCCTGCTACAAAATAGTCCCAGATACAAAATAGTTCTGTACGTACGTAACTATTTATATACAAAATAAACATAAATTATAACGTAAGTAAACGAATAGTTTAATTAACCCTTGCTATATTACAAAGTGACGATTTATGTCGTTACAACTTATTAAAAATAAGCATAACTGTATTGAGAGCGTACAAATTGGTGGCGCCATCTAATGTTGCACAAAAAGTACTTTATTAGATGTTGGCAGATCTGTAATCTGATAAGAATTATCTATATCTAGATACACAGGCAGACAAAAAGTTTGTTTTGAAGCCAGTACCTCTTAAAATCCTACAGAATAAAGCAATTAAAAATATTTACAACCTTCCCTGTAGGTATAGCACTAAAAACCTATATAAACATTTCAATATCATGCCCATTAAGAAAATCTCTCTCTCTCTCTCTTTCTCTCTATATATATACAGTGCGGTCCAAAAGTCACCCCCCCCTCTTAACTTTTGAACGAGTTGAGATATCAATTTCAAATTTAGAACTCTTAAATAAGACAACTTAAACTATCTTTAAGCATATATTTGATACTTTTATCTCTTAAAATGGGGGCAGGGGGCATGGAGGGAATTTTTTTTAAATGGAAAGGGGGGTCGTGTAATACATCATTTTAAAGCCTTTAAAATTCTCTATATAACCATACATTTTTAATTTTTTTAAACATGTTTTTTAAGGTTTTGATTTTTCAGTTTTTTGTGCTAAAAAAATAAATTTTTAAGTTTTTTTTGTTAATTTTTATTTATGTCAACTAAAATTAGTTTAAAAGTATAATTTACTTTTTTTCATTATGAAATTAGGCATTTTTAAAGAAATTTTGACAAAAATACCCATTTTCAACCCTATTTTAAACTCAAAAAAAAATGTTAAAAAAAAAATAAAAATATACACTTAAATGGAGAATTTTATAAGCTTTAAAATGATGTATCACACGACTCACCTTTCCATTTAAATAAATGTCCCCCATGCCCCCCTGCCCACATTTTAAGAGCTAAAATTATCAAATATATGCTTAAAGATATTTTAAGTTGTCTTATTTAAGAGTTCTAAATTTGAAGTCGATATCTAAACTCGTTCAAAAGTTAAGAGGGGGGGGGGTGACTTTTGGACCGCTCTGTATATATATATCAAATTAATATGTATATATTGCCAGTCATATAAAGGAAATGACTTCTTTTAAAAAATCATTAATTTTTTTTTTAATGACAGGTAATTGCAATGCCGTCTTGATATGTG
This sequence comes from Brachypterus glaber, assembly GCA_958510825.1. Lineage (NCBI taxonomy): Eukaryota > Metazoa > Arthropoda > Insecta > Coleoptera > Kateretidae > Brachypterus > Brachypterus glaber. The sequence goes on from OY294047.1 coordinate 27,748,940, forward strand.
TTATTTTTCAATGTATAACTTAAATGACAAAACCAAATGCAAAATAAAATAAAATAGGTAGAATAAGGAAAATAAAAAAAGTGAATTTTAAAATATTTAATATTGATATATTATAAGCAATGTAAAATTAAATATATGTGATCGATATACATATATCGTCCATGATACTGCAATACCGCTTAACGTCCAACTGCAAAACCGCGTAACGTCTAACTGCAAAACCGCGTAAGGTTTAGAAACAAAATTTTACAGGAGAAGGAAAAACTTATTATATTAATGATTAACAGAAAAGTAACGCTTTTTAAAGTAAAAATATACTTTAAGCTGGCTAATAAAATATTTATTAAACTAAAATATTATAACAATGATATACCAATAGTATTACTTAATTTTATGTCTTCATTATTTTCTTCTTTTGGTTTATTTGGAGCCCTATTTTCTATACAATACCGAATAGTCCATTCTTTTATTCCGAGTGTTAAGGAACATACTTTTGCAAACCCTTTTCTTTTGATCGTTAATTTTCAGGTAGTATTTTCTTGATTCGGATCTTCTCGAAACATTTCCATTTAATTTCTTCTTCTTAATGGTTCCTTCTACGTCTATCATTGATAATAAAAACACATTCTTCTACCCCCACGTCATTTTCCAAAAATCTTTAAATAAATCTTCTCTGTTCTTTTCTGTAAACATATTACAGTTGAATACGTTCGTATTTTTACAATATTCTGATATACATGTAGGTCCTAACTTCCTTTCTTCTTTTGATACATCCTGGACAATTTTTTCATTCTGTTTTCTAAACCCGGTGTATTCCAGGCCCATCATTCTCTGCTTTTTGTTTAATTCCCTTTTCCACTGTGTTGAATCGGCTTTTTTCTTCCTTTTTCTAATTTTCTTGCAGTCCTCTGGATCTACATGCATTTTCATCTCAGGATCCACCTCACTTTCTATTATTTCTAAGCATAAATCCATTGTATATGCGTTATTAAAAAATACAATTAAAAATTCATACGTCAAATTGTTGTCAACGCGGTTTTCAAATAAATATCTGACCTACTTGATGAATTTTTAAATGAGAAATAATAAATTTAAAAAGCTTAAAAGGCTTTTTAAAATGGTTATTTCTCACAAATATTAACTCAATATACGCCATTTATTGTGTAGATCACGCTTCTGCAAAATCTTGATTTTGCTACTTTCATTAGTTACGCGGTATTGCAGTTAGACGTTACGCGGTTTTGCAATTGGACGTTAAGCGGTATTGCAGTATCATGGACGATATCTGTATAGGAGGAGCCTGTAATGAATCTTTTTAAATTCGAATAACTGATTTATTATTTAATGCGCTGATTTCGGAACCTTTTTCCGCTTTTCTCGATCAGCTCGTTTTTTTTAGATATAGCACACAGTGGTTTTTCTGCCTATAGTTGTAGTAAAAAATTATATTTTAGGTCTAATTATTTTTTTTGCCTTGGATTGATTCTTTATTAGTGGGGGCTCTAAGTCAAAAATTCGGATTTAAAATATCTTTATTCGCTTGTTTTTATAGGCTTCTAAATTCGAAAAATACATTTTTTTCGCATTTTTTCGATATATTTTGATAATATTTTTATATAAATACTAAAGATGCGACTTTAATTTTTATACGCAATACTAACACAAAATAAAAAAGTTTTAGATTTAATCCAGTGACGGAGATTTTACTGGGAGTTATCGAAAAAAAAAACATTTTGAAATATTTTATTTATTTTTTGGAGAGCAACACAATAAATTAAATTTATTATGAAGTAAACGAAAAATTAAAAAACAAGGGTCAAATTTTTTAATACCATACCACCTTCACATGTCAATCTCACCGATTTTCGTCAAATTTGGTACACAAGTTCACTAATGCATTATAACAACAAATGTAAAGTAAAAAAGCTTAAAAAAAATTTTTCGCCGATTTATGGACAAAACAAGTTTTTGTTGTTTTTCATAAATAATAAAATTTGTAAAATGCAACTTTTTCAAAACTCTTTTATAAAATGTTTATTTTTTGTCAAAAATTTCTCAAAACTTGTAATATTTCTAACACGTAAATGCTTTATAAAGGGAAATGCGCAAATTAAAAAAAAAATCACATTTGGCTCTTCCTCTTCTTCTTTAAATATAAAATTTTCTCGCTTTTTAGGGTCGCATTCAATCAAAATTTTGAAAGGGGGCCCCTAATTTTTTTGGGATGTCAAATAAGACAAACGGGAGCCCAAAAAAGCCTCTATCGATGATATAAAATTTGTTCTGGTATTTTGAGATCTAAATCCTTTACGAGCCCCTTAAAAATTGTTAAAAATGATAAAATAAAAAAAAAATTTAAATGCCACTCTTTTAATGTTTTGATATAAAATGTTTATTTTTTGTTAAAAATTGCTTAAAATGTGTTATATTAATAACACGTAAATGCGCAAATTAAAAAAAAAATACATTTGGCTCTTTTTCTTCTTCCTTAAAAAATAATTTTTCTCGCATTTCGAGGTCGCATTTAATCTAAATTTTGAAAGGGGGCGGGCCCCTATTTTTTTTTTGGGATATCACAATGAGCAAACGAGAACCTAAACATATCTTTATCGATGATATAAAATTTGTTTTGATTTTCTGAGATCTAAACCCCCTACCATCCCTTGGAAAATAGCTAAAGAATGGTAAAATTTAAAAATAAGCGCATTTTACCTATTCAAGATCTATTTTCAATATATGTATTTACAATAAGTACAAAATAATGTAACGATAGGGTCCTTATCCCTTTTGAAAAGCATTTATCTTTGATATATTTTGTTCATGACACTTGGAAAAAAATTAAATATTGTAACTTGTAAAAATCAATTTTTTATATTTTTTAAGAATTTAGGCTTAGTTCATAAATTGTGGCATACTTTTAGGGAATCTTCAACTTATTTTACAGATTTTCAATATAACTGACGTATATGCACATATGTTTATGGATCATACATTTATGCATATCCGCCCCTTTTGTCCCAAAAAAATATGGCTTAATCGGCAAATTCAAATTGTTTTAATACTTAAGATAAGCTATATAGAACTGTCAAAGTCAATACCGCCTACTAGAAAAAAATAATTTAATTAATTTACAAAATGTGCACATTTATCTAGACATTTACTAAGGAAAGTACCTTTCAGCGGATTTGGCTGAAATTTCTGTATGTTGTAGTCCTTAGTTCCCTGAACAAAACCGTGTGGGTCGCACCTTTAACAGTTTTGAAGCAATAACCTTTTAAAATAGGCTCCTTTCCTTGAATTTTATGAATTAATGGACTGTATATCGAAATACATCTCGAAAACGACTAACATTAGAGCAAAGTTTGCTCAGTAAACATTTATACCTAAAATATTGCTTTATTTTTTATATAAAAATCCAAAATAGTGTGAAGTGTTAAATTCGTGCATGTTGGGTAAATATTGTTGATCATGTTTTTTCTCTTTTCTCGACGTTTTAGAACATTTTGATTCGAAATCTGCAAAAACATCGTCTGTCGGTATGTCTGTAGCTATCGACAAACGTTTTTTTTTATTTTTTTTTTCACATGCAGGAGAAGATCTAGTTTTATTTTTGTAAAAATCAAAGTTAATCAAAGCTGGGTAAAACTACCAGTTTTTATATTTTTCTTAATTACTTTCGAATGGTTTGACCAGACTTTAAGTTCATTATGCAAATTACTTTTTGTACTGCTTAAACGTCTACCAAAAATAAAGTCTCTAGATCAAATCGTTCAAACAATATTTCAAAAATATTTAAAACATTTATTGGTAAATTTTGAATGAATTAACCCAAAGACTTTATTTTTGGTAGATGTCTAGGTATTATTTAAAGTCATTTGCATACTATATTTGAGATTAAAAAAAATTCATGACTAATATATATTAAAAAGTGATTTTTATATGTTGCAGTTGCAGTTTTTTTCCAAGGATTAGTTGGTCCCATGAATAAAATATATCCAAAATAAATTAAAGGATTTTTAAAAGTGCTAAAAAGCCCATCGTTACATTATTTTGTAATTATTTTAAAAATAAAGGTATATTGAAAATAGCTCTTGAAATTTTACCATTTTTCAGCTATTTTCCAATGGCTGGTAGAGGGTTTAGATCTTAAAAAACAAAAAACAAAAATTATATCATCGTTAGATGTATGTTTAGGCTCTCATTTGCCTTATTTTACATCTCAAAAAAAATATTGGCCCTCTTTCAACATTTGGATAAATCATAATGGAGAAGAAGAAGAGCCAAATGTATTTCTTTAATTTGCGCATTTTTCTTTATAAAGCATTTACGTGTTGGTAACATCAAAAATTTTGAGAAATTTTTATCCAAAAATAAACATTTTATAACAAAATATTGAAAAATTTGGATTGAATGCGACCTTGAAATGAGAGAAAAATTAATATTTAATGAAGAAGAAGAAGAGCCAAATGTATTTTATTTTTAATTTGGGCATTTTTCTTTATAAAGCATTTACGTGTTGGTAACATCAAAAATTTTGAGAAATTTTTAACTAAAAATAAACATTTTATAACAAAATATTAAAAGAGTTGAATTTCAGAAATTTTATTATTTTTAATTTTTAAGGGGCTCGTAGAGGGTTTAGATCTCAAAATACCAGAATAAATGTTATATCACCCATAGAGGTATGTTTGGGCTCTCGTTTGCCTTATTTGACATGTCAAAAAAATTGGGGGCCCCCTTTCAAAATTAGGATTGAATGCGACCCTGAAAAGCGAGGAAAAATTATATTTAAAAAAGAAGAAGAGCAACATATATATATTTTTTTTAATTTGCGAATTTTCCTTTAAAAGGCATTTAAGTGTTAGTAATATAACAAATTTTGAGCAATTTTTCACAAAAAAAATAAACACTTTATAACAAAATATTAAAAGAGTTGCATTCCACAAATTTTATTATTTTACTATTTTTAGCCATTTTTAATGGGCTCGTAGAGGGTTTAGATCTCAAAATACCAGAACAAATTTTATATCACCGATAGAGGTATATTTGGGCCCTCGTTTGCCTTATTTGACATCTCGAAAAAATTAGGGGCCCTTTTTCAAAATTTGGATTGAATGCGACCCTAAAAAGCGAGAAAAATTTATATTTAAAGAAGAAGAAGAAGAGCGAAATGTATTAGTTTTTTAATTTGCGTTTTTCTCTTTATAAAGCATTTACGTGTTTGTAATATCACAAATTTTGAGCAATTTTTAACAAAAAATAATCATTTTATAAAAGAGTTTTGAAAAAATTGCATTTCACAAATTTTATTATTTATGAAAAACCACAAAAACTTGTTTTGTCCATAAATCGGCGAAAAAATTTTTCAAGCTTTTTTACTTTACATTTGTTGTTACAATGCATTAGTGAACTTGTGTACCAAATTTGACGAAAATCGGTGAGATTGACATGTGAAGGTGGTATGGTATTAAAAAATTTGACCCACAACCTTTTCTCCTTGCTTTAATATATTAAAATAACATTAAACTCCCCGTAAAATCTCCGTTACTGGACTCAATCTAAAACTGTTTTTCACATGTGTGTTAGTGTTCCCTATAAAAATCAGAGCCATATTTTTAGTATTTATATAAAATTTTCATAAAAATATAGCCAACAAGTACAAAAAATGACTTTAGAACGCTATAAAAAACAACCGAATAAATATGTTTTAAATCCACTTTTTTTGGCTCAGAACCCTCTTAATAGAGAATCAATCGGCGGCAAAAAATAATTAATTAGACCTTGATTTTTTTTACTACAACTATGAACAAAAAAACTACTATGCGCTATATTTCAAAAAAACGAGTTGATCGAGAAAAACGGAAAAAAGTTACAATATCAGCGCATCCAATAGAGCCAGATGTAACTAAAATGGTATCGAAGAATTTTTGAGTGTTGTGCAGTGTTGTCAATCAAACCAAGGGGAAAATTTTAATGGAAAATGAGGTCGTGTCATACCTAATTAATTAATTATTTGATTTATTAACTCCCAATAACTCCCAACTCCACTTATGCCAAAACCTTATATAAAGATTCCTTATTCATAACGTTAACAAAAATTCTTTAAAGAAGATGGCAAAACCAACCTTGTTATTTGGTGACCCGTAGATTTTCTTGAAATTTTAATATGTTATGTAATAAATGTGCGAAGTTTAAGACTGTGAAAGAAAACCATTTTATTACAGTAGTTTAAAAAAATTATCTAGATACATGGGCGGATTTAGGGTGGGCATGGGGGCCATTCCCCCCCCCAGCGAGATATATTATCATAGAAATATCTTCAAAATTATATTTTTGGCGAAAGCGCATTTTTTTCCCTATGGATGATAAAGTGAAATAAATCCGATAGGTAGGTTTGTTATGCTAGGTAGGTAGTTTGAGTGGTTCCGCAGAATAGTACCGACATAGCCACAATTTCAGAATTCAAGAAATTTTCCTAGAAACAGGACATGTCTTTGCTACAGCAAAAACATTGTTGAAATCAAGTCTGTTATACACCAAACATTTGCGCTAACTATTTAGGTTAAAATTGTTTGACATTAACTATGACCATTTCAATATCTTTATCCAAATTTTCTAATAAAATAGTTTTTTAAGGTGTTTTGTTCATAAATTGCATAGAAAATGCAGATACATTCTGTTTACAAACGGTTCTGTTTAAAATTATATTTCTAAAATGTTTATAACTTATTCACATGTAAGGAGTAATATTTTTGTATTTCTTTACTAAATAGAATCAGTATTTTAGCAAAACTCATACAATTTATTATTAACTAATGTATTACCAATGCAATTTACTTTAGGGCTAATAATTGCTGATTTAAAACCTTGTTTTAAATCTTTTAAAATCTCTTGATGCAGTTTTAGGTAATTTGGTATATCATTTATAATAATTTAATTCATACCTTATTATTAGCGAGGGTCTGATTTTACGAAATAGCTTTTAGTTTAGAAAGAAAATAAAGAAAAGCCATTATTACCAAAAATAAATACATAAGTTTAATTAGTTAACCAAAGCAACAAAATATTATCAAAATGCACCATTGATTAGCTCTGTACATGGGAAATATAAAATTACAACATTTTAAAGTTAATTCATCTTCTTAAATAGCGTTTATTCGAAAATATTGAGAAAATTAATGCAAACTATCATAAATTATTTTCTATTATTGTCAAACTTTCATGTCAAATAGAATAACAATTAAAATGATTAAATTTTCCTTTTGATGACGCACTTCCGTCCGCCATTTTCGGTCTGAGATTTTGTGTATGTCGATACACTCTTTTGTGTAGTACACTACCTACCCACCCTAATAAACCTGCCCATCCAATGCTCTAAGTTGATCCAAACCAGCTTTTAGTGCAGTCAAATAACAGAGCCCCACAAAAAAAAAGGTGAAGTACTTGTAGGATTTTAGATAGCTCAGGTTACAATAAAACACAAATTACACTTTACTGCTCGGCTAACCACACAAGACTGACTCACTACAATTAAGTTTATACTTTTGGTACAATCTTATGTAATCGCTTTGTTCTTTATTTAATTTCAATACACTACATCTCTCCTTTGTTTTTTTAGATATATTTTTTTTATAACAATTTATAACTTTAAAATGCACACAAGACTAGCACCAGCCTAGAATATTTAACTTGTTCTAAATTACAATCACTTATGACTACTTATGACTACTTAAGACTACTTATGACTAACTTATGACTAATGGTTAAATTATGTCGATAAAGTAAATGATTTTATAATCACTTTGCCTATCTAGATATTTAGTTTGTTTCGACTGAGGTACAAAGTCACAGTTACTATAATTTCCTTGTAATAATATAGTTTTGAATATTTTAGACGATTTTATTTAGAACTTTTCTGTAATTGATCTATCACATACTTCCCATTTCCCATTTCCCTTTTTTTTTATTTTTTACATAACATCCCAAGGTGGACACGATTTCTTTTCTTTAATCTTATTCCTAATAGGTATATGTGAAAACGTTTCTGTTAATGTTGCTTGGTTTGCCTATATATCTGACAAGAAAGATTTTATTTCCGTCTATTGTTTTGGGTGTTTGAGAAGAAGTGCTGTTTTGAGATTACAGGAGGAACGCATATGAACTGGTTCACTATTAACGAGAATATCGATAAGGACGTTTTGAACTAATGGAATAGTAAATTATTGGTGACATTTTTTATGACGTAAAATTTAGTGGTTTCATTTTTTTGTTTACTATAACTTTAGATTTAAAAGAATGGTTAATAGTATTTCGCTACCATAAGCCATCAAGATTTTATAAGACTATTTTCCATGTTTGCTTTTGCTCCCCGAATCTATTAGCATTTTAGCTTCTACTAAGCCTAATAAACAAGTTATAGTTTCATCCTTATCAATGTAGAAAACGTAGTCGACCTTATTTTCTGAGTTAGACTATTCTCCTATAGTATGAATACCAGACCCACTAAACATGAAACATAGAAACCACCTTTATACAATATTTTATTTAAATAACATGACATACATTTAAACATTTTTAAATGTTGATTTAAATAAGCCAGTAAACATAAAACAAACAAACAAACATGTTGTTAATATAAACGTGTTATTGTATTTCAATATTAGAAACCCTTTAAAATGACTTAACATTTGTTGCATATTTTCTTGGGACGATTTCCTTGGCGTCATGCTATAGGTGGCGCCACATATTGTTTCCTACCACTAAAATACTTGTAAACACTATAAGGTCTCTTAAGGAATAATGTACGTTATAGTAACGGAAAAACAAAGTTTATAACCAGTTTTCGGTTAGGTTGCTGAAGGTACCTCAAACCGGTTCTCGGTTAAAACTCGAAAGCAAAACCGGTTTGTACCAGATAATATATTTGTTACAATATCAAGATATTTACGAAACATTATTAAAAGTATCGTGGCAATATTTAGCTGAGGTTGTGCTTTATTAAAATGGTAATATTTTAATGTAGCCCTACATAATCTAAAGGTCGTGAGTTACATAAACATTTGTTTTTTTTTTGTAATGTAGCACAGGAGGACGTTTGCGGACGTGACAACATTGCATATACATTATTTTTATTTAGATGTAAACGTTACCGGATAACATTTTATTGTAGATGTAAAGTTGTTGCAACATAGGTACCATAGCATAGCATTTATTACAGGTTTGGAATATAAAGAAATATGTGATGTTTTACGTAGAACGTTCTTAGAAGGTTTTAAGACATCCAATGGATACCGTTTTAATCATACGAAAGCTTCTATGATCATTCTAAAAAAACTTGCAGAATATGCCCAGCATCTTCTTATAAATTGCAAGACTATCTAACCCAATTTATGATCTGTCAAATCTAAAGTAGTCAATACCCAGAACAGTGACCTGTGTATAATAATGACACTGTGTGGTACAAAAAGATGTCTTAAACTATTATATAATAGACAACATTTAAAATTCAGGAATATTAACATTTTCCTGCATTAATTTGTTTGTATACAGGTACATACCTTTCTATGCTTACAATACAATCTTACATAGCCGACAAACACTAGACTTAATAAAATCGCCAATCACTAGACTTAGATCTATAATTCTAATCCAATAATACACGATGGGAATCACCAAACAATAAATGTATAATTTTTTATCGGCCACTATAGAATTACAACTCAAACATGTCCAAAATGTATTGCAGAACAGCGGCAAATTCCGATACCTTCTATTCTTAGAATATGTATAGCATAATTTCTAAGAACATTCTTAACAGAAATTTCTTAGAATATGCATTGGAGGAATGATATGAGAAACTTTAAGGGATATTTTATGCATTGATTATGCATTTTAAGCGCAAGTTTTAAGCATAATCATAGCATATCTAAAAGTTTATTCTTAGAATATTCCCAATATAATAATTAGAGAATATTCTTAGATCATCGGTGCTATTTGGGGTATTCATACACATGTGCGTAAACGTAAACCCACACATATTCCCTGCTAACACATCCTTAAAAGAAGGAAACCTGTTAATTTTAATGTTTTATCCACTAGATTTTTATGGTTTTCTTAATAAAAGGCATAATTGTGGGAATAATAGCGTATGCAACTCGTCGCTTACCTTTTCCAATATACTCGATTTTTTCCTCGTAATGTACTCTCGTACACCAAAATTAGGTTCGAAAACTCGTTGCGTAATTTATCATTGATATACGGTTGCCTTTTATTACACTCTATGGTTTTTTTAATAAACTAACGCTTATGAAAGGTAATATAATAAAAGCAGAAAATTTAATATTTTGTTCCTTAATTAAAGTATTTCAGTATAAATATAATTTTATATATTTTTAAAAGAACTAAGTTTTTGCGTTATTTGTAGGCGAAATATTCTTCATATTTAAACTTACTTTAGGTCGTATTTTGTTTGGGGACTCCTACGCACATAATATGTGATACCTACATGTACTGATGCCATATTGTGTGCCATACGTACTTACACATACTCACACACACACTTATATTTACATACACATGAAGGGGTGTTGGAATATCTATTATATAATCAACATAAATATTTTTTTCTAAATTGTGAATACGCTTAGAATAGAAATGTTCTATTTTGACGGCGAATACTTTCTGTCCGTCCGTCAATACTATATTGTTTACATGTTTTTTATTTTTTAAGTAAAATCGTTGTTGAGGGAAAATTAAGAAGAAGAACTACATGTTTATGTTTTTGCCTTAAACCTGTTTATGTTTTGTGCCTAAAACTTGTTTATTTTTTGTGCCTAAAACTTCTGGGGTTATATTTTGGCCTTTGCTACCAAAATATCTCAAACATTAATGCAAAATATAGAAGAATATTCTGGTCTTGCTGTTTACCCATAACAAACCTAGGTATAGGTTATTATATTGTAATAAGTTTGTTTTGGACCAATAATACCTATTTATTATAGGCGTACCCCGGGGACTAGCGAGCTGTTTTTGACCATGGGCGTAGCATTAATTCAACACTGATTAGAAGCCACTGCGGTGTACCGCAAGATGGCTGTCCCCCTTCTAGAACAAAGCAACGCCAGTGTATTTATGATAATACTAAAACATGACAAAAGATGACTAATAGCTCGCAATTGCCCGGGCTCTGATTATAGGACTTGTGAAAATGTCCTCTTCCATTTTTCTCATCGCAGGCCGACTGAGCCCCTTCGACGTCAAATTGACAGTTTATTTTGCCTATAATTTATATAGAGATAACGTATCTTTATGAACCTTTTTTAAATCATTTTGCGTAAATGGTTGTTTTGGCGAAATATTTTTTAAAATGTGACACTTCATATGTCAAACATGTTGCACCTACGTGCAGTGGGACATTACGACTACTGTAAGTAATGCCGCCAATTGAACTTGGTTTCGAAACCGATTTATTTTGGTTTATAACGATTCGTTATTAGCGACAGATTATAATGAAGCTAAAATTATTAGTTCAGGCCTCAACCGTGAACATTAAAAGTTTTTTTTTTTTAGGAATGGTGGCCCAGTGTACTGTGACCTATGGTCATTTGAACTTTAGTTCTGGTCCGTGACCGTATGGGATTTGTTCCTGCTGTTACAGTAGTAACTACTGTAGCTACTCGTAGTCATTCGGACTTTTACTTCGGTATGTAACCTCTGCTTGAGCTTTAACCCTGACCGGTGGCCATGGTCGTTTGAACTTTTAGTTCTGGTCTATGACCTGCCAAAACTTGTTTAGGACAATGGCCGATGGCCCATGACTCATGGTCCTTTGAACTTTTAGTTCAGGTCCGTGACCCCTCTAAACCATGTTTAGGACTTTGGCCCATGGCCCATGACTCGTGGTCGTTTGAACTTTTAGTTCAGGTCTGTGACCTCTCTAAACCTTGTTTAGGACTTTGGCCCGTGGCCCATGACTCGTGGTCGTTTGAACTTTTAGTTCAGGTCTGTGACCTCTCTAAACCATGTTTAGGACTTTGGCCAGTGGCCCATGACTCGTGGTCGTTCGAACTTTTGTTCAGGTCTGTGACCTCTCTAAACCATGTTTAGGACTTTGGCCAGTGGCCCATGACTCGTGGTCGTTCGAACTTTGTTCAGGTCTGTGACCTCTCTAAACCATGTTTAGGACTTTGGCCAGTGGCCCATGACTCGTGGTCGTTCGAACTTTTGTTCAGGTCTGTGACCTCTCTAAACCATGTTTAGGACTTTGGCCAGTGGCCCATGACTCGTGGTCGTTTGAACTTTTAGTTCAGGTCTGTGACCTCTCCAAAACTTATTTCGGTACTACACTAGGAATCTAGTTAGTTTAAATACATCTCCACTAAACGTGTTTGGTATTTACGATCTAATGCTGAATTAACTAGCCAACAAATAAATATATCATATGTAACCTAACACCAGCTTAGTAAAGCCCATAATGTACGAATATCTTTAATTTCATAAACATTCTATGTAAATTTTATTCGAACATTGTTTATTTAAAATAACATAATTATGTAAGTAAAGTGATTTCAATTCATTCTTACACATATATACATATACACACATATACATATATATACACATATATACACACATATACATATATATATATACATACCTAGATACACACATACATATAGTACTGTGATAGGTACTGAGGCGAAATAGTAATAGTTGTAATATAAATAAAATATATGAACACCCTGTATTAGAAAATATGTAAAATCAACAGAAGGTTAGTTAAGGCACCTTCGCCAAATTATAGTATTTAATTTTTTCGCGCCAATAATTTAAATATTTCTCAAGGACTTTCTTAGGGAAAAATCCTTGACAGTTTGACAGTTGGTCACTTGTTACTGACTTACAACAACACCAATTGTTAAGATGTTGGTGTAACTTGAATTATTGAAACCATCCTCAGGATTAAGGCAAATTTCTCATGAAATTTGAGTTATCTGGTGCTTTCAGGTAATATTTATTTAAATATTTCTGCTTATAAAATACTAATTTCTAAACTTTCAGTTTTCAGTTATACGAACCTTAACTAACCTACTACGTTTAAACAACAGTATAATAATAAAGTCTGGTCGATCAACTTCTTCGTTTACTCTGAGCAACCCACTGACACCCCGAGAGTGAACAAGGTATTCTTACACGGCGCCCTAATCTCTTCAAAAGTTTACATTGTCACAACTTTGTTGCCCAACTCGAGGCCAGTTAAACTTCAGCTGGAGTCTCATCAGCTGAATCATCACTGCAAAGAAACAAGATGCCGGTCGACCATACCCCAGTGAACAGTCAGGGGGTAACCACCCGCAGTAGGGGCTTCAACAGGAGGTCCTTGGAGGTATTTGATCTCCCAAGCAATGTCAACAGGATGCCAGTCCTGTCTCCACAGATTGATGTAAATTTGGCAAGTAACACAACAACCCTACCTTAAAGTGCCACAGGTATGCCTAGAACAACAATAAGCGTGTCAAATTCATCAAATACCAATAGTTTTGAGGCGCACAGGGCGCAAGATGAATTTCGACCAATATTGGGCCAAACCCGAGCCCAATCCAACAGCTATGAAAGAGGGTCAGCAAGTTTCGGTGGCAATGCCCACTGGGGGCAACCTCCAAACAACGCTTGTTTTGTACCACAACAGGCAAATGCCCATGGGGGACAGCCTCCACCATATCAATTAGTTTATAACGTACCACAAAATAATGTACAGGTACCACCACAATGTAACTTAGATATTGTAAGTCATGCCACAAAACTGCTTCCTACATTTAGGGATGATGGGGAAACACACCCTATCGATTTCATAAAAAAATTAGAGAATATAGTAAATACTTATAACTTACCTATGCAAATAGTCGCTGCTATTTCAGGTGAACTTTTTGGGGCACGAGCCAAGCCATGGTGCGATGCTCTGATAGACTCCTTTGATACCTTTAGGGCTATGAAAACTGCTTTTATAGAACAATTTTGGTCGCGTACAAGACAAACACAGGTTCGCTTAGCCTTAGACACAAATAAATATGATCGTTCAGGGTATGTAAACTATTTTTTAAAACAAGTTACTAGGGAGAAACACTTGTTACCACCATACACAGAACTAGAGCTAATAGCTTTAATTTCCAGGCATTTTCCACCAGCTATTTCTTGTTGTTTAATAGGTGCATTAACAATAAATGATGCACTCATTAGACTCCGACAGGCAGAACATTTTGATTATGATTTTGCATCGGCTTCTTCTTCTTCTTCGGTCGATAACAATACTAGATCGGGGGACATTAGAACTACCAAGTCAGAGTTTTTGAACAAATGGGAAAAGCCGAAAGAAAACATAACCTATAAAAATCCAAATGTGTCTCCAAATCATAATAAAAACTATTCGTCTTCCCCGAGACCATTTAAAAAACTTAATCATGTGCAATTCGAAGGTCCGGAAGAAGAACCTTCGGAAAACTAATGGTTTCCCACCCGTCCAGTCCGCCCTTGGGGAACATTTCTAGGGCTGATTCTGTAAATTATCTTGTAAATAATCCCCGTGAGGATTTGTTAAGTGAATGTGACTTTAACCATGTTCAGTGGGACTTAGGCCGTACTCCAATCATAGCCATGACTATAAAAAATGTTCAGTACCCTTGTCTGGTAGATTCCGGCAGTGAGGTAAGTGCTTTTTCAGAGACCGTGGGCAATCAAGTCATTACAAATGACTTACCCTTTTTCCCAGTGACAGGAGTACGGGTGTCAGGTGCATTTAAAAATAAGCACAAAAAAATAACACACCAAGCACTCTTAAAATTTTCCTTAGCTGGTAATGAATTCGAGTTTAAATTCTTATTTATCCCCGACTTAGTATACCCCGTTATATTAGGTTGTGACTGGTTAAGATCGGTTAAAGGGAATATAAATCTTGAACACAGTTGTTTGTATGTTAAGCATGATAAAAATATTGTAGAGATCCCGCAAATAAAACCATATCATGACTTTTCGGCGCCAATTTCAAAGCCACTGAAGAAAATTTTTGCAATTAATAAATACCACTCTGTAAATAATAGTCACATTACTGAAACAGCTTCTATAAATGAGGAAATTAGTGCAATTATGTCTTCCTTAGACCTCTCAAATAATGAAAAAAATGATTTTTTCAATTTATTGCAAAAGCATAAACAAATTTTTTCTGATAGACCTGGTTTAACCCAGGAGTATTTTCATGAAATCCATTTATACACCTTTTTTTCAACCTCCCTACCCCATTCCAGTGGCGCATCGGGAAGCTGTGCAAAAGGTCATTGACTCTATGCTACAGTATGATATTATTGAGCGAACAAATTCTTGCTCGTACAGTTCACCTTTATCTACGGCTGTCAAGAAGGATGGTACCATCCGAGTAGTACTGGATGCTCGTCGTCTTAATAAGGTCATGCTATCTGATTCCGAACTCCCGAGGAAAATACACGATATTTTGAGAACCTTACCCCCTAAAATTAAATTCATGTCCACCATTGACTTGACCCACTCTTATTGGCAAATTCCATTAAGGCCAGAGGATAAGAAGTTCACAGGTTTCCTCCATGCGACAAAAACCTATCAATTTCGAGTCTTGCCTTTTGGTTTAAAAACGGCAATTAGTTCGTTTTCCAGGGCCATGGACAAGATTTTGGGGACTGAGTTTAGCGAATTCGTAGTACCCTACGTGGATGACTTTCTGGTCATCTCAGAAACCCTAGACCAACATTTAGAGCATTTAGATAGGCTTTTTACTCGTTTGGCATCTGCAGGCTTAACACTTCGGTTAAAAAAATGTCAGTTTCTTCAAAGAGAAATGAAATTTTTAGGTTATATTCTGGATCAGCATGGGATCAGATCCGATAAGGATAGAGTCCGTGCCGTGTCTGAGTTTCCACAACCCAGGGATAAAAAACATTTACAATCCTTCTTGGGCTTGTGTAATTTTGACAGAATTTTTTGTGAAAAATTTGCGTCACTCGCAGAACCTCTTTGTAAACTACTCAGAAAAAAGGTCAAGTGGACTTGGTCTGATGAACAAGCACAAGCGTTTCAAGGGCTTAAAAATCTCATTGCTCAGGAAGTACTTCTCTATCATGCTGATCAGAACCTTCAATATTGGGTTAAAACGGATTCGAGTGATGTAGGGCTTGGTGCCCAATTATTTCAGATACAGAATGGTCAAAAACGAGTAGTGGCATATGCTAGTCGTTTGCTCCTTGATCGAGAGAAATCCTATTGCATCGCCGAAAAGGAGGCCTTGGCTGTGGTTTGGGCACTGTCCAAATGGAGGGTTTTCCTACTGGGAAATCACTTCATTATTCTTTCTGATCACCGTGCCTTAACCTATTTACAGACGTGTAGGCTGCTTTCCCCCCGCCTTACGCGTTGGGCTCTGGCCTTCCAAGAATACTCATACGAAATCCGTTACATTAAGGGCTCAGAGAACGTGGTCAGCGACGCGCTTTCACGATTCCCAATAGCTCGGTTGCCGGTACCAGACGACAAATGCTTCCGCATTTGCTTCATGGTAAAACTTGGACCAAATTTCGCGCCTGTTATTGCTTCTATAACCGAGGATCAAAAACAAGACCCTAAACTTTCAGAAATTCGGCGTAATATTGAAATCAACCCCGCACAGCATCCAAAGTTCGCCATCTTCCAAGATATGCTTAGACAGTCCGAGGAAGAACCATGTCGCCTATGTATTCCAAAAAAGAGGATTACCGACTTTGTTAAGGCTTTTCACGAGTCTTTGGGACATTTCGGTGTCTACAAGACCTGGGCTGCCTTAAAACGGGAAGTTTGGTGGCAGAATATGCATTCCAGCGTAAAATCCATAGTAAAAACCTGCCAAATTTGTCAGATGGCAAAAACCACCATTCTTCCAAAACCACCCTTTGAAAGTATTATTCCCGAAGGTCCAAGGGATCTTATGGCCCTAGACCTATACGGCCCGCTTCCAAAATCTAGGGGCGGCGTGACCTATATTTGTGTTTGCCTAGATGTCTTTTCAAAATTGGTAATTTTGTATCCCCTTAAAAGGGCTACAACGCTTTCTATTTTAAATCGTCTAAGAAACGATTATTTCCCGAAATATGGTCAACCAAAGCGTATTTTGACTGATCACGGCACGCAATTCACGGCGCATGCGTGGAATTCCAATTTAGAAAGACTTGGTATTCAGGTCGTAAAATCTTCAGTGAGGCACCCGGAGGCTAATCCTTCCGAAAGAATAATGAAAGAACTTTCAAGGTTCTTTCGCACCTTTTGCAATGCTAAGCACAAAAAATGGGCCTATGAGATTGATGATCTCACCAACATGTTAAACTGTGTTGTTCACGAATCCACAAATTGTACACCCACAGAGTTGCATACCGGGAAACCTCCACCTTTACTACTTTCCCATTTAATTAATTTTCCAGAAGTTCAGCAGGCGGCTGATTCTCATATTAAAGTTTATCTGGCGAGAGAGGCCTTGCTGTCAAAAGCATACCGACGAAATTTCGCACGATCAAAAAATAAATACACGGACTTTAAAATTGGGGACTTGGTTTTACTCAAGGCTGAGCCAAAATCCTCTGTTTTAGATGCGGTCACAAAGAAGTTTATGCTTCTGTTCGAGGGTCCATATAGGATAAAGAAGGTTATTGGTCTTACCTCTTTTATCCTGGTGAGTCCCGAAACCAATGAGGAAAGAGGACGTTTCCATAGCTCTCATTTAAAAAGATATATTGAACCGTAAAGAAAATTTTTGATTTTACCAGTTTTTTCGCCTTTTTATAGTTTTTAATTCAGGTTGGCTCTTTAATTCACCATCTTAAAATCTAGGGGGCAGTTGAGGCGAAATAGTAATAGTTGTAATATAAATAAAATATATGAACACCCTGTATTAGAAAATATGTAAAATCAACAGGTTAGTTAAGGCACCTTCGCCAAATTATAGTATTTAATTTTTTCGCGCCAATAATTTAAATATTTCTCAAGGACTTTCTTAGGGAAAAATCCTTGACAGTTTGACAGTTGGTCACTTGTTACTGACTACCGTGATCAACAACACCAATTGTTAAGATGTTGGTGTAACTTGAATTATTGAAACCATCCTCAGGATTAAGGCAAATTTCTCATGAAATTTGAGTTATCTGGTGCTTTCAGGTAATATTTATTTAAATATTTCTGCTTATAAAATACTAATTTCTAAACTTTCAGTTTTCAGTTATACGAACCTTAACTAACCTACTACGTTTAAACAACTTTATAATAATAAAGTCTGGTCGATCAACTTCTTCGTTTACTCTGAGCAACCCACTGACACCCCGAGAGTGAACAAGGTATTCTTACACGGCGCCCTAATCTCTTCAAAAGTTTACATTGTCACAGTACTTACTGTGAAATGAGCTAATATTACAGTGGTAATATTGTTATTTTCATCCTCGTTGCCACTGTAGGATTTTGGATAGCTCAGGTTACAATAAAACACAAATTACACTTTACTGCTCGGCTAACCACACAAGACTGACTCACTACAATTAAGTTTATACTTTTGGTACAATCTTATGTAATCGCTTTGTTCTTTATTTAATTTCAATACACTACAGTACTCTTCTGAAGACCATTGCATTCCTATGTATTTTAAGGTGCTGAATCCGAATTTGAGGTCGAAATAATACCACATTTTGGAGTATGAAAATAACATTAAAAAAGTACTCTTCTGAAGACCATTGCATTCCTATGTATTTTAAGGTGCTGAATCCGAATTTGAGGTCGAAATAATACCACATTTTGGAGTATGAAAATAACTAATTAAAAAAAACTATTTTTTTTTGAATTTAGAAGCCTATAAAAAACAAACGAATAAAGATATTTTAGATCCGCTTTTTTTGGCTTAGAGCCTCATTAATATATAAACTATCGACGGCAGAAAAAAATTATTAATTTATACTTTTTTTTACTACAACTATAGGCAAAAAAACAACTGTGCTCTATATCTCAAAAAAAAAGAGCTGATCAAGATAAATGGAAAAAGGTTCCGAAATTAGCAGTTTAAATAGAGCCAGATGAAACTAAAAGGTCCCCGGCAAATAAAAAAAATCTTGTTTTGTAGAGCAGTGTAATCGATACTTTTAAGTATAGATAAGCTGTGCGATTAATAGCAAGTCGAAATCTTGAAAAATATTTAAGGTCTTAATAGTATTAATACTTTTTTACAAAAAAAAAATAATTTGATGCCGATATTCGCATTCGCGCCTAGAGTGCCAAGATTCTGTACTCATCTCACGGATTTGAACCAAACTTGGAATGGAAAATTTAAAATGAGCTAAGGAAGGTTTAAGTTTATTTCGAAAGGGTTTTATTGACCTACTTTAATAAAAAAACATACTTTATTACTGAATAAATTAAACTCAAAAATTATTATTTAAAAAAATATAGGATGCTTGAAGAAAAAATAGTATGTTTGGACTCAGAGGAAAAGTGATTTTTTTATTCGTCTGTAGTTTCCAGACTCCGCTTCGCGTCGTGCGTAAATTCTACAGACTAGTAAACAAAATCTTCACTTTTCCTCTTAGTAAAACAATATACTATTTTCTACGCTATATCTCACATACTCTGATTTTTGGCATAACCAAAAAACATAAACTAATATTTATAGCAAAATATAAAAACTGTTTTTTCTTAAAATATACCTCCTTCGATTTTTTTTTAAATTACTTAATTGAAGTTCATAGTATTCCTTTTGCATGGATCAATAGTCTAGAGTGGGCCGGCTTTTCCTATTTCTCTTAAAGGTGCAAGTATGGGGGAAATCTAATTTACTTACCAGTTTTAAATGCCCCGATATCGTTTCCGCTACTTCGACCGGATTCGTTTTACATATCTAAGAAATTATTACTATTATGTGTTTTTATAAAAAATTCAGCCTCCCCGCCCCTAAATTAGGGGTAGTTTATTCGTGTAATTTTTCACTAAAATGCTCAGACTAGCTGTCCTAGTATTTTTAACGGAAAATTATTATATATCTAACATGCACAAACCATTATCTATCTTTTGTCAAAAAATATTTTTACCAACCCCTAAATCAGGGCTAGTTTACTTGTGTATTTTTTTACTAAAATACTTTGAACGATCGTCCTATAAATCCGACAAAAGTATTATTATATATTTAATATGTGAATACTGTTATGCGTCTTCCATAAAAAAATCGCCCCTACCCCTAAAATTAGAGGTAGTTTACTCGTGTAATTTTTTACTAAAATTTTTGACAGGCCCTCCTATTACTCTGATTAAAGTATTATTAATAAATTTTTAAGTAAAAATGCACAAGCAAACTACCCCTAATTTAGGGGTTAAGGAGATGAACTTTTTACGGAAGATAGATAACAATTTTTATATGAAATAATACTCCAGTCAGAATATTAGGATGGCGGATTGGAGCATTTTAGTAAAAAAATATAAGAGTAAACTACCCCTAATTCTGGGTTAGGGGGATATATTTTTTAAGTAAGATGTATAATGATGTTTCCATATTAAATATATAATATTACTCCCTTCGGTGTAATAGGACGGTCAGCCGGAGGAATTTTAGTAAAAAAATACACGATTAAACTACCCCTGATTTAGGGGTTAGGATAATTTTTTTTTAATAAAAGATATATAATGGTTTGTGTATTTTAGATGTGTAATAATTTTCCGTTCGTATTACTAGGAGAGCTAGTCTGAGCATTTTAGTGAAAAATTACACGAGTAAACTACCCCTAATTTAGGGGTGGGGAGGCTGAAATTTTAATAAAATATATAAAATCGTAATGATTTTTTAGATATTTAACATGAACTGATCGGAGTTTCGGAAACGTATATCGGGGCATTTAAAACTGGTCAGCAAATTAGATTTCCTCCATACTTGAGCCTTTAAGAGGAAAATGAAAAGCCGGCCCACTCTACACTATTGATCGATAAAATAGGAATACTATGAACCTAAATTAAGCCAATTTTGAAAAAAATCGAAGAGGGGATATTTTGAGAAAAAACGATTTTTATATTTTGCTAAAGATGTTAGGTTATGTTTTTTGGTTATGGAAAAAATTAAAGTATATCATGGGATAGAGCGCTGAAAGGAAATTTTGAAGTATATTTGATTCTTTAAAATCGATGAATAATTCTAGGAAATGGGCTTATAAATGTATGTCTGTAGACGGTACTTCGCCAACGTATATGTTAAACGGATAGATGGATTTGGACTTTTAGGATGCCATGGTATACATACCCACTAGTGCTGCAACTGTTCCAAGTTTGGTCCAAATCCGTGAAATGAGTGCAGAATCTTGGCACGCTAGGCGCGAAATGCCTTAAATTACTTGTACTCTTAACTTTTGAACGAGTTAAGATATCGAATTTAAATTTAGAAATCGGTTATAAGACAATTTAGACTATCTTTTTGCATATATTTGATATTTTCAGCTCTTAAAATATGGACAGGGGTGCATGTGGGGACATTTTTTTAAACGGAAAGAGGGTTTGTGTGATTCATCATTTTAAAGGTTATAAAATTTTCTATTCGACCATATATTTTTAAGTTTTTTTTGGTATTTTTTTTTTGGGGTTGAAATAGGTTATTTTCGTAAAAGTCTCTTTCAAAAAAGCAAACAAGTTTTGAAAAAGGAATTATTCCAAGTTGCAAAAACTTAAATTATAGGCACTTTTAAATTAATTTTAATCGATAAAAATAAAAATTAACAAAAAATCTTAAAAGTCTTATTTTTAAGCTAAAAAAATTGAAAAATTAAACCCGAAAAAAAAAATGTTTAATAAATTTAAAAATATATGGTTAAATAGAGAATTTTATACTCGTCACAAGATCTTTTCATTAAAAAAAAGTCCCCCTATGTCCCCGACCACATTTTAGGAGCTGAAAATATCAAATATATGCAAAAAGATAGTTTATGTTGTCTTATTTATGAGTTCAAAATTTTAAGTCTATATCTCAACTTATTCAAAAGTTAAGAGGGGGGGGCTATAATATAAGCTTTAAAACGACGCATCACAAGATCTTTTCATTAAAAAAAAGTCCCCCTATGCCCCCGACCACATTTTAGGAGCAGAAAATATCAAATATATGCAAAAAGATAGTTTATGTTGTCTTATTTATCAGTTCAAAATTTTAAGTCTATATCTCAACTTATTCAAAAGTTAAGAGGGGGGGGGGGTATAATATAAGCTTTAAATCGACGCATCACAAGATCTTTTCATTAAAAAAAAGTCCCCCTATACCTCCGACCACATTTTAGGAGCTGAAAATATCAAATATATGCAAAAAGATAGTTTATGTTGTCTTATTTAGGAGTTCAAAATTTTAAGTCGATATCTCAACTTATTCAAAAGTTAAGAGGTTCTGTGTGTGTGTCTGTCCTTCCAGGGGGTTTTCATACTTATCAAATATCTCAAACACAAAAATTTTCTTTGTGGAACGAAAAAATTCTCCATTTACAAAAATAGCGAAGGTGCACTTATCTCTGAAAACTGCACGAGCTTAAATATGAGCTTAATGTTGAAAAACAGACTTAACAGCTAGTAAACTTGCAGAACAACCTTACACTATGACATTTTTAGAACGCTTTGACATAGATACTCGAAATTAGAAACAATTTTTTTTACTACTTAAAAAATATTTATTTTAAATTTTAACTATCTGTGTCAAAGCGTTCTTAAAATATCGTAGTGTAAAGTTGTTTTGCAAGTCGCTTACGACTGTAATATATGACTATGGATTATTATTATTATTATTTACTTTAAAACCCGGATTATAACCCTTAGAGCTTAGTTTAGTTTAGTTTATTTATTTATCCAATAAGACCATACATGAAACGTGTACAATGTCATGAGTACAGTGAAACAATAGGCATAGGACAAGTCTAAATAATAAAAACAATAATAATTATTTAAATATTTCAAAACTTAATTATTTAAATACTCTTGTAACTATTTTGTATCAGAAAAGTACGTAAAGCGTTTTTAAAGTTATCAATTATGTTTTTATTGCTTCAGGTACTTTTCTATACATTTTTGTGCCAACATAAACTGGATTTTTTTCGTACAACACAAGATTGTGCAATGGCAGGCAAAGTTCATCCCTACCTCTTGTGTTGTAGTCATGAAAATCAGAATGACTTGTAAACTTTTCAGGATTTTGTCTAACAAATAACAATGATTCAAATATAAAAAGGGACGGACAGTTCTTTAAAGAGATGTTTACATGAAGTTGTTCTGGAGACACCTACAATTGCTCTTATTGCCTTTTTTTTTGCAAACGAAAAACTGTCGGATTGACGAACAACCCCAAAATAGTATACCATATTTTATTCGACTATGAACTTAAGCATAATAATATGATATAAGAACGTTCCTCGATGTTAGTTCTCTTAGTCTAGATAACGCAAATGAACTGTGAGTAAGCTTTTTACATAGGGGTGCCAAGGGGTGCTCAAAATCATGCCAGGGGATGCTGAGCACCCCCTAGCACCCCCGGTTACGGGCCTGATTAATAGGTATACCTACGGAATCCTTATTTAGTGGAAACCTAATACTGAGTACAATTAAGCATTAATATTAATTTCAAAATTGTATATACATAACATGCATATGTTAATTGTAAGTAGGTACTATTCATAGTTTAAATAAATTTAAATCACATAAATAAAGAAAATGTCCACATTTAATGTGAATTTTTTATCGCGACACAATCTGAGTTTTATAAATAAGTCGAAAAATTAATTAATTGGACACTAGATCAGTGGCGCAGAAACTGAAAGAGGGTTTACAGATTTAGTGCCCTTAATTTGACCCTCTTACCGCACCTCGATTTCTTTCCGAAAACAATCCTAGCCCCTAACCAAAGGGTATAGCCGGTTAAGCATGTAAAAAGTGACCCCGGAAGATTTAAGGTGTGGGTTGTATTTTTCGAAAGTGTATGTAATAAACATTAATCGGAATAAATTCAGTTATGGCTCATCATCGTTGAAAATAAACACAGAAACATAGGCTTATGGAATAATTTTGCCGAATTATGAGAGAAATTTTTATAAAGGTCACTAAATCGAAACATTTGACGACTAATTTGTTACACACAACAATATTGATTATACATATTAACTATAAATATATAAATATATCGGTGTTTTTCGAAGAAAATAAAAATGTAAATATTTAAAACCTCGCGTCAACGATAGAATCGACGCGGCGCCTATGCGAGCACTGGAAATTCGCCAATGACTGGTAATAAAACAAAATTGAGCAAAGTTTACACCTCCTACCGCTTTCCAAAGAATAGTTACACTGAAAAAAGCATTTTTCAGTTTTAATTTTTTTCGACGTACTTTTTTTGAAAAAATTCTGAAAACAATAATTGTTAATTATTATAATAGAACTTACTATGAAGGTGCATATCCTCAATTTTTTCAGCCTGAAAAATTAAGTAGTCTCGATTTTACAGCTATTTGAATGAGTTTTTCAATTTTCAATTGCCAAACTATAAAGAAATTACCAACTAAATAACATTATATTATGCGTCAGAAATATGGTTGCTGGTTTTACATTTTTCGATTTTATTTAGAGTTGTAAAACCCGTGTTTTTTTTTGTTTTAATACGTTTTTTTTAACTCTAATATTATTTAGTTACATACGAAAATTTTTATAAAGTTTTTTGCAGTGGTACCGCTTCAAACGTGGGCCCACATGGGCCGCCCAATTTCCAGAGGTTCTACGGTATCACGGGATATTACCGTTATGCCCACCGTTTAAAAAAAATTTAACACATTCATCTGTGGTGGATTGTCCCCTTCCATTAAAAAAATGTGCCCCAAAGAACTACGAAGTACGAGGATCACTATGGCACAAAAAACATTTTCTAATAATTTTGCTTTCCAATTTTGAAAATTTTCAAAATTTCGGAAAGCATTGTTACGTGCAAAAATTTTCAAAAAATTTTTTTGGCGTATTTTTGCGTTTTATGACGTAAAATGTAGAAATAAATTAGTTTCAATCAAAAAAAAATTTTTAGGTCCATCGGTCTGTCGGGGAAATCTTGTGGGCACACTTTAAGCTAGAGACTTTAAATTTGACATACAGGTATGTTACCAAAAGTTCTAGCACGGGATTATTTTTGGTGAACATTGGGGTGCAAGGGGGGGAAATACATTTTTTTTTTATTTGAAAATTGCTATATAGGGGTTTTTGAGGTTGCCGAAATTGAATCTGATAATAACATTTTTCCAACTCCACCGCGAGGGGGTGAGGGGGTTAATATTTTTAAATATCTTTAATATTTTCGTGAAAATTTGTATATAGGGATTTTTGGAGTTGACGAATATGAATCTGATATTTTTTTGAGCTCGCTAAAACTGAATCTTATAATATTTTTTTTTAATTTCACTCCCTGAGGGATGGGGAGTAGTTTTTGTGAAAATTAGTATATTGGGGTTTTTAAGGTTACTGAAAGAGAATCTGATAATTAAAATTTGTATATTTTTAAGGTTGGTAAAAGTAAATCCAATGATAAAAAATCCATTATACTCGCGGAGGCGTAAAATGGGAAAGCTCTTTTACTGGGCAGTGTATTATTTACAAGTTCATAATTAGGCAAAAAAATAAAAGTTTATAAAAATTAAAATTTCAAACCAAAATAATCGAAATGGTTAATAGTTTTATTTAAAAATTGTACAAAATCGTGTACAATTTATTCACATCTATTTATGCACAAAAAATACACTAGAACTAAAATCAAAAAAAAAAAAAATCAAGGAACGATCCACTTCACCAAGCTTATTTTTAATAGTTATATGAAGAAGCTTATAAGCTTATATTATTTTTATTTGGGGTAGATAATTATCTACCCCAAATAAAAATAATAAACATAATTCATTCTGTATTTTCGATAAGTAAAAATCTAACAAAAATTCCCAATTACCCACCTCAGAATAGTAGATCTGCTGAAGCCATTTTTATTCCTGAGCCTTTTTTTAGAAATAATTTTTGTCAAAGAACTATTTTTTATTTTGGCGTTAAATTTTATAATTTACTTCCCCTAAATATAAAAAAGTTAACACCTCAAAAAAAGTTTACCATGTTTAAAAAAGAAATCAAAAAATATATTTTTAATCACCGTCATACCTTTTTAATAAAAAATTAATATTTATGCTATACTTTCCTGCAGCCTCTCTTCACAATACGTTTACATTTATGTTACTTTCCTAATATACCTTTTGAATTAAAACTCCTCGTCATTAGAATTAGAATTAAAACTACTTAAATTTATTAAATTATATATATATATATATATATAATCTTTGACCATTTTACCATATGTGTATGGCTTTCATTTATAAATTATAAACAAATTTTGCCCATTCTTTTTTATTTCTCGCTCTTATTTTCGCCTCATTCCATGTGCTTCCCTTTCTCTCCAGTATGTCGTTGACTTCTTTGTCCCATGTTTTCTTTGGTCTTCCTTTCTTTTTGTTTTTTCCTATTTTAGCTTCCCATATTTTCTTAACTGGTCTGGAGTTTTCCATTCTTTGTAGATGGCCCCACCAGCTAAGCTGTCTTTGCTGTATAAACTCTTGTATGGGTATGATTTCAAGATCTTCTCGGATTTGCCTGTTTCTTATTCTATCTAAACGTGTTACCCCTCTTACTTTTCTTAGGTACTTCATTTCTACTGCTTCTATTCTACTTTTTAGTCTATCTGTTAATACCCAAGTTTCGCAGCCGAAAGTAAGTACGGGTCTGAAGATTGCCTTATAAACGTTTAGTTTTGTTTTCTTTGAAACTTCTTTTTTATTAATAAATCCTGCATTCATACTGTAGTAAGTTTTCATGGCTTTTTCAATACGGTTGTTGATTTCTTCTTCTTGGCTTCCATTTCTTTCTTTTTCCACACCCAAATACCTAAATGTCTTTACTTGCTCTATCTTTGTGCCTTCTATTACTATGTTCATTTCCTGTTCTCCTGTTGTCATAACCTTTGTTTTTTCTATATTCATTTTCATACTATATTCTTTAAACGTCTCGTTCCAAATGTTTATGTTTTTTTGTAAGTCATGTTCATTTTCTGCCATAATAACTAAGTCATCCGCAAACGCTCCCTCCGAGATTCCCACTCTTATTAAATTTCTAAATCCGATTTTTAGTTTTCTCGTTTTACTTTTACATTTTGAAATTATTTCATTCATAAAAACTATAAATGAAAACGGACTTAGGCATCCCTCTTGTCTTAATCCTTCTGTGGTCATGAATGCTTCCGATCTCAAGTTTTTACGAATGACGTAGTTTATATTTCTTCTGTATAAACTTCTTATAGCCTTTATTAACTTTTTATTGACACTCCTTCTCTCGAGACTGTTCCAGACTTCTGTTCTAGGCACTTTATCGAAAGCTTTCTCTAGATCTATGAAAGCAAAAGCTGCTGTAAGACCCTGGCGAATTGCCTTATCGATTAATTGTTTAACGGAAAATACCTGATCTTGCGTACTTCTGCCTTTTCGGAAACCGCTCTGAGCCTCGTTTAAAGTGTGTTCGATTTCTGATCTAAGCCTTTTGTCTAAAATTTTTTCATAGACCTTTATAGGAGTACACAAAAGGGTTATGCCTCTATAATTACTGCAGAGTTTGCTATCTCCCTTTTTAAATATCGGAAGAATTAGTGCAACCTCCCAATCTTTTGGGATTTTTTCTTTTTTCCACGCTTTGTTGCATATTTCTAAAAATACCTCATTTCCTTTTTCCCCCATATTTTTTAACATTTCCGCAGTAATGTTGTCATAACCCGACGCTTTCCCGTTTTTTAGCCATTTGATTGCTTCTTTAACTTCTTCCATTTTTATTGCTCCATTGTTTTCAGTTTCTATTTCTTTTTCTTTAATTTCTTCGTCTTCTTTTTCTACTTCGTTTCCTTGTAACAATTCTTTAAAATATTCTTTCCATCTATTCATTATTTCCGAATCTTTCGTTAGTATTACACCTGTTGAATTTTTTAAATACATACCTTCTTCCTTTTTACCCTTTCTCAGTGATTTTATTACTTTATAGAAAAGTTTTTGGTTGCCTTTACTATTTTCTTCTAGTTTGTGGCCAAATTCATTCCAGCTTATTTTTTTCGCATCTGTAACTAGTTCTTTAACTTTTTTTCTTTGCTTCTTGTATACGTCATAGTTTTCTGTAGTTCTATTATTTTCTAGTATTTTTGCCATGTCTTTTTCTTTTGTTTTATTTGTTCCTTTATTTCATTGTTCCACCACGCTGTTTGCTTTTTGTTGTTAGTCTGTTTATATACCCTACAAACATCTCTGGCCGCCTCTAGTAGTGTTTCTTTAAATATCTTCCATAATTGTTCCAAGTTTGTTTCCCTGATGTAGTCAAGTTTTCTTCCTAGCTTTTCTGTGACTAAACATGCGTATTTGTTGCCTATTTCCTTATCTTTGAGTTTGTAATTTCTTACTATTTCTGGTTCTGTTTTCCTTATATTTTCCTTTTTTATGTCGTGTTCTTTATTAGTTTCTTCTTTTATCTTAGCTGTGACTAAGTAATGATCACTGTTAATTTCAGGACCTCTTCTAACTTTTGTGACTTTTATTGCTCTTCTATTATCTTTTCCAACGATTATATAGTCGATTATGGACTTCTCCCCCCTACTTGGTTCTTCTCTTGTATATTTGTGTATTTTTTTGTGTTGAAACCACGTATTAGTTATTATCATGTTGTGCAGTATGCAAAAGTCTAGTAATCTTATTCCGTTGTCGTTTCTTTCCATTTCTCCATGTTTTCCTATTACTTCCTTGTATAATTCATCTTGTTTTCCCACTCTTCCATTAAAATCTCCTACAATACACATTTTACCTTTTCCGTTCTCTGTTACTTCTGTTAACTCTTGCCAAAATTTGTCTTTTTTTCCTACTCTGTCATTCTCGTTTGGGCCGTATGCTATTATTATCGTCCAGTTGCCTTTATTTTTATTTTCTATTTCAATTGACATTATCCTTTCACTCCAAGCTTTCCAGTTTGAAATCATTTGTACATATTGTTTGTGAATAATGCATCCCACCCCGGCTGCCGCCCTCTCCTTAGCATCGACCCCACTGTATAGTAGTATATGACCATTATCCAGAATTTGTTTGCCTTTTCCTTTTTTCTTTGTTTCTGTTATACCTAATATATTTAGCCCTGCTTTTATAAACTCTTCTACTAATTCTTGTTTCTTTCCATTTAAACTCCTTATATTCCAAGTCCTAATATTCCAAGTATTATTTTTTATTTCTTTTTGGTTTGTTGTATCTAAATTCATATCCTTGTCCCTTGCATTTTTATTTATTGTATAAGTTACCCACAGTTTTTTTTACAAAGTGCGAAGTAAATAAGGTCTTATATTACAATTAAGAAAAAATAATTATACATAAGTAAAAAGATCACACACAAACCTAGGTTTAGGTGACTTTTTAAAACTAGTACTCTTTACAAGAAACATATATAATTTTATTTTACGTCTATCTGATGTATAATTTTTTGCATAGAAATGTTTATAAAAATATGTATTTTGTAAAGTCTTTATAATAAATATAAATAAATTTGATTTGATACAGACATATAATCCTATTCGGCATAGGTATGTATTAAACAAACTCACCAAAAATTAGAAATAATTTAAAATTCCTGTTGTCCGACCCTGTTATTGCAATGAATGTATCAAATGGTAATAACAAAATAAAATTAAAAATTACCTAACTAAAAACATTAAGTATAAAATATTGTAGAAATTAGGAAGTAGAAAATACGGAATGCAAAATACGGAGAAAGTTAAAATCATTTTTAACTTAATATTTAAACTACAATTTAGAAGTATAAATTATTTTTTAAATCAATTTTAGACACATTCAAATGTGTATCAAATTACTAATTTAATTTAATGAGACAGCCAACTGAATAATAAAACTCTAGCATAGGGTGGGTCAAAAAAACCGACTATTTTTTTTTTACTTTATACTCTGAAAAATCGGTTGCTAGACACCTCTAGAAAATTCTCACCAAATATGAGCTCTTAATTTTGATAAAAAGGTTCTTGGTTTACAATTTTTCATTTTTTCCTCAGTATTAGAAACAAAAATTCATATCTCTTTGACAACTGTTCGTTAAAAATTATTTACATATTCTTGTAGGAAATCGAACGCTCTACAAAAAAGGTCTCTTACAATTTTTTCGTAAACCTCACTGTTTAAAAGATATCAAAGGTTAAAGTTTGATTATTTTAAGAGACATTTCTGTTTTGCTTTTGAATTTTATAACTCGCTTACAAAAAATTGTTATGAATTGCGCAATTTATAGTTTTGTAGGAAATTAACTGCTCTACAAAAATGGTCTTTTATGATTTGTCGATTAAAATAAGCGTTTAAAAAAAAATTCAATTTAATTTATGAGTTTCACGAAAATTTATACAAATTTGAGTTTCTATCGTAAGTGTAACTCTTATAGAAGTTTCCCTTTCGTTTGGATTTCCCTTTCGGAAATTTATTTGAAACTTTTTTATTTTAATAATATTTTCATAAAATTTATCTTTATAATAACTTAAAATCCCGATCAAGTTGTTATTTTTTTATGGCGTTTGTTCAGAGCGTATTTTAAAACTTTTCTCCACAAAATATACTAAAAATTTTATTTTCAGTGTTTCTAAAACTCATCATCTCGTATACGTGATAAAATAATTTATAACAAATAAGTCTTTTAAGCACTATTTTTTTTTCAATATAACCAAACATACGTAGGACTAAAAAAAAAACGAGACAAATAGTTTAAAACATTTCTCTTTTCAGAGGAACTCAAATTTGTATAAATTTTCGTGAAACTCATAAATTAAATTGAAATTTTTCGAATTATTCAACAAAAACTATTAAAATTAGTATGCATTGAAGTTTGACGATGAATATCTTTTAAACGCTTACTTTAATCGACAAATCATAAAAGACCATTTTTGTAGAGCAGTTAATTTCCTACAAAACTATGAATTGCGCAATTTATAACAATTTTTTGTAAGCGAGTTATAAAATTCATAAGCAAAACAGAAATGTCTCTTAAAATAATCAAACTTTAACCTTTGATATCTTTTAAACAGTGAGGTTTACAAAAAAATTGTAAGAGACCTTTTTTGTAGAGCGATTTCCTACAAGAATATGAGGAGATATATTTTTTAACGAACAGTTGTCAAAGAGATATGAATTTTTGTTTCTAATACTGAGGAAAAAATGGAAAATTGTAAAGCGGAGAACCTTTTTATCAAAATTAAGAGCTCATATTTGGTGAGAATTTTCTAGAGGTGTCTAGCAACCGATTTTTCAGAGTATAAAGTATAGTCGGTTTTTTCGACCCACCCTACTCTAGCACTATTGAAAATATCTGAATTAGCCGAAGCTTCTAAAACTCTAACTTTTACTTAACAAGAAACTTTATTCAGGCTAATTAAGGAAATAATTTTACGGAATCGGAAAAGGTTTTGAATTCATTTTTGGATCATTTAAATTGTAAATTATTCTAGAAAGTTCAAAGCAGAAGTTAGAAAGTATAATTACAGAGGAATTTGCTCAGATCTCTAGAAACATAGATTGCTTACACATAGGCCACGCTGGTTTTTTGCAAATTTTAACTTTTTGTTTCCGACCCCTGATTTTTTTCATAAATTCATTAAACACACCATAAGAATTTAGGCAAATATAAAAAAATTGACAGGATCGATCGTTTTTTTTACGTTTTTTCTAATTTATTGTACTATGTTCATAGGACGTGCCTGTAGAGCAGTAAATAGAAATATTTATTTTATATATGGTAGTAAAATCATTAATTATAGTCACTATATTACAAAAAGCCGTATCCCCAATTCTAAAGGTCGTATATTTTTTTACTAATGAATTATTGTTTTAGGGTGAAGTCCAGCGAAATTTCAATTTTTTTTTGCATTTTTGGATTTGAAATGTCATGAAACTTCGAGAAAATGTGAAACAAGTGGGTGTTAAAAAATATCGGTCTGTCTGTTTTCTATCTCTAAACCTTGCAACTTTTAAACTAAATGTCCGATTTAAAAAATTCTTTTAATAAACGATTTAGGACCTTTGTATTTTGCGTGATCAAATCGGACATTTAGTTTAAAAGTTAAAAGGTTTAGAGACAGAAAACAGACAGACCAATATTTTTTAACACCCACCTTTTTCACATTTTCTCGACGTTTCATGACATTTCAAATCCAAAAATGCAAAAAAAAAATTACAATAATTACAACAACAATTACAACAATAATTATTGTTTTAGGGTGAGTCGAGCTAAATTTCCAAATAGTTTTTTAATTATTAATTATTAATTATAATTCATTAGAAAAAAAAATATAACCTTGGCGTTGGAGATACGGGTTTTTGTAATGTAGTGACTATAATTAATAATTTTACAGGCAAGTCCTATTAACATAGTACAATAAATTAGAAAAAACGTAAAAAAAAACTATGGATCCGGTCGATTTTTTTTTATATTTTCCTAAATTGCTTCTTATGGTGTGTTTAATCAATTTATAAAAAAAAAAATCAGGGGTCGGAAACAAAAAGTTAAAATTTGCCAAAACCCACCGTGATAGGGAAAGACTGCTGATGAAAAAAGTCTAAACCCCAAAATTTTCTTTGTGCGAGGAAAAAATTCTTCATTTTAAAAATGAAGGAGGCGCATTTATTAATAAAAACTGCACGAGCTTAAATATGAGGCTTCCTGTTAAATTGTCACCAAGTACCTTAATATAATCAAATGGACAGGAAACAGTGAATAGTAGCATTTCATCCTTTTTGGGCATCATCAGCATTGTGTATCCTGTATGTTGCTAATATTCAAATAGAACGTTAGATACATATAAAAGTATGGTGCCATCTATTGATGGATGATATTATATATATTTTTCGGTTATTAACCGACAAACGTGCAGCATATATGTATATATATATTTATAGACTGTCAATTCTTAACTTATTTACCTTAATACTATTTTTTATTTTCTAGTAATTTAGAAAAAAATATTTTTGAAACAAATATCTTAACACCCTGTATGTTAAAAACAAAACCGTTTAGGGGCTATGTTTATATAAACTATTTGTCTTAAAATTGAGTAAGGATGTTTGGCCACATAATCGCATAGTAGCGTTTTCAAAATATTACATCAGCTGATTAAATCAGCCTGATTTTACCAAAATTTTGAAAGTAGGCATTTTGGGCTGAAATTTTGTTGTTGTTGTATTCTATGCAATATATAGTTTTTCTTCTTCTATTTTTCAATATATAGTTGTTGGCGCATATAAAACTTTTTATTGTTGTATACTATAACCTATAGGTTATTATAATTACGTCATTAATTACGCTAGTGTTCTATCAGTGTAGAGAAGTGGAATATAATTGTACTAATTTAACTTTTGTATGTTTAAAGCAAATTATAAAGTACTGAAATTTATAAAGCTTAAATAAAAAACATTAGGACACTAATGAGCTTTTTCCATGACGTTACAAACACATTTTCTTTTAAACGCAGTGATGCTGAATAATCTAATCTTATTAATGTCATGTCACATATTTATTACATGCAAGAGGAAGGATATAAAACTATATACATTACAGAACAAAAAAGGCTAAAAAATATAACGACAAATAGGGGAAAGTGAGCTAGCATGAGATAATTTTGTTACTTTATTTAAAATAAATTGGCATTCATGAGTTTTTTTAAAGGCTTTTTTAAATTACTTTCCAAAAGAGGATATATATATATACAAATATAAGGAATAGGAAAACTAGTTTATTTATTATATTTAAAAAATATATATTTTTAACAACATTTAATAAAAAAGTTTTTTTTTCTAAAATAATTAGTTTTTAAGAAAGTATATTTTACGCCTTTTTCTCTGTGTATAAAATATTTAAAACGCTAAAAACTCATATCGAGATTTATGATCAAAGCTGGCACGTATACTATTTAATGAATTCAAAGGCTTTTGACCGAAATATTGGTTAAATCAACATATGAAAGCTTTTATAATAATAATATCTCGGTCGACGAACTTAATTAAAATTTTATAACTATATTTTGGCACAAAAAAAAAACGATTACAGATTAGGTTTTTAATGTAACTCAGCTGTATAGCTAGACTAGCTATACACTATACTTCCCGGCCAATATCTCCGTTATTTTAAAAGATAGAAACTTAATTATTAAATCATTTAATTAAAAAAAAAAACAACCGACTGATTTGAAACGTTACAAATGTTATAACATTATTATGATATGAATTAGGTATTCCGTGGCATGTTGGACATTGAACATTAGAGGGAAAACCGTGTACAGCACTGTTTCAACCTAATTTGGTATCATCAGCACAGTATATTCCCAATGGCCTAATGTTCGTTTGAGTTGAAAAGAAAAGAAAAGAAAAGATAAATCACATAAGATACAAGTGCCAAAAAGATTCAAATTTTCGTTCATACTATTTCGCTCATATTTTGAGCTTCAAATGTAATTGCGATGGAGAATCCAGCACAAGCACCTTAAATAATTTTTCTGCCGGTATATATGTATTACATTATTATGATATTTAGGATTTGCCCACGACTACGACGGTAACTATATAATTTATATTTTTTATTATAACACGTATAATATTTTAAGACAATGAAAAAAAAATTTTGTGCCTGTCATTAGGTCTAAAACGAAGCAATGTAGTGCATTTTCAAACTTAAAAGGTCACAGCTCCACCATTTTGAAATTAAACATTCTTATTTTTTGTAAGGTTATCTATTTACTATCCTTTTATACCGTGCCGTGTTAAAAAGATTTAAATAAAATTTTGGTGGGTCACCCTAATACTGCCCTACTACGCTAGAAAGCAGTAACTCCATTTGTCGCATAGCAAAGTTTTCACGTCAACTCTGATGTAATATTTTGAAATAAGTAGACAATAGCGATTTAATTAAAAAAAGAAGTATTGTACACAACTAACATTTTAGAGGCTAAAAAAATACATAAAACTAGGTTTAGCATAATTGTTAATCATTTTATCTGCGTCGCAAACATTTACATTTTTAGCACACATGACCCAAAAAGCATGTTTTTTAAGATATTTTTAAACTAGCAGGGCCTCCACTTTCGAATTTTAATTTTAGGACAACAATTTAAAAATTTTAGGAATTTTTGCAAAAAAAAGTTATTCTATAATGCCCGGTAATTTTAATATAATTTAAATACTGAATATTGCAAAAACTATTGTTGTTATTCTGTTTCCTATGTTAAATGTACAATCTCATCCCGTCTTAGGCCGCCAAAAACTTCCATTACAAGTACCACTTTATGCAGCAGGTGCCTTTATGATAAGAGTTAAAACCTTCCAAATCTTCCGACTTTTCAGGAACATATTCCTTTGGTTTAACTATTAAAATGTTATTATTTGACAATATCTTGAAATATTAATGTTTTCTTTTACGATATGTTTTAACTTATAAGTTCAGACTTTACCGAAGAATATTTTGTCCAATTTGGCTATTTGGATAATATTTTTCTTAATAAAATAAAGTAAAAATAATTAAAAAAAATTATTACCAATGAGCAAAAAGGTTACATACCTATTCCTGAAAGTAGGCCATCATCTGGATATTTGGATATTTGGATACAGGGCTTTAGACTTTGCCGGTAATAAGTTTTTCTTAGCTTTTCCAGATTTTTTTATGATATTTTGTAGAATTTCTATATTTTCGTTCATTAAAAGTAAAGGACGCTTAAAATAAACAACCCTTAGCAACCGTCAAATTATTCTATGACAACCGATCAAAGCTCACTAAATACTAAAAATTGGCCAACATCTTGTTTTTAACTGACCGTTACTGTACACGGTGTTCTAGAAGAACTTTTAAATGGCATGACAACTTCCATTTTTTTCTTTTCGGAATTAGTTATTGCAGCTGTAATTACTTACTTATTCAACCCCCCCCCCCCCCATTGCTTACTCACTCCCTTTATCTAAGAATATGAAATTACATTTCATTTTAAATTAAACCATGTATTATAAGTAGTATCTTATTCTTTTAAGGGACTTCCAATAACAATTATTATTTAGTAATAATAATGTCGCACCAGGTTTTAGACGGGCTATTTCCGTTATTTAAAAAGATAAAAAAGTAAAAAATAAAAATAAAATTAAATTGGAGTCAAAGTAGAATTTACTGACATATGCAAAACTACCCCTTATTTACCCACCCTCTTGGAACCACCTCCAACTAGTTTTTTAAATAGCACTCCCCTATTTTACTAAAGAATATGAAAGCACACTTCATTCTAAATTTAACCAGAAAATTTTCCAAAAACTTACGTTAAATTGTACCCAAGAGAAAATTGATTAATATATCCAAAACCAACTCATAATAACCCACTCTCCTGGAACCACCCGCAACTTTGTTTTAAATACCACCCCTCTATTAATAAATAATAATTGTTATTTAGAGCCCCTTAAAATCTAAGATACATAAATGGTTGAATTCAGAATGAAGTGCACTTTTATAGTCTTTAATAAGAATTGGGTGGTGCTATTTGATAAACAGAAGTTGAGGGTGGTTTCAAGGGAGTATGTAAGCAAGGGGCGGTTTTGAATAAGTCAGAAAAATCTTCTTTGGCTTTGATGATATTTTTTGCAAATTTTTATACCTTTTCAAATAACGGAGAAAAGCTATATCAAAAACTTGTTGGGACACCCAGTATAGTGAACGGATGGACCGTGTTAAAAAAATTGGTGGGAGTGCTTAGGTACCTTAACCGTACCACGCCAAGTTTGGTCAAAATCCGAGACATCGAGTATCGAGTATGTTAGTGTGAAATCAAAGACATTTTCTAAAAAACACATTTTTTTCAAAAACGGCTCTAGCGATTTTTAAAATTTTGGTCTTATTTTTTTAATTAGAGCTCAAATAACAAATTCCAAAAAGAAAAAAAAATGGAAGTTGTTATGTCATTTAAAAGTTCTTCTAGAACACCATGTGTAATTAGCGATAATCATATTATAAATAACTAATAAGAGGCAATCAAGGAGACTCTGAAGATCTGCTTCATCTTAATGAAAATGTTTTTTAATGGATAAGTTTAGACATTTTTTTATGATTTTACTGGTTTTACATATTTACCGATATCTTATAATTTTTTTATAACTTGTTTTTATTTTATTTTAATAATTATGCCATACGATAAATAAATAATAAATACTGTAATTAGCACCAAATAGTCTGATTTAAAATAAATGTTAGAGCCAGAAATTTTAAAAATATCTAAATACGAAATTGAGGAGTTAACATGCAAACAGTACTTTGTCCACTTTTTTTGAGAAACGAGTTATTGATAGATTCTTATCACTCTATGTCATTTGCACATTAACCAACCTCACTTTTCAATTAAAACAAGCTTATTCTTATTTAAAATAATTGTTAAAAACTAGGGTTTCAATCAGAGTGTGTTTTGTCAACCTCTCAGTTTCAGATCAAACCATGCTTTGTCCACTTTGGCCAATGGCTCATCTTAAACGAAAAAATCAAAAATATTTAGATTTAGTATGACTGTGACCCTCGTGTATTCTATGGATGTTAATAGTTATTGATAAATAATAAAAGTCCAAACAAAAAATGAGGTATTTTTCACTGTTTTTGGAAAAAAAAAATATGGTTACATTTTCATAAGGATCGGTCCAGTGGTTCCGGAGAAATCACGACCGCCGACCGAAAAAACGTTGTTTTGAGAAAAACGAGTTTAAAGTTTTTTTTAATGAAAGTTTATCAAAAAGTCAACATATACTATTGAGAAAAACGCGTTTTAATTTTGTTTTGATAAAAAATTATGAAAAGGTCTACATACCTATACTTTCGAAAAATGTAAAAGAAATCGATAGACTTTTTAAAGATTATAAACCAGAATGATCATTTAATAAACTAATTTCGTTCAAACTGAAGTTTTTTTTCTTTCAAACCATGCTTTGTCCCCTCAGTTCAGTCGAAACGTGTTTTGTCCAATTTTATTTCACATTTTTTCATATTTCTTATGTATGCTTTTTGAAAAAGTATGGTAAGTATACAATGTATCTAGAATCAAGCTATTAATAACAAGTAAATATTTTAATTTTGTTTTAAATAAGATTTTTGTGTTTCCTGAAAATGCTTTTGGATGTGACAAAACATGGTTTGCATGTTACCTCCTCAATTACGGACAGTTGTGTTAAATTCTATATAAATAATAGATTATATTAAGGAAATCTATTGTATTTATTATGCTGTTCAATTGTTGTTTAACTAAAAAAATTAATTTAAAATAACGGTACAGAATATAACCAAATAATTTAGTTGTAACAGAATTTTTTTATGGATATTAGATAAATATTATTATTATTAATAGTTTTAAAAAAGTCATTTATTCGTAATTTATATCATTTTTAAAGTATACATAACAAATTTAACTTTACCAATACGCATGGTACTAAAATTATAACGAGATTCTCTGAGTGTGGGCGATTTTGGAATCGAGAGTCTGCTTTAAAATTACCAAATGTAATTGGATCGTTGAGATCGAGATAGGAAATCACTGATTAATCACCGCACTAAAATTGCGTCGATATGTCTTTCCGCAAAAGCTAAAATTGCAATTTCGGTTTGCCGAGGGAATACTAATACATATTTTGATTAGATGTAATAAAGCGAGATTTTAGTCACGTAATTTCAATTAAAATTGTAAAAAATGTATAGAAAAATTGCTAAATAACAATTAATATTAGGCACGCGAAATGCTTAATTTAATTTTAGCACACAGAGCACTATGGGCCAGGCCACCTTCGTTTTTGTTCAAAACTCGGCTTTTGGCCGTAATATCGTAAAAATTAGTAATAAGGGGTATTCGAGGATGCTGAAACCGAATCTGTTTGTAAAAATTTAAAATTCAAAATGGCGGTTTCAATATGGCGGCCAAGTCTGTTAAAATTTATTGGATTCTGATGAAAATTGGTATTCAGGGGTTTTCGAGGATGCTAAAACTGTATGTTTGTAAAAATTAAATCTTCATTTAAATCCTGACCTAAATCATCAGTTACATCCTCCTCATCACCTGACAGCTCCAATTGGTCTAAATTATCGAAACTTTTAAATAAACCAGGCAATTCTAACTGTTCTGGTTCCTCGTCACTGTTGGATTCTTCGGATTCTTCACCCATTTGAAATACTGTAAGTATATTTTTTACTTCCTCGGTCAGCTTTAAATTTTTCTTTTTCTTTATTTTTGATCTTAAGTTTATTGTATTGACCATAGGATCAGAGCTATCCATAGATCAAAAACCTAAATATAAGAATTTTCAAGAAATCTACCCCCCGTTCTTTATGGGTGGAGTTAGATATTTTATTCTCAGATTTAGTTTTAGCGACTTTAAAAATCCCTTTTCACGTAAATACTGTAAACATTTAAACATATTCACCCGCCACCCCCCGGTGATGGAGTTAGAAAGTTTTTATTATTAGATTTAGTTTCCTCGACCCCAAAAATCCCTATATACCAATTTTGAAGAAAATATTGAAAACATTTAAATATTTACCCTCCCACCCCCGCGCGGGTAAAGTTAGAAAAATTTTATTATCAGATTCAATTTTAACAACCTTAAAAACCCCTTTATGCCAATTTTCAAATTTTTGTGAAAAAATATTGTATTTTCCCCATTTGCCCCCCTTGCCCCACCCCAATCTTTACCAAAAACAATTCCGATCGAGAACTTTTGGTAATATACGTGTATGCCAAATTTCAAGTCTCTACCTTAAAGCGTTCTTTAGTTATCGTTCCCACAAGATTTCCCGGATAGACCGACCAACTGACCGACATTCTATTTTGCTAGAAATTTATTTATATCGACATAAAATGAGATAAAAAGCAAAAATACGCAAAAAAATGAAAATTTTTGCACAAGTTCAAGGCTTTCCCAAACATTTTGAAGATTTTCAAAATGGGAAAGCAAAACTCTTAAAAATGCGCATATAGGTAGTACTTTCTGTGGGCTACCAAATGACGTATGGTATTTTAAAATCGGTTGCGTTATGCAAAGTTATTTTACATTGGAAGTGAAAACTTTTTAAAATATTTATGTTTCTGCTAATTTAAAAGTACACAGATCGTAAGAATTAAAAAAAAATATTAATTAAATATGATATTTAATTAGTTTGTACCTTTTTAAATCATTTTAATTTAAAACAGAATATAAATGATTGCTTATTTAAAAGTATAGTATTTATTTTAACAATAAAAGCATTGAAAAAATTATATGCTTTTTTCTAGTTTAAACCCTTGTAGTAAACAAACACTTTAATATAATGTAATAAAATTTTGAGAATAATTGGCCTAACTATTCCTTATTCGGTTGCCCCATTTACTTTTTGGAAATTCAAAAGTCAATTTTGTCAACTTTTTACCAAAAACGCAGGTCTTCTGGCCCACAGTGCAGAGGCCACCCATAACAAATTTTACTCGCCACATATTTTTAACTTGCCCGGTAGTTAGAAATATTTACTATTTTGCAGCAAAACAAACAAAAAATATTCGTCTGTCAGTCCGTCAGATGTCATGTTTTTTGTGTAGATGATAAATCAGAAACGAATAACGAATTACAAACCACCATACCTATACGTTTTTGAGGTCGCTGAATCCGAATCTGGGATCAGTTTGACATTGAAAAAAATGTCCCGCCATGCCCCCGTGCCCTCATTTTAAGAGCTAAAAGTATCAAATATATTCTAAAAGATAGTATAAGTTGTCTTATTTAAGAGTTCTAAATTTGAAGTCGATATTTCAACTCGTTTAAAAGTTAAAAGGGGGGTGATTTTGGACCGCTCTGTATAATGGAATGCGTAGCATTATATATCTTCACGTCTTGTTTTATTTTGTTTGGACGCTACTCATCTAATAAAAGAAACTCGAGTCCTGTGTCATAAAACAAAATGATCAAACCATATTTCACTTATTTGGGTCATCTAATTTATTTTATCGCATTTTCTTTGCGAGGACAATTTCGTTTCAGTATGATCACAAAAAAAAAAAACGAGATCAGTGGTAGTAATTGGACTCAAACATATATACAAAGTGCCATTTTACTTTCCCCTAGAGAAAAACTTGCGTTAATAAAAAAATTAAAACTTGTTTTTTTTTTAACATTTCTGTAAGTTTGATCAAAAAGTTGTTTTCCGAAAAAAAAAATCTATCTCTCGGTATGTCCGAAAAAAATTGTGGCCACCTTAACTTAAAGCTTTAAGCTAACGATTTTTCTTATTTTTTATTTTTTAGAAAAAAAATATATAAAATTTTAATTTCCTTGGGCAAACAAATTTTTTTCAAAAAAAAAACTCAAAATGGTTTGGTTTTGATGTCACATAGTATGGCCTGTTACAGTAGGCCTATGCATGGATGGACATCGAAAAATAGTTCTTTCGGAATTATAGACCGCAACCCTTAACTTTTAACACGGAGTCCTCCAGACTCCTACCTTCCTGTTTTGGTTTCACATCATCATAACATGCTTTTCCTGAACCACCTT
Organism: Brachypterus glaber; assembly: GCA_958510825.1. Lineage (NCBI taxonomy): Eukaryota > Metazoa > Arthropoda > Insecta > Coleoptera > Kateretidae > Brachypterus > Brachypterus glaber. Next base: position 27,790,615 of record OY294047.1, read on the forward strand.
ATTCAGTTCCTTTCTATACAATAAAATAATAAAAAATATATTATTACTACTAATTATATTTATTTTTACAGAATTTCTCAAAATTTGTCTCTCTGGACTAAAAAGTTAGTTTATAACACAATTATTTTCCCACATTTTAACTATTGTTTATCAATTCAAAATATGTTAAAATCTTTAAAGTGGCTTTTGATTGATAAATGATAGAAATGTCAAACTTAATTTTAATTTATAAAATCGAAAAAAACTTAACTCCTACAGCCTTATTTAGTTAAACGATCAAATTTGCATACATATCTAACTAGGAACATAGTTGATTACAGTGTCGAAAGATGCAATCTAAATATTTGTAAAAAATCACTTTTTAATGAAGGTTTAAAATTATATAATAATTAGCCAGTAAATTTAAAGACAATTGCGATCTCGTGCGATCCTAAAAATATTTAAAATATAACTAAAGAATTACTATTTAAGTAAAATTATTTAATTGTATGAAATAGTCTGACAGTTTGATAATTATCATAATATTATAATATTCACTGATTTAAATTTTGTTATTTTTTATTATTATTGTGTTATGGGTAGGTTTAAAAAAACTTAAAAATGTCTAGCCCAAATAATATTTTGGTATTTTTTTTTAAAATTATTTTTTTTTGCCTCTATTTTTTATGTGGGCTTTTGTTTCTTAAAAAAATATTTTAAATTAGTGTAAAGTTTACCATTGCTCAGAGAAATGTTTAAATACTGTATATATTGTATATATTTTGTATATTGTTATGACTAGCATCTATTGCTAAAATAAAGATTATTATTATTATTATATTATTATTAATTATTATTATTATAATAATTATAATTATTAGTATATAGATAAATAAACAATTACTCATGCAGTGATACATCCCTGTAAGAACGGTTCCAAATCTTAAAAAAATCCTATGGGTTTTAATAAGATTAAATGGGCTTTTTCGTAGGATTTAATGTGACCGAGAATGGTATTTTCGTACGATTTTAAAGGAATAGTAATTCCTATTTCAAAGTGTTTCAAAACGCTACCAAAGTTTATCAAAAACCATGAAAACCTATCAAGCTGATGGGATATTTCCTACAATTTCCTACTTTTTTCTTAAGATTTCATAGGACCGTTTTGACCGATTTGATGAGACTTTTTTTACAGGGTAGGTAAGTATGTTAATAAAAATTTATAAATAATTATGTTAGTGAAAGTCCATCCAGTATAAAGTTTTCAGACGAAATTCTGGCGCCAGAGTATGTTACAATCTATTTTGTCTTATTTTATCGCTGCTTTAAAACTAAATTATGTTTCCATTATTTTATTTTTCATTATATACTTAAAACGCATTTATTATACTCTACGCTAGAAGCGCTAGAAAAAAAGTAAAGTTCTTTGAAAATTTCTGTCTTTCCGTCTCTTCGTTTCGTGACACGTTGTTTGTTTAACTCAAGACCGCTCGACTTCAGAAAAAATAAAGTTCTGTTAGAGGAAGACCCTCATTTGTTTTTTAAAAATGATCTCTCTGAAAACAAAAAAGTTATGCTACGCCTTTAACTTAAAGGGGGGTGTGTGGTACATTATTTTATTTCTTATTAACTTCTTTCTTTGACAATAAATTAAAAAAAAAATGAAGGTGCTGAATTTTATTTATTTTTTGTTAAAAAAAGCGACTTTCTTAGATTTGTTTTAAAACTTTCATTTATACACTGCCGCGCATTAAATTCCGGACACCTAAAAAATTGACATTTTTTAAATTCAAATATTTCGAAAACTAATTAATGGATTTGACTGATTCTTTTTTGTTTGTTTTAAGAATAATTAAATTTTTTTTTTCGTATTAACAGCAACAAATAATGTACAACTATGTTTTTTACCCCATCTTCTAGGACTTGCATGGTACGCCACTGTAACTGTTTATCAAATTATTAAAGTATTTCTTATTGCAGCAGTTTTAATGATATTTTCTTTTTTATTTTTTTACATTTTTACTTCTGATTTAGGAGATATCAGGATTTTCCTGAAAGTTGACATTTCTTCAGTTAACTTAAAAAGTACTACATGAATTTGATTGATGCTGTGCTTTAAATTTGAAGCTTAACCGAGTTACGTTTTTCTTCTAATCAAGTTTATCAAAAACATAAATTGGGTTTGAAAAACTTGAGCAGAAGAAAAAATATTCTTAAGTTAAGAAGCAATCGTTTAATCTGTTTCCAAAGCGCCGCCTCACTAGAATACCCGCTCCCGATTAAAGTCATGCGTGGTTAAGTATATTCTCCGCCCGGGTATACTTTAAATACTATAGAAGATTGGATGGCCAACCTAACTGAGAAAGTTATAATAAAAGTTATAATCTCTGCTAGGCTATAACCAAATTTTACAATTTATAACATCAGTAGAAAAATATTTATTAGTATAAAACCACTTCACAACACCATAATATATATCATATATATTTTCTCATATTAGAGAAATTTCGAACCAATTGTAAAAAATGGCTTGTTTTAGCTGCATAGCGAGGAAAAGAGATTAATCAAATATTTTACTGGTTTACTGTTTCTATGCATAGATAAGACAAAGAAACTGAATGTTACGCGTAGAGCACGATTAAAACATTAGATCATATATCCCCTCCTAGATGCGCCACGTCAAACCGAAATATTTTCATTGCTATATCCAGGTAGATTTCACCTTCCCGCTTCTGGTCACCACCCACCGCTATAGTGATTTTTTAGCAAATATGTTATACTTCACCTCCTTGCAACCTCACCGCTATAGTGGTTTGTTTACAATTGGCTTTGTATATGTTCTACATAAAACAAATCAACATTTATGCCATATCTATCTATATATGATCTAATATTAAAACATTACAGTAAACTAGTTAATTATTTGATGAATCCCCCCCACTCAGTATTGCTCGGTGTTGCTAGATTTATAATTTTTAATGCTTTTTAAAATTTTGGTTGGTATAGAAGAATACTACTATCAGATACCAATACAGACTGAACCATCACATGATGTGAAGTATCTGATAGAGAGAGGTAGTATTCTTTTTTCGTATAAAAGAATATTCCCTTAGTATACCAATAATTTTTTAAAAAGCAATAAAAATGCTGAATTTGACAACACTGCCCCCAACAGTGGTTCCAGCTGGGCCCAGCTGAACTCACATACTGAGGTTTCACGGGTAGCCTTAAACAAAGTTAAACCATCCCCAATTTTTTTGATTTTAGATTGTTTTTGGGACATTTCCAAACAGTTTTTGACAAAAATTAAAATCGTATCGTTCACCAAGCCGTTTTTAAATAAAGTCATTCTTCTTCTTCTTCTTCTTCTTCTTCTTCTTCTTCTTCTTCTTCTTCTTCTTCTTCTTCTTCTTCTTCTTCTTCTTCTTCTTCTTCTTCTTCAAGTTTTAACTGACATCACAATACGGAGTTTTTTCTATGACACACCCTATAGCATAGGTACTACCCATCATCATCAATGATACTCAATATTATCATGACCATTCACACGCCTATAGGTGTGTTAATGTCCAAAATTACGGTCTTCTTATTCTGGACATTAACAAAATAGGCGTTTGAACGTTTGGACCACATGTTTATTTCTATCCAATCATATACAGTTATATCGGGAATTTGCTACTGTAGAAAATGTTAGTGAGAATCGCTGTGGTATTTTGTTTTTCAGTATTTCTCTTTTACAACAAAATTTCATACCCAAAACTAATTAACAATGAAATATGAATATATTACTATTTATAATTATTCTTATTACTTTATTATTTACCAAAAAATACCACAAAATATCCTTTGTATAAGATGTAATGACAGTTTATCTGACCGCGCTAATCAGTACTGCAGTAAGTGACTGAACTATTGACAGAACCATAATTTGCAATATAAAAATGGACGCAAAAAGGTTTTAGTTTAGCAATTGAGAATGGAATTAAATTAACCAAATTAAAGAATATGCCTGTAAAAATATAAAGATAAGTAACAGTTTATAAGATTTTGAGATGAAAAAAATATAAAAGTTTGTTTGACATATTATAAATCGGCCTGCAGGGGGTACGCCCCGGTCATAATTATTTCCAGTCAGCAAATTTTCATGAAAACAGTGAATTTTTCCCCCACAATTCTCAGCCCCTTGTGTAATTATATATGAGTATCATGAGTACCTATGCTATAGGGTGTGTCATAGAAAAAAACTCCGTATTGTGATGTCAGGAAAAACTTGAAGAAGAAGAAGAAGAAGAAGAAGAAGAAGAAGAAGAAGAAGAAGAAGAAGAAGAAGAAGAAGAAGAAGAAGAAGAAGAAGAAGAAGAAGAAGAAGAAGAAGAAGAAGAAGAAGAAGAAGAAAAAGAAGAAGAAGAAGAATGGCATTATTTTAAAACGGAACTGTTTGGAAATGTCTCAAAAAAAACCTAAAATCAAAATACTCGGCGTGGTTTGACTTTCCATTTAAGTTTGTTTAAGGCTACCCGTGGTTTCTGAGTTAACTTTAAGTAGGGTCGGATGTACGGAAGTTGCTGCCATAGGCCATAAAACATACCAGCCTTCTTAAAAGGCAATTGGTGACAAAATAATATAGCTGCGTCCATAAAAATTAATACTTTCCCCTATTATGTTAAATAAACAAAAACAAATATTAAAAAAAATTACAAGAAATACTTTTTAACAAAAAAAAAAAAATAAAAAAAAATATTTTCAAAAAAATATATACAGTATGTGTCTAAAGTTAGACCCTTACCTTTTTAACGGCTGAAGGTATTAAGTTCAAATTTGGAACACGTAAACACCATAACCCAAGTATTTTTTTGGTATATATTTGATATGTTTATGGCCGTAGGGGCCATAATGGTGGCAGGGGACAAGGGGGATTTTTTAGTAAGGGGGTAATGTGATACAATATTTTAAAGCTAATTAAATTATTCATTTGCTAATATTGCCTCATGGAAAATCTGGCCCGCCTGGCCTTACTTCTGCTGCATTTAAAAAAACTACCATTAAGCAAAAGCATTTCTTATTGACTTTTTTTTTGAAAACACGAAAATCAATGAAAAGTAATAAAACGTCTAAAAATGATACAAAAAGTAGATGGACAAGTGTCAAATATCAACTCCCAAGAGAGCTGAAGTTTATTAACTATTTTTTTTTTTTAATTAAAATCTTTTAAAAACTGTTTTGTTCCAGACGCATGCATTTCGACGACGACTACATCTCCTTGAAAATGGAGGGTTTCGACGGCGAGACCGACGCTATTATATCTGAGGAGGCGTTGCAACGCGCTCGCAGAAAACGCAAGAGACGCCGGAAACGACGTATGAAAAGGTAAAACAATATTGACATTACCTTTTAATGTATTACTAACTTAATTATACACAACACCGACCCTAACAACCCGTTTCTGAAAATACCACAGTTCTTTGGAAACAAAAATATTTATTTAATTTGTAAACATTTAATTTTAAATAAGATATTTTTTAAATAAATTCATGAAAAAAGAAAAAACATCTAACGAAATATCTAGTCGAAGTCGAAAGATAGTATACTAGTACTAGTACTTCCTAGTTGTTATAGTGAGGAGGTAAAGTCTAACAACTAGACTATTTTTGGACCGTTTTGCCTACTATTATAATATAATACCCCGGTGTTCCTAATACAATATAATTTTCTAATCTGACGAGGATTTTAATATCTAATACACCCCCAAGTAACACAGTAGCTCTAAAGTATATATTGCCGTTCTTTCGCAACAAAATTACAGCTAAATGGTTGCTGCTGTGAAAGAGCGGTAAGAAATACCGTATAGCTACTGTGTTAGTTGGGCCGGCTAAGGGATATTTAAAATACATATATCGAAAATATACCTTTAGTAGTATTTTTGAAACAGTTTTTTTTAATCTTTAAAAATAATTTGTTTATTAAATAATTTGATGTTACTTTATTTTGGTATTGGGAGAAAACAAGATGTCCATTTTTCGGCCAAGTTGAGATTACTGCTCCATCTGCTATCTAATGCGCTAAATTATTATGTAGACTAAACAGTTTTGCTGAAAACAGGGACAGTACCGAGATATTAAAGTATTAAAAAACAAACCAAATTGTCAAACTGGCACTTATCAAGGATTAAAATTCAATTTTCTCTATAAGCTTCCGGATGGACATTCCTGGTTTTCTCCTGAAACCCTTCAATTAATCATTTAATCATATTTTTTTGAATAAAAAATAATTAAAACAAGACTATAATAACATTAAGTTTGCCTTTTAAATGTTGTTATAATTTTACTTTATGAAGCTATACATTTAAAAACCTAGATATGTACGTTCGATTTAGTATATTCGACTTTGTATATCCGATGGCGATTTACCATAGTTCTAGTTATCTCTTATTTTTTATTGAATAATGTATTGTCCATTCTCAAAGTAAAGTAAAATATTTCAGGAAATAAACACAACTTCTCAAAGTCTTCTCCACAATTTTTTTTTTTTTTATTGTGGAGAAGACTTTGAGAAGTTGTGTTTATTTCCTGATATTTTTTATTGGTTGAAATCCGACATTAAGATCTCTGAAAAAAACGTAATTGTTATAAACCGGAGCCTATAGTTTAGCTAGGATTCCGAACTTTGTTTGTCGGATTAGGCTTAGTTGGCGACTTTTAACCTTTATTTGACTGCCTTGACATACTGGAAGCAGTCACGTCTTTTATCTAAGGTTGATTTTTACTGCATCCTTAGTATGTAGAGTTGGTGCCCAGACAGCACATGATATTTTATAGACGTCTTTTTTATATCTTAATTATGTCTGGACGCCTAAAGACATAAAAATGATATCTTATGGACTTCTTTTCAGGGATGTTTAAAAGATATCTGATTATGACGTCTATAAGATGTCTTTTATGTATCGGTACAAAACGTCTTAACTTCGATACTCATCTCTAAAAATAAATTAACCACAATCAACTATTAAAAAAAATGACCATTTTTTTAAAGATCTTTTTTGGAAAACAAAATATATAAAAAAAATTATTTTCTTTTTACGAAAAAGAAAAAAAAAATCAAAAAAGAAATTTTCAAAAAAAAAAACTGAAAAAAAAAATTCAAAAAATTAAAAAAATTCACATTTTTAAGATCTTTTTTTGACAAACAAATTACCTCTCATTCTAAATCTTATTACGCTTTTTAAATCAATACGACCGTACCTAGCAACGTAAATGGGAGGGGGCTATTATGTTGTAAAGTCGCCTGAGCAAGGTGTCAGTAAGGCGTCTTAAAAAAGATGTCTTAAAGACGTTACCTTTTGTAATATACGACGTCGTTAAGACTTCTTTAAGATGCATATACGGTAAAAACCGACGTTCTCAAGACGTCTTGAATGACGAGATACGACATCTTTAAGATCTCTTTAATATCGCTTTAAGTCATCTTTGTGCTGTCTGGGTGGTTGCCTGGTGAAAATACTACTTATTGTGTAATTATGTAATTCATATTATGCATCTCTAATAGACAATAAAAAATCTTCTTGTAGGATGACTGGGGTTAAATGGCGGAACTAAAATGAAGACAAATTTTTTAAAAAATTTATTATTTTTGGCTAAAAGTTAGTAATTAAGTATTTTTAAGGTCACTAAGACAATTTATAAAATGCCATATCGCCTTGTCTGTTTTGACGTCATATTTTTTTTTATTTATTTATTTATTCTGGTTATTTCAACATATTACAATACATAAAATACATTTTTTATAGATTAAGTGTTTATAATTAATCAAGAGAAAATTAAAAGGTTTTATAGTTCGTAATTCTGATGAAAAAAAAATAAATTTGGTCTTTCACCTAAGCAAAAGCTTGTGCGTGAGACAGACCACTTTTGATTAATTTTATTTTAATTATGCAATATAATTTCAAAAAGTTTTTTACGACAAAAGAAAAGAAATGTTTCAATAACTTTGAAGAAGCGAAATTTTAAACTACCAATACTTGATATCTAATACTGAGGAAATTGTTTAATATAATATTAAATAAAGTTGAGACTGGAACTGTAGGAGAATAAGTTTAATTAAAAATATTTAGGAAATTAGTTTGATGTGTATTTATATATCTTCTAGATTCTAACTTAAACTTTTTATATTTTTTTAAGTCTATTAACTGAGTTATTTCTCTTGGTAGAAGGTTATGAAATTTAGGAGCAAAATAAAAAGCAGTTCTTTGTTGAAAATTATTTTTAAACAATGGTATTTGTAGATAATTGGCTTTAGTAGATCTATTTTTGTTATATGTGAGGCCTTTTTCAGATATACTTTTGTTTATCCATAGAATACATTGAGTAATGTAAATTGTTCTAATCTTAGGTAGATCTGTTTCCGTATATAATAAGTCTGTAGGATATAACCGAGGTTTTTTAAATATTATTTTTAGAATACTATTTTGAACTGTTTCTAAAGTACTCATGACATTGTTGTAACTTCCACCCCATGCAGTTATGCCATACCTAAGAATAGATTCCACCAAAGCATTATAAATGATAATTAAAGTTTTTTTATTTAAAATGTCTCGAATTTGATAAAATTTATAGGTTAGAATTCTGAGTTTTCTTACTAGACTCGTGACATGTTCCTCCCATTTCAAAGATTGATCTATAACTATATATATATCTATATATTGTATCAGTCATTTTGATTTTGAATTTTTAACATCGGATTCGGTTTCAGCGACCCCAAAAATACTTTCGGCAAAAAATATTGAAATTTTTAAAAATTATATGGCATATTGGATCCGCTATTTTAAATTTTAAATCGGAGTCGGTTTCAGCAACCTCAAAAATCCTAGGATACCTATTTTCAAACATATTGAGTTATCTGTCAAAATT